>JARPMR010000021.1:12488335-12830835 GCA_029955525.1 Oeneis ivallda
GGCTTTATTACTATTTTGTTCGTCTAATTTATAACTATCAATGGTTTTCAATGTTACCAGCTCCCAGTATTTAATTTTGATAGCGCATGATTTAGGTATGGGAAATATATACAAACTGAATTAAATTAATTGAATTGAGTAATTCCATAATGACTGTAGAGGAAAAACCATATTTTTGATAATTCCGTAGGTAGTAGATAAATAATTCCACAAAAAAAATGTGTAACATGAATCATCAACCTAGCAAAATAAGTATGTTAGCTCACCTTAACATTTTAGTATCACAATTAATCACATGAAACGAATATAAACAAATAAATAAAAATAAACGCGCACGTCGCGTCGGCTGCACTTATGGCACTAAGCAGTAAGCTCTAAAGAATACATTCAATTTATTAAACAGAACGAGGAAAACTAAAATAAATTAGCCTTCACCTTCGTTCACTCTTCTTCAACCCATAGCGTAAGCTAGGGTTGTTCGGATGCGTTTTTATCGATGGAAAGTTTTATATTTTATCGATTGTTTTAAAAAAATGTAAACTAAAATCCGACCGTGCTATTTTTACACAATTAAACTATCTATCGATATACTTAAATAAAAATCAATTGCTGTTCATTAGTCTGGCTGAAATTAAAAAAACAGCTTGACCGATTTGAATTTATATTTATTTTGTTCGCTTTAATAAAACAAATAAATTATTATATAATAATATATTAATAAATACCTTGTATGTAATACATAATATGTAATCTGTGTAATCGGAACACATTGTTTAGGTACATTTTGTAATGGAAAAGCTAAGAATTTCCTCAGAATCGTCATGCTCGTGAACGGGTGCCACCGGTGGGAATGGGGCTACTTTTTGTCTGCCCGTCTTAACATGTGTTGAATTATAATTAGATATAATTAAGTAATTTGTTGTGGAATTTTGTGGAACTTCCCCTCATTGTGGAAACACAGCATACATAGCATAATATCTATTATTGTATATAGTAATTTGTAAACTTGTTTTGTAAAGAGCAACTGCCGAGTTTCTTGCTAGTTCTTCTCGGCAGGAACAGCATTCCGAACCAGTGGTAGACTCATCGACGATTCAAAAGCACTTGTAAAAAAGTTAATTTGAATAAAAAAAGTCTATTCTAAAACAAAATCAAGTTAGGTAGTCAACACCTTCGTACCTTTAGTATAGGTTTAATTACGTTACTAAAAACTTGGCGATTTGAGCTATAACACTGTAAGAGGGTTGATATAATATACGTAAAACAGTTTATTTCTTCAAATCTCTCTTTGGAGTGTATCGCAATGGATCGTACTTGACCAGCGCGCAGCGTGGTGACTATGGCCTAAACAACAGGCATATTATAATACCAGTAATCAATGTCATTGTGAATATATCTAATAAAATAGGATTCATGGATAATAAAAAAAGTAGTTTTTTCTGTTTTGAGCGGGATCGATATTTATTTTGATAAAATAAAACTACAAAATACAGCACTCCGCCATATTGGAGTGAACATCAATCCGAGTGATAGTTTCGTCACCTATCTTCAAACTTTGCCAAACAATCATGAAAAAACGTAGAGGTAACGTAATAAACTACGCCATGAGACCTTCGAGCATTTTCGCGTGAATTTTAAAACTTCAAATTGAAACGGCACTTTTGTCTATCAAACATTTTTTTGGTTGAAATAAGATGAATATATATATGGACGTATGGTTCATATATTATTATTAATATCGCAAACACTCTTTGGTTTGATAGCCAGCTCTCACTTTTTGTAGTTGGCTAAAATATAGGATAGGTACTAACGGCCGCAACCTCTGCTACCTCGCGTCGCGCTTCCCCGCACCGCACCTCAAGTCAGACCCGTATAATACAGAATAGCAACGTAACGCTCGCGATTATCACAACATAATTTTTCAAACTTTTGTTATTGTTAACGTTTTAAATGTTTTCGTTGAGTTTTATCTAGAAAATTATTTTTGCTTAGGTATTATTGTCCGCGTGTAATTCTCTACGATGTGTTAAAAAACCGGCCAAGTGCGTGTCGGGCCACGCGCAATGTAGGGTTCCGTAGCTGAAAGTCTCAAATATTATTGCTGACCTAGGATAGTGCTTTTGTTTTATTTATGAATATTGAATAAATTTTGAGTTCCATGGTTTAAATACTATAATATTCTACAAAATATGCAACTTACACTACGTGTAATACCTAACTTAGAAAAAACAGATATAACTTCTTAAGTAATGAATCCTACTTAGCCGTGATAGTTTTCCTTTAAAATTCATTATTTACAATACTGCTGTGAATTTTTTCTTGTATCCTATATACAACCATTTAGCTGGCAGAGGGGGGGACACTTGACTCTAATAAAATTTAGCACTTTAAAATATCATATTTCACAAACGGATCCCTGAATTGAAAAATGATGTTCACACACCCACAATATTTTTGAAGGACCTATTCAACGACACCCCACACTATGGGATAGACGAGAAAAAAAAATCATCCCCACTTTACGTGTAGGGAAGTACCCTAAAAAAATATTTTTCACAATTTTATTTCACGACTTTGTCGGCGTGATTGATATTTATACCCTTTTCAAATTACAGATTTCTAGTACCAATAGTCTCTGAGCTAAACCACGCACGGATAGACGGACAGACATGGCAAAACTATAAGGGTTCCTTGTTTACTACGGAACCCTAAAAAAGGATAAGTTTTGCATAGCACAGATTATTTATTAATTAAATTAATGAATTTCTTCGATGAGGAGATTTAAATAAGAAATTACAAAGAACGCTCTTTGTTATTTAGGACGTCACTGCCATGAACAGCATCGTCAAAAAGAAAAATTCCGTGTAGTCGTGGTGACAGTAAAAAAATTCAACTATTATTTTACTGTCAATGGTCCAGTGTGACGTCATTTTGTCATCGGTCGACGGCCAATTAGGAGTGAACAGAAGGAATTCTTACTGTGTGGAATTATTTGTTTCGGTTTAACCGTGGTTTTTAACCCAACAATACCTATATCGTATGCGTAATTTACGCGAGGAAAAACCAGCATCGCTGTTTTGAATTAATATAATACCTACTTTGTTGTAGGTACAAATCGAAAAAATAAAAAGTAAGCATAACAGAGTAGGTATAATTATAGTTAATTATGGCCTAGTTGCAAAAATATATTATATAAAATAAATACAAGTTCCGTACGATCGTACAATATTTAGCACCAAGCTACCTATAATTAAAATCGATCAAAAACAAAAGTTTATTGTATTTTATTTTTGACTTTATTATTATTTTTTATTTTATATCACGGTTTATGAAATACAGCCCACGGATAGACGGGTACGGGTACGGACGGACAGCGGAGGCTTAGTAACAGGGTGCCGTTGGCTCCCTTTGGGTACGGAACCCTAAACAACAAACAGTTGATTGAGTAAGGCAAGCAAAGTTGACCCAAGTCAATAATTGGATGGGTGTTCAACTTTAAAGTTTCGAGTTTGATCTTTTCGTTTCCACTGTGCCTCCGAGAGCATAACCATCGGTCCCTATTTACTTTTGTAATAGTTCGACATTTTTTTAAGACTTTCTCTAGCTAGATAGCTAGAATACCTACGTCTTAAAAAATCTATACTTATAAAAAGACTTGTGCCTAATATAATAATAGTGAGATTCACTATAAGTACTATTCCATAAGGAAATTTAATATAAAAATACATATCCCCGATACTGTTATCGGGAATTTTTATATATTATATTTTCTTATTATGAGCTTGACCTATACGTTCTTATCTTTGTAACCCGTGCTGGAGTTGCGTTTACGAGTGATGGTTTGTACTATGAGCGGGCACGATATTAGTGCAACGGGAGGGGATCAAACTTTATCACTGACGACTTTAATTACACTAGTTTACATGACTTTTGTTCATGAAATGGAATATATACCGTTACGTTACTTTGGGTATCTACATCTCGGAAAAAATAAAAAAATCCAGCACGTCAGTTTTTGAAATATTTATTAAGAAGATTTTTACAAAAAACTACATCTAAATAAACAATAGACAGTTAAAAATGGGTAATTTTTGCTCTTTTTTTTATAAATATTTTCATCTGTATCTCTCACAACAGACCAACAATAGTCACCTAGCATATTTTGGTCCCAAAAACCTTGATAATTTTGCTCAAATGATTTAATCGCTCACCGTGTTCATCACTCACACTATCAAGATTGTCTGGAAAAAATTCCAAATGGGAATGCAAAAATGAATTTTAAGTGACATATTTACACTCATACGCTCATAATTTTGCAATAGATTTTCAACAATCTCTTTTTAGGGTTCCGTACCCCAAGGGTACCAACGGGACCCTATTACTAAGCCTACGCTGTCCGTCCGTCCGTCTCTCAGCGGGCTGTATCTCGTAAACCGTAATAGATAGACAGATGAAATTTTTACATATTATGTATTTCTATTGCCGCTATAACAACAAATAATAAAAATTAAATTAAATTAAAAAAATTAAATTAAAATGGGTAGGTGGGTAGATGGAAATCTTTTAATTTAATTTTTTTTAACGGAACCCTAAAAGAGCGAGGCCCGACTCGCACTTGGCCGATTTTTTACTGCCAAAAAATTTTTAACGACACTTTTGAAAGAGTTCTAAGCTGCTTTTTTACCTCGGTTAAAAGGCTCTCGAATTTCGTATCATCCAATATTCTGATTTGAGGACCCACAAATATTCCTTCGTTTAATTTAGCTGCAGAAACTTTTTGCTGCTTTTTTTAACTAAATTAATTTTTAAAAAGTTTTTGTTAAACAAGTTAGTTGTTTCCCTTCATATCATTGGTTTACCAAATTTCAGCTATCTATTTTTACTTGAATACCAGGAGCTGAGGACCCATCTGCAATTAGTGCAAATCACTTATGGAACCCAATTTTTATCTTGATTTGATACCGGGAATCCAAAATAATACTCTATATCTCAGAATTGTGACGTGCAACGAAAAATAAAAAAATATTTTTTTAATTACCATCCATAGCCTACATAAACAATATTTGTTTCATTTCATGAACAAAAAAGAAATATTTTTTGTAAACTAGTGTTATCTATGATTTCAGCTGTCATAATATTTTTTGGACCTAACTGGTTGACGTCATTTTGGCGCTGAAACAGTTATGAGTGTCCAAGGAACTAAACTTAACGAGAGCACTTGTTGACAATTTATTTAGTTGATACTTTTTGGCACTTCCTGCAACCCTATATCAATTAGTTCCAGAGACACTCGTATGTCAAATCTGGCGTTTAAAATTGATCCATAATTTAAGCTATGATTAGATTTAAGATAAGACAGCTTGCCCAGTCAATCATAGATAAACTATAGATATTAGTGGGCTTTATTCAATTCTACTTGACCTACAGATAACGTTGCCGCTGGTAGCGCCCGACGACTGCGAGAGGCGCTATCGCGACACGAGGCTGGGCTCGCGCTACTCCCTGCACCGCTCGCTAACGTGCGCGGGCGGGGAGGCCATGGTCGACACGTGTCTGGGGGACGGGGGCTCGCCTCTCGTCTGTCCGGTGGGGGTAAGTGACAGATAACGTTGCCGCTGGTAGCGCCCGACGACTGCGAGAGGCGCTATCGCGACACGAGGCTGGGCTCGCGCTACTCCCTGCACCGCTCGCTAACGAGCGCGGGCGGGGAGGCCATGGTCGACACGTGTCTGGGGGACGGGGGCTCGCCTCTCGTCTGTCCGGTGGGGGTAAGTTACAGATAACGTTGCCGCTGGTAGCGCCCGACGACTGCGAGAGGCGCTATCGCGACACGAGGCTGGGCTCGCGCTACTCCCTGCACCGCTCGCTAACGTGCGCGGGCGGGGAGGCCATGGTCGACACGTGTCTGGGGGACGGGGGCTCGCCTCTCGTCTGTCCGGTGGGGGTAAGTTACAGATAACGTTGCCGCTGGTAGCGCCCGACGACTGCGAGAGGCGCTATCGCGACACGAGGCTGGGCTCGCGCTACTCCCTGCACCGCTCGCTAACGTGCGCGGGCGGGGAGGCCATGGTCGACACGTGTCTGGGGGACGGGGGCTCGCCTCTCGTCTGTCCGGTGGGGGTAAGTTACAGATAACGTTGCCGCTGGTAGCGCCCGACGACTGCGAGATTCGCTATCGCGACACGAGGCTGGGCTCGCGCTACTCCCTGCACCGCTCGCTAACGTGCGCGGGCGGGGAGGCCATGGTCGACACGTGTCTGGGGGACGGGGGCTCGCCTCTCGTCTGTCCGGTGGGGGTAAGTTACAGATAACGTTGCCGCTGGTAGCGCCCGACGACTGCGAGAGGCGCTATCGCGACACGAGGCTGGGCTCGCGCTACTCCCTGCACCGCTCGCTAACGAGCGCGGGCGGGGAGGCCATGGTCGACACGTGTCTGGGGGACGGGGGCTCGCCTCTCGTCTGTCCGGTGGGGGTAAGTTACAGATAACGTTGCCGCTGGTAGCGCCCGACGACTGCGAGAGGCGCTATCGCGACACGAGGCTGGGCTCGCGCTACTCCCTGCACCGCTCGCTAACGTGCGCGGGCGGGGAGGCCATGGTCGACACGTGTCTGGGGGACGGGGGCTCGCCTCTCGTCTGTCCGGTGGGGGTAAGTTACAGATAACGTTGCCGCTGGTAGCGCCCGACGACTGCGAGAGGCGCTATCGCGACACGAGGCTGGGCTCGCGCTACTCCCTGCACCGCTCGCTAACGTGCGCGGGCGGGGAGGCCATGGTCGACACGTGTCTGGGGGACGGGGGCTCGCCTCTCGTCTGTCCGGTGGGGGTAAGTTACAGATAACGTTGCCGCTGGTAGCGCCCGACGACTGCGAGAGGCGCTATCGCGACACGAGGCTGGGCTCGCGCTACTCCCTGCACCGCTCGCTAACGTGCGCGGGCGGGGAGGCCATGGTCGACACGTGTCTGGGGGACGGGGGCTCGCCTCTCGTCTGTCCGGTGGGGGTAAGTTACAGATAACGTTGCCGCTGGTAGCGCCCGACGACTGCGAGAGGCGCTATCGCGACACGAGGCTGGGCTCGCGCTACTCCCTGCACCGCTCGCTAACGTGCGCGGGCGGGGAGGCCATGGTCGACACGTGTCTGGGGGACGGGGGCTCGCCTCTCGTCTGTCCGGTGGGGGTAAGTTACAGATAACGTTGCCGCTGGTAGCGCCCGACGACTGCGAGAGGCGCTATCGCGACACGAGGCTGGGCTCGCGCTACTCCCTGCACCGCTCGCTAACGTGCGCGGGCGGGGAGGCCATGGTCGACAAGTGTCTGGGGGACGGGGGCTCGCCTCTCGTCTGTCCGGTGGGGGTAAGTTACAGATAACGTTGCCGCTGGTAGCGCCCGACGACTGCGAGAGGCGCTATCGCGACACGAGGCTGGGCTCGCGCTACTCCCTGCACCGCTCGCTAACGAGCGCGGGCGGGGAGGCCATGGTCGACACGTGTCTGGGGGACGGGGGCTCGCCTCTCGTCTGTCCGGTGGGGGTAAGTTACAGATAACGTTGCCGCTGGTAGCGCCCGACGACTGCGAGAGGCGCTATCGCGACACGAGGCTGGGCTCGCGCTACTCCCTGCACCGCTCGCTAACGTGCGCGGGCGGGGAGGCCATGGTCGACACGTGTCTGGGGGACGGGGGCTCGCCTCTCGTCTGTCCGGTGGGGGTAAGTTACAGATAACGTTGCCGCTGGTAGCGCCCGACGACTGCGAGAGGCGCTATCGCGACACGAGGCTGGGCTCGCGCTACTCCCTGCACCGCTCGCTAACGTGCGCGGGCGGGGAGGCCATGGTCGACACGTGTCTGGGGGACGGGGGCTCGCCTCTCGTCTGTCCGGTGGGGGTAAGTTACAGATAACGTTGCCGCTGGTAGCGCCCGACGACTGCGAGAGGCGCTATCGCGACACGAGGCTGGGCTCGCGCTACTCCCTGCACCGCTCGCTAACGTGCGCGGGCGGGGAGGCCATGGTCGACACGTGTCTGGGGGACGGGGGCTCGCCTCTCGTCTGTCCGGTGGGGGTAAGTTACAGATAACGTTGCCGCTGGTAGCGCCCGACGACTGCGAGAGGCGCTATCGCGACACGAGGCTGGGCTCGCGCTACTCCCTGCACCGCTCGCTAACGTGCGCGGGCGGGGAGGCCATGGTCGACACGTGTCTGGGGGACGGGGGCTCGCCTCTCGTCTGTCCGGTGGGGGTAAGTTACAGATAACGTTGCCGCTGGTAGCGCCCGACGACTGCGAGAGGCGCTATCGCGACACGAGGCTGGGCTCGCGCTACTCCCTGCACCGCTCGCTAACGTGCGCGGGCGGTGAGGCCATGGTCGACACGTGTCTGGGGGACGGGGGCTCGCCTCTCGTCTGTCCGGTGGGGGTAAGTTACAGATAACGTTGCCGCTGGTAGCGCCCGACGACTGCGAGAGGCGCTATCGCGACACGAGGCTGGGCTCGCGCTACTCCCTGCACCGCTCGCTAACGTGCGCGGGCGGGGAGGCCATGGTCGACACGTGTCTGGGGGACGGGGGCTCGCCTCTCGTCTGTCCGGTGGGGGTAAGTTACAGATAACGTTGCCGCTGGTAGCGTCCGACGACTGCGAGAGGCGCTATCGCGACACGAGGCTGGGCTCGCGCTACTCCCTGCACCGCTCGCTAACGTGCGCGGGCGGGGAGGCCATGGTCGACACGTGTCTGGGGGACGGGGGCTCGCCTCTCGTCTGTCCGGTGGGGGTAAGTTACAGATAACGTTGCCGCTGGTAGCGCTCGACGACTGCGAGAGGCGCTATCGCGACACGAGGCTGGGCTCGCGCTACTCCCTGCACCGCTCGCTAACGTGCGCGGGCGGGGAGGCCATGGTCGACACGTGTCTGGGGGACGGGGGCTCGCCTCTCGTCTGTCCGGTGGGGGTAAGTTACAGATAACGTTGCCGCTGGTAGCGCCCGACGACTGCGAGAGGCGCTATCGCGACACGAGGCTGGGCTCGCGCTACTCCCTGCACCGCTCGCTAACGTGCGTGGGCGGGGAGGCCATGGTCGACACGTGTCTGGGGGACGGGGGCTCGCCTCTCGTCTGTCCGGTGGGGGTAAGTTACAGATAACGTTGCCGCTGGTAGCGCCCGACGACTGCGAGAGGCGCTATCGCGACACGAGGCTGGGCTCGCGCTACTCCCTGCACCGCTCGCTAACGTGCGCGGGCGGTGAGGCCATGGTCGACACGTGTCTGGGGGACGGGGGCTCGCCTCTCGTCTGTCCGGTGGGGGTAAGTTACAGATAACGTTGCCGCTGGTAGCGCCCGACGACTGCGAGAGGCGCTATCGCGACACGAGGCTGGGCTCGCGCTACTCCCTGCACCGCTCGCTAACGTGCGCGGGCGGGGAGGCCATGGTCGACACGTGTCTGGGGGACGGGGGCTCGCCTCTCGTCTGTCCGGTGGGGGTAAGTTACAGATAACGTTGCCGCTGGTAGCGCCCGACGACTGCGAGAGGCGCTATCGCGACACGAGGCTGGGCTCGCGCTACTCCCTGCACCGCTCGCTAACGTGCGTGGGCGGGGAGGCCATGGTCGACACGTGTCTGGGGGACGGGGGCTCGCCTCTCGTCTGTCCGGTGGGGGTAAGTTACAGATAACGTTGCCGCTGGTAGCGCCCGACGACTGCGAGAGGCGCTATCGCGACACGAGGCTGGGCTCGCGCTACTCCCTGCACCGCTCGCTTACGTGCGCGGGCGGGGAGGCCATGGTCGACACGTGTCTGGGGGACGGGGGCTCGCCTCTCGTCTGTCCGGTGGGGGTAAGTTACAGATAACGTTGCCGCTGGTAGCGCCCGACGACTGCGAGAGGCGCTATCGCGACACGAGGCTGGGCTCGCGCTACTCCCTGCACCGCTCGCTAACGTGCGCGGGCGGGGAGGCCATGGTCGACACGTGTCTGGGGGACGGGGGCTCACCTCTCGTCTGTCCGGTGGGGGTAAGTTACAGATAACGTTGCCGCTGGTAGCGCCCGACGACTGCGAGAGGCGCTATCGCGACACGAGGCTGGGCTCGCGCTACTCCCTGCACCGCTCGCTAACGTGCGCGGGCGGGGAGGCCATGGTCGACACGTGTCTGGGGGACGGGGGCTCGCCTCTCGTCTGTCCGGTGGGGGTAAGTTACAGATAACGTTGCCGCTGGTAGCACCCGACGACTGCGAGAGGCGCTATCGCGACACGAGGCTGGGCTCGCGCTACTCCCTGCACCGCTCGCTAACGTGCGTGGGCGGGGAGGCCATGGTCGACACGTGTCTGGGGGACGGGGGCTCGCCTCTCGTCTGTCCGGTGGGGGTAAGTTACAGATAACGTTGCCGCTGGTAGCGCCCGACGACTGCGAGAGGCGCTATCGCGACACGAGGCTGGGCTCGCGCTACTCCCTGCACCGCTCGCTAACGTGCGCGGGCGGGGAGGCCATGGTCGACACGTGTCTGGGGGACGGGGGCTCGCCTCTCGTCTGTCCGGTGGGGGTAAGTTACAGATAACGTTGCCGCTGGTAGCGCTCGACGACTGCGAGAGGCGCTATCGCGACACGAGGCTGAGCTCGCGCTACTCCCTGCACCGCTCGCTAACGTGCGCGGGCGGGGAGGCCATGGTCGACACGTGTCTGGGGGACGGGGGCTCGCCTCTCGTCTGTCCGGTGGGGGTAAGTTACAGATAACGTTGCCGCTGGTAGCGCCCAACGACTGCGAGAGGCGCTATCGCGACACGAGGCTGGGCTCGCGCTACTCCCTGCACCGCTCGCTAACGTGCGCGGGCGGGGAGGCCATGGTCGACACGTGTCTGGGGGACGGGGGCTCGCCTCTCGTCTGTCCGGTGGGGGTAAGTTACAGATAACGTTGCCGCTGGTAGCGCTCGACGACTGCGATAGGCGCTATCGCGACACGAGGCTGGGCTCGCGCTACTCCGTGCACCGCTCGCTAACGTGCGTGGGCGGGGAGGCCATGGTCGACACGTGTCTGGGGGACGGGGGCTCGCCTCTCGTCTGTCCGGTGGGGGTAAGTTACAGATAACGTTGCCGCTGGTAGCGCCCGACGACTGCGAGAGGCGCTATCGCGACACGAGGCTGGGCTCGCGCTACTCCCTGCACCGCTCGCTAACGTGCGCGGGCGGGGAGGCCATGGTCGACACGTGTCTGGGGGACGGGGGCTCGCCTCTCGTCTGTCCGGTGGGGGTAAGTTACAGATAACGTTGCCGCTGGTAGCGCCCGACGACTGCGAGAGGCGCTATCGCGACACGAGGCTGGGCTCGCGCTACTCCCTGCACCGCTCGCTAACGTGCGCGGGCGGGGAGGCCATGGTCGACACGTGTCTGGGGGACGGGGGCTCGCCTCTCGTCTGTCCGGTGGGGGTAAGTTACAGATAACGTTGCCGCTGGTAGCGCCCGACGACTGCGAGAGGCGCTATCGCGACACGAGGCTGGGCTCGCGCTACTCCCTGCACCGCTCGCTAACGTGCGCGGGCGGGGAGGCCATGGTCGACACGTGTCTGGGGGACGGGGGCTCGCCTCTCGTCTGTCCGGTGGGGGTAAGTTACAGATAACGTTGCCGCTGGTAGCGCCCGACGACTGCGAGAGGCGCTATCGCGACACGAGGCTGGGCTCGCGCTACTCCCTGCACCGCTCGCTAACGTGCGCGGGCGGGGAGGCCATGGTCGACACGTGTCTGGGGGACGGGGGCTCGCCTCTCGTCTGTCCGGTGGGGGTAACTTACAGATAACGTTGCCGCTGGTAGCGCCCGACGACTGCGAGAGGCGCTATCGCGACACGAGGCTGGGCTCGCGCTACTCCCTGCACCGCTCGCTAACGTGCGTGGGCGGGGAGGCCATGGTCGACACGTGTCTGGGGGACGGGGGCTCGCCTCTCGTCTGTCCGGTGGGGGTAAGTTACAGATAACGTTGCCGCTGGTAGCGCCCGACGACTGCGAGAGGTGCTATCGCGACACGAGGCTGGGCTCGCGCTACTCCCTGCACCGCTCGCTAACGTGCGCGGGCGGGGAGGCCATGGTCGACACGTGTCTGGGGGACGGGGGCTCGCCTCTCGTCTGTCCGGTGGGGGTAAGTTACAGATAACGTTGCCGCTGGTAGCGCCCGACGACTGCGAGAGGCGCTATCGCGACACGAGGCTGGGCTCGCGCTACTCCCTGCACCGCTCGCTAACGTGCGCGGGCGGGGAGGCCATGGTCGACACGTGTCTGGGGGACGGGGGCTCGCCTCTCGTCTGTCCGGTGGGGGTAAGTTACAGATAACGTTGCCGCTGGTAGCGCCCGACGACTGCGAGAGGCGCTATCGCGACACGAGGCTGGGCTCGCGCTACTCCCTGCACCGCTCGCTAACGTGCGCGGGCGGGGAGGCCATGGTCGACACGTGTCTGGGGGACGGGGGCTCGCCTCTCGTCTGTCCGGTGGGGGTAAGTTACAGATAACGTTGCCGCTGGTAGCGCCCGACGACTGCGAGAGGCGCTATCGCGACACGAGGCTGGGCTCGCGCTACTCCCTGCACCGCTCGCTAACGAGCGCGGGCGGGGAGGCCATGGTCGACACGTGTCTGGGGGACGGGGGCTCGCCTCTCGTCTGTCCGGTGGGGGTAAGTTACAGATAACGTTGCCGCTGGTAGCGCCCGACGACTGCGAGAGGCGCTATCGCGACACGAGGCTGGGCTCGCGCTACTCCCTGCACCGCTCGCTAACGTGCGCGGGCGGGGAGGCCATGGTCGACACGTGTCTGGGGGACGGGGGCTCGCCTCTCGTCTGTCCGGTGGGGGTAAGTTACAGATAACGTTGCCGCTGGTAGCGCCCGACGACTGCGAGAGGCGCTATCGCGACACGAGGCTGGGCTCGCGCTACTCCCTGCACCGCTCGCTAACGTGCGCGGGCGGGGAGGCCATGGTCGACACGTGTCTGGGGGACGGGGGCTCGCCTCTCGTCTGTCCGGTGGGGGTAAGTTACAGATAACGTTGCCGCTGGTAGCGCCCGACGACTGCGAGAGGTGCTATCGCGACACGAGGCTGGGCTCGCGCTACTCCCTGCACCGCTCGCTAACGTGCGCGGGCGGGGAGGCCATGGTCGACACGTGTCTGGGGGACGGGGGCTCGCCTCTCGTCTGTCCGGTGGGGGTAAGTTACAGATAACGTTGCCGCTGGTAGCGCCCGACGACTGCGAGAGGTGCTATCGCGACACGAGGCTGGGCTCGCGCTACTCCCTGCACCGCTCGCTAACGTGCGCGGGCGGTGAGGCCATGGTCGACACGTGTCTGGGGGACGGGGGCTCGCCTCTCGTCTGTCCGGTGGGGGTAAGTTACAGATAACGTTGCCGCTGGTAGCGCCCGACGACTGCGAGAGGCGCTATCGCGACACGAGGCTGGGCTCGCGCTACTCCCTGCACCGCTCGCTAACGTGCGCGGGCGGGGAGGCCATGGTCGACACGTGTCTGGGGGACGGGGGCTCGCCTCTCGTCTGTCCGGTGGGGGTAAGTTACAGATAACGTTGCCGCTGGTAGCGCCCGACGACTGCGAGAGGCGCTATCGCGACACGAGGCTGGGCTCGCGCTACTCCCTGCACCGCTCGCTAACGTGCGCGGGCGGGGAGGCCATGGTCGACACGTGTCTGGGGGACGGGGGCTCGCCTCTCGTCTGTCCGGTGGGGGTAAGTTACAGATAACGTTGCCGCTGGTAGCGCCCGACGACTGCGAGAGGTGCTATCGCGACACGAGGCTGGGCTCGCGCTACTCCCTGCACCGCTCGCTAACGTGCGCGGGCGGGGAGGCCATGGTCGACACGTGTCTGGGGGACGGGGGCTCGCCTCTCGTCTGTCCGGTGGGGGTAAGTTACAGATAACGTTGCCGCTGGTAGTGCCCGACGACTGCGAGAGGTGCTATCGCGACACGAGGCTGGGCTCGCGCTACTCCCTGCACCGCTCGCTAACGTGCGCGGGCGGGGAGGCCATGGTCGACACGTGTCTGGGGGACGGGGGCTCGCCTCTCGTCTGTCCGGTGGGGGTAAGTTACAGATAACGTTGCCGCTGGTAGCGCCCGACGACTGCGAGAGGCGCTATCGCGACACGAGGCTGGGCTCGCGCTACTCCCTGCACCGCTCGCTAACGTGCGCGGGCGGGGAGGCCATGGTCGACACGTGTCTGGGGGACGGGGGCTCGCCTCTCGTCTGTCCGGTGGGGGTAAGTTACAGATAACGTTGCCGCTGGTAGCGCCCGACGACTGCGAGAGGTGCTATCGCGACACGAGGCTGGGCTCGCGCTACTCCCTGCACCGCTCGCTAACGTGCGCGGGCGGGGAGGCCATGGTCGACACGTGTCTGGGGGACGGGGGCTCGCCTCTCGTCTGTCCGGTGGGGGTAAGTTGCAGATAACGTTGCCGCTGGTAGCGCCCGACGACTGCGAGAGGCGCTATCGCGACACGAGGCTGGGCTCGCGCTACTCCCTGCACCGCTCGCTAACGTGCGCGGGCGGGGAGGCCATGGTCGACACGTGTCTGGGGGACGGGGGCTCGCCTCTCGTCTGTCCGGTGGGGGTAAGTTACAGATAACGTTGCCGCTGGTAGCGCCCGACGACTGCGAGAGGCGCTATCGCGACACGAGGCTGGGCTCGCGCTACTCCCTGCACCGCTCGCTAACGTGCGCGGGCGGGGAGGCCATGGTCGACACGTGTCTGGGGGACGGGGGCTCGCCTCTCGTCTGTCCGGTGGGGGTAAGTTACAGATAACGTTGCCGCTGGTAGCGCCCGACGACTGCGAGAGGCGCTATCGCGACACGAGGCTGGGCTCGCGCTACTCCCTGCACCGCTCGCTAACGTGCGCGGGCGGGGAGGCCATGGTCGACACGTGTCTGGGGGACGGGGGCTCGCCTCTCGTCTGTCCGGTGGGGGTAAGTTACAGATAACGTTGCCGCTGGTAGCGCCCGACGACTGCGAGAGGCGCTATCGCGACACGAGGCTGGGCTCGCGCTACTCCCTGCACCGCTCGCTAACGTGCGCGGGCGGGGAGGCCATGGTCGACACGTGTCTGGGGGACGGGGGCTCGCCTCTCGTCTGTCCGGTGGGGGTAAGTTACAGATAACGTTGCCGCTGGTAGCGCCCGACGACTGCGAGAGGCGCTATCGCGACACGAGGCTGGGCTCGCGCTACTCCCTGCACCGCTCGCTAACGTGCGCGGGCGGTGAGGCCATGGTCGACACGTGTCTGGGGGACGGGGGCTCGCCTCTCGTCTGTCCGGTGGGGGTAAGTTACAGATAACGTTGCCGCTGGTAGCGCCCGACGACTGCGAGAGGCGCTATCGCGACACGAGGCTGGGCTCGCGCTACTCCCTGCACCGCTCGCTAACGTGCGCGGGCGGGGAGGCCATGGTCGACACGTGTCTGGGGGACGGGGGCTCGCCTCTCGTCTGTCCGGTGGGGGTAAGTTACAGATAACGTTGCCGCTGGTAGCGCCCGACGACTGCGAGAGGCGCTATCGCGACACGAGGCTGGGCTCGCGCTACTCCCTGCACCGCTCGCTAACGTGCGCGGGCGGTGAGGCCATGGTCGACACGTGTCTGGGGGACGGGGGCTCGCCTCTCGTCTGTCCGGTGGGGGTAAGTTACAAATAACGTTGCCGCTGGTAGCGCCCGACGACTGCGAGAGGCGCTATCGCGACACGAGGCTGGGCTCGCGCTACTCCCTGCACCGCTCGCTAACGTGCGCGGGCGGGGAGGCCATGGTCGACACGTGTCTGGGGGACGGGGGCTCGCCTCTCGTCTGTCCGGTGGGGGTAAGTTACAGATAACGTTGCCGCTGGTAGCGCCCGACGACTGCGAGAGGCGCTATCGCGACACGAGGCTGGGCTCGCGCTACTCCCTGCACCGCTCGCTAACGTGCGCGGGCGGGGAGGCCATGGTCGACACGTGTCTGGGGGACGGGGGCTCGCCTCTCGTCTGTCCGGTGGGGGTAAGTTACAGATAACGTTGCCGCTGGTAGCGCCCGACGACTGCGAGAGGCGCTATCGCGACACGAGGCTGGGCTCGCGCTACTCCCTGCACCGCTCGCTAACGTGCGCGGGCGGGGAGGCCATGGTCGACACGTGTCTGGGGGACGGGGGCTCGCCTCTCGTCTGTCCGGTGGGGGTAAGTTACAGATAACGTTGCCGCTGGTAGCGCCCGACGACTGCGAGAGGCGCTATCGCGACACGAGGCTGGGCTCGCGCTACTCCCTGCACCGCTCGCTAACGTGCGCGGGCGGGGAGGCCATGGTCGACACGTGTCTGGGGGACGGGGGCTCGCCTCTCGTCTGTCCGGTGGGGGTAAGTTACAGATAACGTTGCCGCTGGTAGCGCCCGACGACTGCGAGAGGCGCTATCGCGACACGAGGCTGGGCTCGCGCTACTCCCTGCACCGCTCGCTAACGTGCGCGGGCGGGGAGGCCATGGTCGACACGTGTCTGGGGGACGGGGGCTTGCCTCTCGTCTGTCCGGTGGGGGTAAGTTACAGATAACATTCAATTTTGGCGGTCTTCACACACCTTTGAGAACATGAAGCATGTGATATTACTAATAATACTTGCTTAAACGCACATAACTCCGATAAGTCAGAGCTGCGTGCCCAGGATCTAACCTGCGACCCTCCGATATGAAGACTGCAGTCCTGAGCACTAAGTACGACTATGAAGTGAGTTTTATTTTAGAAAATAGCTCTGCCGTGCCCAGTACTGGGCCGGCGATTGGTCAAGATGATGATGATGATGATGATGATGATGACGGTAATGACGATGATGAAATATTTTTGTTCAACAGAACGCAGCTGACCTCCGCTACGCGGTAGTGGGCATGGTGGCTTACGGCCTGGAGTGCGGTGCGGACAAAATTCCCGGCGTCTATGCTAAGGTAATTCTTAACTCCTGACTTAAAAGAGGAGTGTTACAAGTTTGACATGTGTGTGTGTGTATGTGTGTGTGTGTGTGTGTATGTCTGTTCCCTCGTAGCTCCCTTACGAATGGACCGATTTTGATACGGCATATTCTGTTTGAAAGCTAACGTAATCGGAGTGGATCTAAGATCGAAGATCTGCTCAGGCGTTCGTAGATCATCAGCTTGTTTCCTATTTGATTAAAGGGTCTTACAAACTTTCACTGATGCGATTGATTTGGCTGTACTGTTACTCCGGATTATATCGGATATATCTGATTATACAGGCAAGATAACCTTGAGCTGATGCTGCAGCAGCAGTAATAAGCAGTGATAGCCTAGCAGTGGTCTCCTATTCGGGGGGTCGCAGGTTCGGCACGCACGCAGGCACGCACCTCTGACTTTTCGAAGTTAAATGCGTTTAAGCAATTAAACATCACATTTTTTAACGGTGAAGGAAATTATCGTGAGGAACCTGCACATCTGAGAGTTCCCCATAAAGTTCTCGAAGGCGTGTGAAGTCCACCAATTCGCATTGGATCAGCGTGGTGGACTATGGCCTATAACCCTTCTGTGAGAGGAGACCTGCGCTCAGTAGTGAGCCGGTGATGGGTTGCTGATGGTGGATGCTGCAGCATCAAGTAGTCTGCGGGATACCCAACTCCTCAGCAACTTACAGCAGATATTATAGTGACTTTGGGGTCATTAGAATGGTCTCAATGAGTATATCTGTGTTGGATAGATGATGATCAATTATCAAGGAGGAGGATTTGACGATGGAGCGTAAAACTGGATAACAGGATGTCAGATATACCGTATATTGTCCGGTCATAGATTCTCATGTCGGGGGTCTTTTGAATTTTCAATTTAAAATTGTTATTCCGGAAAATATACTATATATAATATACCTGGGTGACCGTTCTTTTTTTTGGTTAATCGTGTTTTTTGAAAATTATATATTTAGAAAAATAATAATAAATAATAATAATAATAATAACCTTTGGTTTTATATGTATTTATTTTGTACGCGGGTGTGAGAGTCAAAATTTATAGCACAATAATAATAATAAAATTCATAGGGGAAAAATAATCGTCTGGACTCGGACCGGTGCTTCTGGTTTCGGGACCGCCTGATTTCCTAACTGAGCTATAGAAACTTTATAGATGATGGCGAAATTTACCTTCGTATTCTAATGATTTATGGTAGGGCTTTTTCAATGCCTGAAAACATGGATAAAACGACTTTTACTTATAATGAAACCTAGCTAGATCGATTTATCATATAATCTGAATCTCGGAAACGGCTCCAACGATTTTCATGAAATTTGGTACGCAGGGGGTTTCGGGGGCGATAAATCGATCTCCCAGATATTATAAGTATATTCAATAGATTAGATAGATAGATATAATTATTCCAACGAGCTCGTGGTTCGCTCTAATATCGCATAGAAATCTAATCTGTCTAAATCTCATCTGTCTAAATTCGCATATTAAAAGCATCAGTACCTACCTAGGAATCCTAGGATCCTCCATAATTTGATGATGTTCTATAACTAGACTATAATTATTTTTCAGGTGCCAGAGTTTTACGACTGGGTGGGGGAGAAGGTGACTCGAGAAGGCTTCAACAGAAGCAGCTTCGAGTTCGACAATTCGGCGGGTGAATGAGGATGAATCCTTAAACATTAAACTTAAGGTTGAAGACAAGGGTCTGCCCGCGAAATTCAAATTTAATTTGGTTTTCCGCAATTTGTAAACTAATACGACAAAGTAGGCTTATAATGGCATTCTAATTGCTCCAATGGCAGTATCATCTTCACAGGTTTATATAAAAATCTTTACTTTTAATTGGAAATTAGTCCGCGTATTCTCACTCACAAATTAGTCGATATTCGGACTAATTTCTTAAACTGGTCACTTTCAAGTAAATCTTAATATATATAAATTACGTGTCACGTTGTTTGTCCGCGATGGACTCCTAAACTACTGAACCAATTTTGATCAAACTTCGTAACTATCTGTAATTTGGTCCAACTTGAAAGATAGGATAGTTTTTTTTTATTAAGATAATTTATTCGTTTTATTTATAAAGGTAAGTTGGCGGTACGAAGTTCGCCGGGTCAGCTAGTATTTTTATATAAACCTGTGAAGATAATACTACCATTGGCGCAATTAGAATGCCATAAGCCTACTTTGTCGCACTAGTTTACAAATTGCAAAAAATCAAATCTATATAAATAAAAATGAATGTTGGTAAGCGCATAACTCAAAAATGGATGGACCAATTCGCTTAATTTATTTTTTTGTATGTTCCTTAAGTTCCACGGAAGGTTTTAATACAAAAAAAAAAAAACAAAAAACTAACTTCACGCGGACGAAGTCGCGGGCATCAGCTAGTTAAATATGAATTTCGCGGGCAGACCCCTATAAACAACCTAACTATGCGTTTCAACTTTGAACTAAGAGAATCGCCTTATCCAGTAGTACCTACAATTTTTTCACATATCACTTGAGGACTTCTGGAAGAAATCTCTTCTTTAGAGATAAGCTGTCCTTGTGCACGTCCTTCATATCTTTCTTACATTGTTTTTTATATTACTGGTACTAAGTAAATAAATATAAATATAAATAAGTTTGTAAATCTTTATCACTATAAAGTTGAAAATTTTAGTACCAATTGCACCATCAATTGGTACTAAAGTAGTAGGTACCCATTGATGAATGATCAATGATTTGTATAGATCGATAAAAGAAAGTTTTTTTTAAAGAAGAATAATCAATTTACACTTTATACAGAAACCATGACTATACCTAAGCTTACCTACTTATTTTAAAATTATTACATTGTATGATAATTACATTAAGTATAATAATATGATTTTATATTAATCTGAGTTGTTTTCATTTTCGTTAATTTTAACTGTACTTTCCGAACAATATAGTCTGACTCTGAAAGACTGACGTAAAGGGAATTGAAGTTATGCGAACATATGCTGCCCATTATGTACATCTTTCTTCTTCTTTTAGCAACCCATCAACGGCTCACTACTGAGCGCAGGTCTCCTCCCAGAGAAGGGTTATTAGGCCATAGTCCACCACGCTGGCCCAATGCGAATTGGCGGACTTCACACACCTCCGAGAACATTATAGAGAACTCTCAGATGTGCAGGTTTCCTCACGATGTTTTCCTTCTCCGTTGAAACAAGTGATATTTGATTGCTTACATGTACATATTATTAATTTATTATAAAACAAAGTCCCCCGCTGCGCCTGTCTGTCTGTTCGCAATAAACTCAAAACTACTGAACGGATTTGATCACCACTAGACATTCACGAGGAAGGTATAAGTGTATAATTTGTAAAGGCTTTGTGTAAATTAGTTGAAATATGACGATAATTGTTGACAATGTCGGAGAAAGTCAAGCCGCCTGGGAGCTTTCATCGAAAACGTTGCCTAATCCCTTTATGATAGGACCTTGATATAACAAAACAATGTATGGTGGTGGGATAGATTCATACAGAAAAATTCGCGATGGCATGGATAGTTAAATATCATTTAAGGATAGCTTATACTATACCCATTTTAACTTCTAAAAAAATGGTCACTTACAATGCGGTAATTGGAAAAGACGGATACAGTTTTAATTTTTATCAACTTAATTAAGTTAGTTACCATGAACTATCAAAAGGGGTAATCAAGTCTACCAGGGATCCAAGAGTCGAGAGCTACCTTGACCAAAGGATTAGTTTGGTCATCCAAAGAGGCAAAGCTTCCATCACTTGGCTACTATCATGTCACACTGCGGTGACTTCGATGAGATTTTATTTACTTTTAATTTTAGTACTTATTTAGTTGCTAGTTACGTTTAAAAATGAAATAAAATTATAAATAACAAAATTTATTGATTTATTGATGGAAGTTATCGTACAGTAAACAGCCAAGACTTCTGTAGCACAACAACATCAGTAAACATAAGGCCTGCCGTCGACGCCTTCCATACGGAGCTGCTTGCCAATCCACTCGTACGCTTCGGGCACGCTCGCGTACACACCGGGCGTTTTCGCCGACCCGCACTCCAGCCCGTACGCTACCATGCCCACTACCGCGTAGCGGAGGTCAGTTGCGTTCTGTTGAACAAAAATATTTCATCATCATCATTACCGTCATCATCATCATCATCATCATCATCATCTGGACCAATCGCCGACCCAGTACTGGGCACGGCAGAGCTATTTTTAACGAGCCTATAACCATTCTCTGAGAGGAGACCTGGCACTCAGCAGTGAGCCGTTGATGAGTTGCTGATGATGATGAAGCGTACATTTATCCGAACACTATCAGTCAGTGTATTTACTCACGCCTATAGGACAAACGAGAGAGGATCCTCCGTCCCCGATACACGTGTCCACATTGGCCTGCCCTCCGGCGCAGATGAGCGAGCGATGCAGCGTGTAGCCCGGACCTAACTTGGAGCTCCGGAATCGCTTCTCACATTCCTCCTTTTCCATCAGAGGCAAAGTAATCTGTAATTATAACAACAATCTGTGAGACAACTATAGTAAATAAATTCATTTTTGACATTATTATGGAAGACAAGGGAAAGTTGCTAACCAAGAACTGTCAAACTCGCATTTCAAAATGTGGATATTAGTACAAGACAGATCAGACAGGAATCTTAACACGTGAAATGTACCTTATTGTATATATGTAGTATTTTCCCCTGGTGAAGTCTTCACCCGGCCCATGCTGTAGCATAGTCCCAGGGTCTAAGCATCCGTGTTAATATGGGCAGGCGGCGCAGGCCACATATAATATCCACGGGGAGAGGATAAAATTTCTCTCCTCGCTCAGTTTTATCCACCAGTTGAATATGGGCACAGCAGTGGATATAATATCCACAGTGGATAAAATGGGAGAAAAGTTATCTAGATACTAATATTATCATATAAAGGTAGAATATAATTTTATCCCTTGTCAGTGGATAAAATCGGAGCACAAAATTTTCGTCCTGCCCTGCAGCTTAGAGCGAGATATACCTTCTTCAGGAGGCTGGCGTAGTATTTGCCCCTGGTGAAGCCGTCCCCCCAGTCCGTGCTGTAGCAAAGTCCCAGGGGCTCAGCATCCGTGTTAATATCAACTGAGAGTGAGATGTACCTTCTTCAGGAGGCTGATGTAGTATTCGCCCCTGGTGAAATCTTCCCCCGGCCCATGCTGTAGCACAGTCCCAGGGGTTGAGCACCCGTGTTAATATTAGCTTAGAGTGAGATTTACCTTCTTCAGGAGGCTGACGTAGTATTCGGCCCTGGTGAAGTCTTCCTCCAGCCCATTCCGTAGCAAAGACCCAGGGGCTGAGCATCCGTGTTAATATAGCTAGCTATCCGGGCTAGCATGGGCAGGCGACATATTACATATCCACGGGGAGAGGATAAAATGACGGGGAAACATAGGGAGAGAGAGAGAGAGAGAGAGTGTATAAAATGGGAGAAAAGTTACCTTTAACTATTATACTAATATTATATAAAGGGAGAAGATAATTTTATCCCTTGTCAGTGGATAAAATCGGGGGATAAAATTTTTGTCTCCTGCCCATGCTAGCCCTGCAGGTTAAAACAAGATGTACCTTCTTCAGGAGGCTGGCGTAGTATTTGCCCCTGGTGAAGTCTAGCCCCCAGCCCATGCTGTAGCACACAGTCCCAGGGGCTGGCAGTGAGGGTGTGGTGTGTAGGGTCGATCAGTTAAGGGATGTGTGAAATGACTACACTTGACGAGGTTTGAGTTAATACTGTTTAATAAAATACGATCACTTACTTATATATACTACACCTCCCAAGGAGTGATAAAAAAAAATTTAATACAATTACATTTTTTTTTGAATTGACAGTTATAATTTGTTTTATAAAATAAATTTTCTTACAACTATAAACTTATAATCATAACA
The DNA here is from genome assembly GCA_029955525.1 of Oeneis ivallda. NCBI lineage: Eukaryota > Metazoa > Arthropoda > Insecta > Lepidoptera > Nymphalidae > Oeneis > Oeneis ivallda. The sequence goes on from JARPMR010000021.1 coordinate 12,511,203, forward strand.
GAGAAAAAAATACATTGGTGTTAAACTATAGTAAATACATAATTATATGGTAGGAATACAGTATGTTTCAGTTGTTATATAATTTTGTGCGATTTTTATGCACAATATCAATTTTCCCATTTATATCGACTTTCACATTAGGTGATAAGTCTTCTATGACTCTATATGGTCCTAAATATAAACTATTGAGCTTATTTCCTGTTTCATTCTTTATTAAAATTAAATCATTTTTGTTATATTTTATTGTATTAACTTTCTTGTCATATGAACTTTTTCTATTTTGTTTTACATTCAATAAATTTTGACGAGCATCTTGTTGTGCTAATTGTAGCCTATATCTTAATTCTTCACTATAATTATCTATATTATATAATGGTTCTACACTTTTTCTTATTCTACTGGGGAGTTCACAAGTTTTACCAAACACTAGTTCCTAAGGTGTATAATTGGTTGAAGTATGCACAGTATTATTGAATGAAAAACACCAAAAGGGAAGCCAATGGCTCCAAGTCTCGGGGTGTTTATCGCACTGAATACGGAGAAATGAAGCTAGATGTTTATGAGTGTTTTCAAGTGAACCTATTGTTTCGTGGTGATATGCAGTGGAATTGAGTTTTTCTATTTCTAGCAATTTACACACTTCTGTCATAGTAGAAGATAAGAATTCAGACCCCCTGTCATTTACCATAAACTTAGGAATACCGTATCTTAATATAAAATTATTAACTAAAGACCTAGCTACAGTTACAGTTTCCTTATTTGCTAATGGATATGCTTCTACATACTTAGTTAAATCGCACTGTATGGTAAGTATATAAACGTTACCCTCTACGTCCTTATCCAATGGACCCATCAAATCCAAATAAATTTTTTCAAACGCACACGTGGCGGTTGTCGTCACAACCATGGGCTCAACGGTATGCCTTGAATATTTCATCTTTTGACATTTTACGCACTTACGAATAAATTCACGGACGTCCTTTTCTATATTTGGCCAATAAAATTGTCGTTTTATATTATTTACCATTCTACGTACCCCTGCATGCCCGCTAGTGGGTAGCAAATGATAATCGTTAATAATAAACTTTTTATCATTTTCGTCAATTATTCTTTTAACGCCTCGCAAGATACAAATTCTTGGTCCTTGGTAGTAACCATTACTTTTTATTTCATTAATTAAACTTTTAATAAACATTTCATTTTCATTATTTTTTATAATACAGACTTCGTCGACGTTTATATTCTTACAAAATTCACTCAATTTAATTACAAATTCGGCTCGCGTAAATTGTAATCTATAATCAAGATTTACGTATATTATATTTTTGCAAGAACTATACATGAAACACTCACTTTTCGTGCTTATCAATTTATTTTTTTCTAATTCTCTCAGCTTTTTACTTTCCATTAATAACATTTCTACAGAATTATTAGGAATCCTTAATATTTCCACGACTCGCGGTTGATCAGGCCGTTTGTCATTGGCTACACTAGGGATTACACTCCTATCGAAATGCCTTTCACGTTCCTCTTCCTCTCTTCTCCTCTGTGCTCTGGTCATAACAGCCATGATATTATTACTCATCTCCTTTAACTCGTCTGAGGTAACTATTATTCTAGATAACGCGTCTGCGACCGGATTATCTTTTCCTTTTACATACACAATTTTATAGTAATACTCTTCTAACGTTAAGCGAAATTTTAATAATCTACTACTAGGATCTTTCATTCCAAACAAATATACCAATGGCTTGTGGTCAGTCATAATAGTAAAAGCTTTTCCAAACAAATATGGACGAAAATATTTAATACCCCATACAATAGCAAGTAATTCCTTTTGAATAGTTGGGTAGTTTTTTTCTGCCTTATTCAAGGGCCGACTAGCGTAAGCTACGGGTCGTAAATCTTTATTGCAAAGTACGGCTCCTATCGCTGTACCAGATGCATCGGTTTGTAGGATGAACTCACTATTTGTTGAAAAATCGGGATATTGTAGAATAGGTGGGGACATTAAAGCTTCTTTCAGTGATTGGAATGACTGTTCACACTCCACTGTCCACAAAAACGGTACATTTTTTCTGCATAACCTATTTAAAGGTAATGTTACTTCAGCAAAGTTTTTTATAAATTTCCTATAATAATTACTAAAAGCAACAAAACGCCTTACATCATCTGAATTCTTCGGTATAGGATAATTTTTAATTATTGAAATTTTATTTGGATCTGGTAATATACCATCTTTCGTCACACTGTGTCCTAAGTATAATATTTCCGTTTTTAAAAATTGACATTTACATGGATTTAGCTTTAAATTTACTTTTCTCAACCTTTGAAAAACATCCAGAAGATTTTTATTATGTGTTTCTAAATTTCTACCAAATATAACAAGATCGTCGAGGTATATAAAACATTTTTCATAAGTAAGGCCTGACATTGCTACTGTCATTACGCGCGAAAAAGCACTGGGACTTATTTTTAAACCCATCGGTAATCTTTTCATTTGATACTGTCCTGTATTCGTTGTAAATGCTGTGGCATTACGACTTTCGGGAGAAAGTGAAACTTGATAATAGGATTGACTTAGATCTAAATGAGAAAAATAAACAGCTCCTGACAATGAATCTAAAATTTCAGTGATATTTGGTAATGGGAACTTATCGTCTTGTATTTTTTCATTTAGCTTTCGATAGTCCACCACTAACCTCCAACTTTTACCTGTATCCGACTTTTTTGGCACTAACAAAATAGGGCTGGACCACTCACTGCACGTTTCTTCGATAATGTCATCTTGTAACAATTTATTTATTTGCCTCTCAACTTCGGGTTTCAAACTGTTAGGAATGCGATAAGGTTTGATATATACGGGTTTCGAGTCTTGTTTTAAAACAATCGACTGCTCATAAACTTGAGTTGTTGTAAGTTTATCACCTGGCAGTTGAAATATGTCAGCATATTTTGAGCAAAGGGACTCAATTGTTTGACGTTCGTGAGAACTCAAGTGGTCTAACTTTAACAACGATAACAAAATACTTGAACGTTTGGAATTCGACTCGAGTTTACTAAATGAACAAAGATTGTAATTTTTTAACAGTTCTAAATCGGGTTTAAAAATAGGTAATAAAATATTATTGTCGCCTGTATTGAGAATTCGTATCGGAATAATATTGTTTTCAGGTTTTACTATAACACTTGCCAAAAATATGTTTTCCTGAATCTGTTTCGGAAGTACAATACATTCTTCAGTTATATTTGTATCTAACTGTATATAATGTATAGATTCACATCGGGGCGGAATATTTAAAAATTCCTTACTAATTACTGGTCTCCTATACAACGTTAAGTTATGACATTTTTCATGATTTTTTAAAGTTAAAATAGAGTTTTCTAAATCAAACGTCACTGAATTGAATTTATCGAAAAAATCTTGGCCGATGATACCATCTGAGTGACATGGTAGTTTTTCAAATAAATAAAATTTATGTTTAAAATACGAATTATCGTGAGTTTTTACAGTTAAATAAACATAACCCTTCGAAATACTTTTTCCTCCAATACCGTTAATAACAATATTGTCTGTATAAATTTGTACATTTTTTGGTAAAATACAAGCATTTACAGCTGATAACGATGCTCCAGTGTCAAGTAGCCAAGAACACCTAGTATTGTTCACATATAATGCGATGTAATTTGCATTACTTATGTCACATGTCAAAATGTTATGTTCTTTAGGCACGAAAAAACTGTTTTTTACTTTGATTGCTTTCTACTGCATCTTGAGACTGAGACATGTTATTATCATTACTAGTTTTATACTCAAATTCGCCATAATTAATTTGCTTATGTTGTCGAGGCAGAGCACAATTGCTAAAATTACGGTAAATTCGACGTCGATTCGATTGCGTATATCGTCCTCCTCGATTATAGTTATGAGTCTGATATTTATGTGAATTGTTGTAGTTATTTGAATTTTCTCTATATTGGTTCGAATAACCACGAAAACCTCTCTGAGGATAACGACCACGTCCTCGAATCGAAGATTGATAAGATCCTCGAAACTTACCTTGAATATTGCCTCGCATATTCATTATTGAGGTCGAGCTCATTGAGGTCGATGCTAACTCCTCATCCTGCGCAGCTCGTACTGCGTCCTTCAGCTCCGTATAGTTTCTAGCTGAAATTATGGTACCTAAACGCTTATTGCGTAACCCATCCGAAAATTTTTTAATTGCCATCTGTTGGTTTATGGGTTTTAAAATTTCATACGCCTTTTCATTAGAATCAGCCTGAGAAATAGTTAAATCTACAAATAGTTCTTCAATACGTGAAGCATATTCAGAAATTGACATTTCATTTTGTGACATATTGTTAAGTTGTGTTAACAACGAATTAGGTGACTTTTTTGTTAGTAAAAACGATTTCATATCTTTCACCAAATCAGCGCACGAGTCATACTCTTGTTTGAGTCTAAGTTTAGCTGATTTAGTTAATCTAGTTTTTAAAGCAAACGTAGCTAATTGTTTCCTACACTTTGGTTCGCTTAAACAACTCTCATAAAGTTCTAAACTGTCAATAATTTTTTCTAATGTCTCCTCTTTTCCATCCATCACCGGAACCAAGCTTGCTGCCGTTTTTAAATTAAACGTCTCCATTTTTAAAAGAACGTTAAAATTATCTTGACAATATTCCTTAATTTTCTGAAAATTACACTACTAAATACTCTATTTATGTTACTTATTCTATGTTAGAATTACATTACATACCTTATTATTCTATTAAAATAAAACGGTAAATCTTGCAGTTCATAAAATAATAACGTCATGATATCGAATTCTGAAAACCGCTTTTTAAACTTTGACACTAATAAACTTTGCACTTATAAACTTTTTTTTTTAAATTACTGCGGCGCTGGATTGATCCTCTTGATTTCCCTTAGTACCATGACTGTACAGCCTCAGGATCCTTCGTAGAGCACCTTCACGTAGCTCATCAGTAATCACGCACATAATATATTTTATTAAGTTCGTCCTTATTTAATAATTTATTTTTCGTAATCGTCCACTTTTGATATTTTATTTTTTACGTAGACTACTAATTTTCTTAAATAAATTTTTATTAAATTAGTCACTTCATTATAATATCAGTCAATAGTAAGATATTAGCCACATTATCATTTTTTTTCTCTAATCACATTATTTTATAACTGTTTAGCCGTCGGGCTTCTTATTAGAAACGCATTATAGTTTTTTATATGCACTCGGTAACCGGACACCTCGGCTACGCGGCTTTAAGCGTTCGGCAGGGTCGCCATGTGGTGTGTAGGGTCGATCAGTTAAGGGATGTGTGAAATGACTACACTTGACGAGGTTTGAGTTAATACTGTTTAATAAAATACGATCACTTACTTATATATACTACAAGGGGCTCAGGCAGGCCACGTTGATATGAGCTTGTATATCGAACGGCTTCACCATAAACAACAACGCTACATCGTTCAGAGCATGACCTGGTGACAAATAAAATTAATCAACTTTTAATTTAGAAAACTCGAATATTCTACATGTTTATAACATTCGCAACATTGACACTCACGTGCCGCTCTGTTGGTGGTCGCTACACAACTGACTACCGCGTGTAGTGGTGTCTTGTATTTATGCGTCTCTCTGATTTGTGTCTACCCATAACTTATGTACGCTACATTTAACATAAATGCATTTGAGAAACCCCACAAATCCACTGACTATCAATGTTTTTAGGGTTCCGTACCCAAAGGATGCCAACAGAACTCTATTACTAAACCTCAACTGTCCGTCCGTCCGTCAGTTCGTCCGATTGTCTGCTTCATAAACCGTAATAGGAAGATACTTTTCACAGAATGTGTATTTCTATTGCCGCTGTAAAAAATATTATCATGAATGAAAATGTTTAAATTTAATATACCTACTTGACAATAATTGTTTTAAAACTTCCATTCGATTCGGATGCCAAGTTGACGCACTCTCAAACACGGTAGCTGACATCACGCGCTCGAATCTAATCAATCAATACGATCCCCTGATAATAATACTAGTGGTTCGCCCCGAACTGAGACCTCGCGGTAACGGTTTCCCATAATTACTTATTCATTCAATAGATACATGACGATCAAAATTGACATAATTATTATGCCCGTTTTCACCAACCATACCTTTATTATCACCCAAAGTAGAAGTCTCTTTATGTAGGTAGCCCCTAAATACAATCCTAACATCCCAATGTCATTTTCACCTTTAGCTGTTGTCCCGTAGAGGTTCGTAATAACAAAGTTGACAGAAAGCGTCACCTAACTTGACATAGGTAGCCCATAAAGGTTAGGGAATTGTAGTGAAATCAGGCATCAATTTCAAATTTAATTATTTGTTCACAGCGTCGTCTATCGACACGATCAGAACACATGCAAAAACAACAATGGATAAAACTTCACGTCGCGACGTGAAGTTTTATTGATGTTTGATATTTAAATATAAAGGTGTGGGCTACATTCGTCATTCGCACACTATTTCATTTCATTCATTATTTCATTTACACAATTATGTCACAAACACGTCTTCACTACGACTGTAGTACCCAATCCGCAAACTAGACGGCGCCACACGACTTTTAACTCGCGGTATGCTAGGTACGGTGTCCAGACCATACATAGGCAGACCGACCGATGTAAATTCACGCATTCCGCTGTCTGTGTTCGCCCCGGGCGGACGCGTCTACATGCTCCCTGAGTGCATTCCGGTTCACGAAAATCCTCGCGCCCGATTATTTGTGTTGTGTGTTGCGCCAGTGCCAGACGGACTTCAGTGCTCGGACTTAGTGCTACGTTGTGGTTAGGTCTAGTGTAGTTCTAGGTTCCAGGTTCCGTGAGTACACTAGTCTAAGCGCAGAGTAGGTACTCACCCCCGTCACCCAAGGACGGGGACTCAGCTAGGGTTTACACCTTAGGTACTCACCTCCCTGCCTCGGCAGGGGGGCCACCTTTAGCTACCGGGTCCACTATGGACCCCTCCCAACCCGCCCCCGGGCCCCCTCAGGGCCCGGCCGAGCCCAAACGTCAAAAAGCTAAACTCAATATGCACAGGTTGCTGGCTGACCTCAGGATGAGACAGCCAGACTACCTGTCCCTTTTCTATGAACCGGAGTCCTGCTTGGACCCGGAACACCCCAACTTCTACCGGGACATCCCGGAGTCTCCCTCAGCCATGGAGGAAGACACCGGGGTGTCTCACCTCAAGACCGTAGCCGGGCCTTCAGCCCACCGCCCTCCACCAGTCAAGGAGCTTCCCTCCGAGACCCCCGCGGGGCCCTCAGCCCCCCCAACCCCCCGAACCGAAGTCAACGAGCCTCACTCCGAGACTTAGCCGGCATCATCAGAATCGGAGGACTTTACCAAAGTAGAATCAAAAAGCCAGAAGCGCAAGCTGAAGGCTTCCACATCTCACGCAAACCCACCCAAAAAGGTAGTAATCGAAACCCCCTCAGTTCCGCCCACCCAGGCGACCACCGTGGAGGAGTCGGAAGACTCCCCCATGGAGGACCCGCCAAGGGAAAAAGTACCTCGCCTATACATTAGGGAAAAACTTAGTTGGCAACGCGTGTTGCCCATCTTGGATGCACAAGGCATCCATTTCTCTAGCGCCCGCTCGACCGCCATAGGCATCAGGGTTCAATGCCCAACATCCGATGACCATCGTCGTTTAACTAAGACCCTCAGACAGGAAAACATAGGTTTCCACACGTACGCGCTCCCCTACGAACGTGTCCTACGCGTCGTTATCCGCGGCCTCCCGAAGGAGCTCAACACTGAGCTCATCAAGGCAGACCTCCTCCTCCAGGAACTGCCCGTACTCGAAGTTCATAGGATGTATCATCCTAGAACCAAGAGACCCTATGAGATGGTTTTAGTCTCACTTGAACTTACCCCCGCGGGTAAGAAGATCAACGCGATAACCTCCGTCTGTCGTCTCTCTGGCCTCACCATTGAGAAACCTAATAACCGCGGTAGGATGGGCCAGTGCCACCGCTGCCAGCTCTACGGTCATTCAGCTAGGAACTGCTTTGCCACCCCTAGGTGCGTAAAGTGCTTAGGGAACCACGGTACCTCCGACTGCCCCAGGACGCAGCCGACCGAGGAGCCCCCAAGCTGCGTACTCTGTAAGGCCAAAGGGCATCCCGCGAACTATCGCGGATGCCCCAAAGCCCCAAAGGGTCCCATGCGAAGGGTCAATCCGGTCGGTCGTAAACCTGCCGCCCCCTCTCAACCCGCCCAAACCTTCGTCCCTGCACCGGCCCCAGCCGTCAACGCATGGACCAAACCCCTTCCCAGGTCAAATCCTACTACGGCCGCGCCTACTCAGGCACCCGCGGCCAAACTTCCCACCCAACCAGAGCCTGTAGCGGCACCTAAGCCCGCAGCTATCCCGTCACAGTCAACTCAGTCTTCAGCAGCCACTAGGGCTCCGGAAAACTTACGTCTAATCAGCCGCCTCTGTGCTTTAATAGACATAGAGAAAATGGATGCCTTCGTCCAAGATGTTCGCCTAGAAGGGACGCTAGCCGCAGTATCCAAACACTGGGAATTTATCAAATCGATAAATAAAATAGACAAACTAATTAATGGCTAGTACAACTAAAAGTAGGCTAAAACCTCACTCGTTGACTGTCGCTTTCTACAATGCAAACGGCCTTATCGATCAAATAGATGAAGTTCGTCATTTCGTATGTGCACACCAAATAGATATTCTCCTAGTGCAAGAGACCTTCTTAAAACCTAGTAGAAAAGATCCTAAGATCGCTAATTTCAATCTCATCCGAAACGACAGAACCTCCGCTCTCGGAGGTACTGCAATATACTACAGAAGGGCTCTTCACTGTACTCCTCTCGATCCTCCCATACTTACCAACATGGAAGCCTCTATCTGTCGGGTAAGTATGACCGGCCATCCGACGGTCATACTAGCATCAGTGTATCTCTCCCCTACGAAAGACCTCTTAGAGAGTGACATTCGCGCACTCCTCTCCTTAGGAGACTCCGTCATTCTGGCTGGAGACTTTAATGCCAAGCATAGCAGCTGGAACTCCCGCACCCCTAACCAACGTGGACGACAACTCAAAAGACTGACCGACCACCCTGATTTTAATTTCATAGTAATAGCCCCTGACAAACCGACCCGTTACCCAACGACGGAACGACCCACAGACAGACCGGACATACTTGACATAGCGCTTCTGAAGAACATCACCCTTCAGGTGAGTCCTCTAGAGGTGCTATCAGAGCTATGTTCAGACCACCGTCCTGTCCTACTCCAGCTAGGACCTCCAACCAACGCGGACCCCCCGACCAAAACAGTCATCGACTTCAAGAAGCTCTCTGAGCATCTTAAGTCCCTCAGACTCAGTGCACATCTCCCAAATCCCCGACAGAATAGAGAGCTTAGACGACGCACATGCAGCCTCACTGCACCTGACAGACCATATTCACGACGCCCTCAGCGCCTGTTCCCGGGAAATGCCGAACGGGTTCACCCGCCGGCAACTACCGGACGACGTTAGAGAGCTAATAACCGTTAAAAACGCCCGACGTAGAGCCCATGACGCCTTTCCGACAACCGACAGCCGGAGAGATCTCTGGATAGCCCAGAGGGAGGTTAAGGCTCGCCTTGCCGAACTCCGTGACGAACAATGGGACAGGAAGCTGAGCGAGCTCACGCCATCGCACGTAGCCTACTACAGCCTGGCGAGAGCTCTCAAAGCCGACCCTGTTTCGGCCACTCCACCGCTCTTGCGCCCCGACCAACCGCCCGCCTTTGAGGACATCGATAAGGCCGAATGCTTGGCCGACAGCCTAGAATCACAATGCTCCCCGAGCACTAGCTCCATAGTTAGGTCCCATGTCAAACGAGTCGAGAACAAACTGACAACAACCTTCTCATCTGCCCCCGAGGGCGACCCAATTACACCCACGACTAGCGGCGAAGTTCGTAAAATTATCAAAGACTTACACGCTAAAAAAGCCCCAGGTCCCGATCGCATTAATAACAAAACACTTAAACTACTCCCCGATCAAATAATAAACCTCTTGGTTGTCATTTTTAACACTCTTATGATGGGGTGCTCCTTCCCCGACAGGTGGAAGGAAGCAACGGTTATAGGCATCCCGAAGCCGGGAAAGCCTAGAAACCTCCCCACTAGCTATCGTCCCATTAGTCTGCTCAACACCCTTGGCAAGGTGTATGAGAAAGTTATCCTTAGTCGCCTTAGGACCGTCGTCGAGGAGAAGAAACTCCTCAACGACGAGCAATTCGGGTTTCGAGCCCGTCACTCATGTATCCACCAAGCGCACCGCCTCACGGAGCACATCCTCCTTGGTTTCAATAGATTTCAGACGAAAGGTATCCCAACAGGAGCCCTCTTATTTGACGTAGCCAAAGCCTTCGACAAGGTGTGGCACGCCGGCTTGATCTACAAGCTACTCCATCTAGGCGTCCCCGAAAGACTCGTACGTCTGATACGAGAATATCTCACCAACCGAACCTTCCGTTACCGTCTGGATGGGACTCTTTCCTCTCCTAGACCTATCCGAGCAGGAGTCCCTCAGGGCTCAGTGCTCTCCCCCCTTTTATACGCGCTGTATACCAGCGACATTCCAAGATCTCCACATGTTAGTATAGCTCAGTTCGCGGACGACACCGCCCTTTACTGTTCCCACTTAAAAATCAGTTCAGTTAGAGCTCGCCTCCAAAAGGCGGTCAGTAGCCTAGGCCGCTGGTTCCGTCTTTGGAGGATAGAGGTTAACCCGGAAAAAAGCGCAGCAGTGCTCTTCGAAAAGTCAAAAAACAGATCCCTCGATAAATTTCGCGAGTATGAAATAACCCTCTACGGGCGCCCCATACCCTGGCAAGACAAAGTCAAATACTTAGGTGTAACCTTCGATAGGAGAATGAACTTCGCTGCTCACATACGCAGAGCTCGTAGAAAGGCTGCGTACGTGCTAAGTCGTCTTTACCCCATGATCTGTGCTAAGAGCAAAATGTCCCTCAGACACACACTTTACAAAACGTGCATCCGACCTATTATGACATACGCGTGCGTAGCATTCGCACACGTTCCCCACAGTAGATTTAAAAGTTTGCAAGCCCTCCAAAACAAGTTCATGCGTATGGCCACGGGCTCTCCGTGGTTCGTACGCAATGTAGACCTCCATAGAGACCTCGAACTTCCCACACTAGCTCATTACTTTAAACAGCTTTCTAAAAGCTATTTTGAGAAAGCAGTCAGCCACCCTAACCCCCTAGTAGCTCAATCAGCAGCTTACACCCCTGACCGTAATGACCCACCCGACAAACGACGTCCCAAACACGTCCTTTTCGATCCAGACGATCAGACAACGACCGACAACGCTCCTTATCAGGTAGGGCTGCACTCACAAACAACCTCTGCACAGCGTCTTCGCCGGCGAAGACGAGGTCCCCGATTTCTAACGTCACCTGGGCGTGGATCCTTACCACGATCACGGGGACGTACGGACTAACTTAGTCCAGCCACTCCTCCCATTCGTCCCAACGTCATCCTAAGTCGTGGTCCGAGGCTCACAGGAGGCGCCCTTAGGAAGACGTTGCCCCCCGATGTCTTCGAGCCCTAGAGCTCTCTTCAAAATCCCAGGCAGAGCTTCGCGCTTGCCAACCCCCCCGGTGACGCTGTAACGGCCAGTAGGGCCAGCAGCATACACAATCCGAAACTACACGATGTAAATTCATTCCATTCTTTTCGCACTACTGCGATCTCGTCTGCTCCCACTGCACCGTGTTGGGACAGCATTGAAAAGCGAATCCTGCAGTACACAGAGTAAAAAGTGGCACGAAACTCTGCTTCCACCTCGTTGGGACAGAAGTTTCTGAAAACCTATTACTCTGTATCAAGTCGTCTTAGGATTAACTGTAAATAATTATTGTTAACCAAGTATAAAACCTTAATGCACGACCGCTACGTCTTTACCTCGTCTACGCTCCACTTCGCCACCCTCCAATCATATACATCATCTCCCAAAAAGGTAATAATTTTAATTAATTTTATAGTAATTTTAAATAATTATGTTAATGTATTAGTACTTCTGCTGCGTTTGCAATATGAGATGAGAGCGCCATCTATTGACACCATTCTGAAATTCTGATAAAAATACTGCAGCTCATTAAAAATTAAATAATTTAGTTTCCTTATTATATTTATCTAATTTTAGTATTTGTTGTTCAAGTACATGACATAACGCTAATAATTATAAAACTTTCAAGCACGGCCGTTCAAGCGATCATGACTTCTGAGGTCAAATATAATCTCCAATTTGAGAGCCTCCCATTACGTCAATTTTAGGAAAAAAATTAAAAAAAATACTTTTGTACTCTGTTTCAAATTATCTTTAAAATGATACACAGCAACCCTATGAATCGCAAAAAAAAAATATTTTACTTCGCATTCGCTTCTATGAGAGCCCCCCTGAAATAAAGATTTTTATAACTTTTTAAGTCATTTTCGGCTCGAGGCCATCGGTTTACATATTATATCTAAATTTGAGGTAATTATGTTCAGTAATTCCGAAGTTATAAGGCTCTGACCGACGGACGGACGGACGGACAAGTGCAAATTCATTCAAGTAGACTTGCTTCGCTTCGCTCGGTCAATTATATATAATTGTTGTTTACATAGTTTTTGACGTCATATTTCGTTCTAACAAAGGCTGGAATCGAATTGCCCATCGATTCGCATATTGTCCATACAAAACTATCATTTTCATAGGCAGCCCGCACACAGTCAATATTATTGTCAATAAAAATATTGACAATATTTTTTTATATGAAATAATATTGATCAATCCTGCAATACGCCCCGCACACACGCAATATTATTGACAATATTCGAAAATATTGACAATAATATTGACAGTGTGCGGGCTGCCTTAGAGTCGTGTACGCATCAATTCGACTTTTCGATTCGTACACGACTCGATGCGCACAGATGTGATTTCAGCCTAATGTTGTGCATTTTGCGAATTTTGAATATCCCACACATATTTTGGGTTTTAGTTTATTTTTTTATAATGTTATTTAAAAATAATTTAAAAAGCTTTTAAATAAAAAATGGATGGTTTTAGTATGATTTCGTGTCAATGAAGATTTTAGAAAAAATAAACCACACAAGTATCATGTAGGTATATTCTGTATACACGAAATAAGTTGTAAGTTTATAAATCTTTGGCTCACCTCTCTCGAACTGTTCGTGTAGGTCTGTGTAGGAAGATTTGCTGAACGACGCGCTCCTGGTGAGCCAAGTGTTCGTTGTCGTTCTCCGTGTCCCACTCACCCGCTCGTACTTTCAGCTGAAATGATCCAAACCAAAGAGAATGTAATCACTACGTTTGAGTCCAACCTCCCTACAAAGAAATGAACGTGCGCTAGCATGTATGCTAGGGCACGTTCATTTCTTTGTAGGGAGTACATCTCTAAAAAGAATGAACAAACTTAGGACGGTACTGCCAAGGTGATTTATTTTTAAAATAGGGTATATCTGTAAAATACGCGTAGTTATCTCTGGTGAGTTAAGTGACTACCTTTGTAAATAAGAATTATATCTTCGGATGAAGCAACTCATATAATAATGATCGAACTTCACTTCAGGTAAGTTCGTTTGATCACTTATTATTATATAACCAAGCTATAAAATTAATCATTTCTCAAGAAATAGTGTGAGGCCGCCATTTGCAATATTATTATTTCCAACGACACTCGTATGTCTTACATGTGGTGCTTCAAATTGATCCATAATTATGCTGTCAGTAGGGTATTTTACTCCTAGTGAAAAATAATCTAAAAATATAAAATAAGATAGGTTAGGCAATAAGGAATCGGGAAGTGGAAGTTTCAGTTTACAAAAGTATAAAATAAATTTTATAAGTACTATTTCAAAGTTTTCACTTTTTTTGTCTATGATACAAATATGCGAAACGCATCGAAACGTCAAACAGTATCCGCCATTACACTACGTCAAATGTACTGACATTTGACGTAGTAATGGCGGGTCTTTAAAGTTCATCCGCTCAAATAGTTTGTAGTACAAATACACGGTATTTTAGAAACTATGTAAAAATAAATAATTACATTATTTAATCATTTAGTACCATCATTTATTTAATTTTCTTAGATTAATGAAATATACAAAATCAAAATACTGGTAGTATTAGATCTGAATCATCACTTTAATCTAGGTAGGTAGGTATATAAATAAAAATCAATGTTTGTATGTTTGTCCTCTATGCGTTCCGAAACCATTAATCAGATTGTGATGAAACTTTGAAAGGGTGTTCTGGGGACGCCCCCGAGGGTTCCTGGCCCAAAAAATCTAATTTTTGAAGTAAAAGTTCTTGACGCACGCTTGACTTGGGGAGTAAGCAGGTGAATGCGTTACGAAAAGTGTGATCGAGCGAGGCGAACGGGAGTTAGAACGGAAGGGAGATATAAGTTAGTGAAGATAGAAAGAGAGAGACTTATGTTTCGTATAGTACTGTAGGGGCAAGAGACAGAGGTGCGAGCACACATTTTCTTTCTCTCTTTCTCTCAAAGCCAGTTGCGTTTCGTAAGTTTTACTTCAGTCGTTTGGTCTAAAGCAAACTCGTTTTCATACTTTACGTGGCATTGCAACGCATGCCGGGTACAGCTAGTTCTATTATAAGAGTGAAAAAGAACACTTACATCACTTGGCTCGTAAGTGTCGACTTTGTGTGCGGTGGTCAACACCACAGAGGGGTGGATGAGAGTGCCACCCCCAATATAAGTCTCGTTGGTCCAATGAGCTTCCCTGTAGAAAAAAAAAGATATAATAATTTAATATAAAAAAATCTTTTATAAAAACACACGCGCCACTACAAAGTACATAATTTATTGTTGATTTTTTAAAAACCGCTCGACCGATTTCGATAAAACATAAATGGGACCACCTGGAAAGTATACCCTTTGAAACAAAAAAAGAATTTTCCAAATCGGTTCAGGCGTCCTCGAGAGCTGAACATACATAAAATAAAAGATTCCAACGAATTGAGAACCTCCTCCTTTTTCGAAGTCGGTTAAAAACTGTAAACCGACAGAGAGAAACAGAACAAGTGTGAATTGAAAATGTAAAACACCCCCGTCATGTGAATCTATGGCCGGACTATGTACGATATACCTGACATCCTGTTACCCAGGTTTCTGCTCCATCATCAGATCCTCCTCCTCGATCCTCGATAATCATCCATCTAACACCTACTCATTGTGACTATTATAATGAGCACAATTTTATTTTATTTATATTATCCTGTACATATTAAACTTATTAAAAATAATAATAGAATTAGTCTACAAAGGACACTTACCTACTGCCGCACTCAGAGTCATTCATTAAATTATGATTAATTAATCATTGCCTTGTGATTAGCTGCCGCACTCAGCCGCATGTATTAAATTATAATACTTAATTTTTTTTTTGGAAATAGGCTTACGCTTGACGACAATCAATACTGGAAAGCACTGATGAGGTCTAGGTTGGAGCGCGCTTGCCTAATAAATGCCTATTCACTCTTGCCTTGAAGGTACTGAGGTTATACGTGGCCGGAAACACAGATGTTGGAAGTGCGTTCCACACCGTAGCGGTTCGTTTCAGAAACGTTGAACTAAGCGTTTTGTGCGAGTAGGTTGGATTTCAACCACGTAAGGCTCACGATTTCTCGAAGTGCTGTGGTAAAACGATGAAGGGGACACAAGGTTGTGAAGATTAATTAACTAGTAGTTCGCCCCGAACTGAGACCTCGCGGTAACGGTTTCCCATAATTACTTATTCATTCAATGTGACGATCAAAATTGACATTATTATTATGCCCGTTTTGACCGACCATATCTAAATCATCCCCTTTGTAGAAGTCTCTTTACGTAGGTAGCTCCTAAATACAATCCTAACATCCCAATGTCATTTTCACCTGTAGTTGTCCCGTAGAGGTTCGTAATAACAAAGTTGACAGAAAGTGTCAACTAACTTAACATAGGTAGCCCGTAAAGTTTAGGGAACTGTAGTGAAATCCTCAAGGCCTCAATAAAACTTAGGTATAGTTTTTTGGAACATTCAAATTAAATTATTTGTACACAGCGTCATCTATCGACACGATCAGAAAACATGTGAAAACAAACTGCAACGTGAAGTTTTATTGATGTTTGATATATGACTAAATAATAATTTTAATTGAATAATATGTTATTATATGTATTTATAGTACTTGTCATACAAAATAATAATGATTTACATATAGCTGCATTTGCTATATGAGATGAGAGTGCCATCTATTGACATCATTGTGAAGTTCTTTTAAAAATACTGATGAAAGGCAAGAAAAAATATTTTCCTTCGCATTCGCTTCTATGAGAGCCCCCCTGAAATAAAGATTTTTATAATTTTTTATGCAATATTCGGCTGAAGGCCATCGGTCTATATATCATATCTAAATTAGAAGTAATTACGTTCAGCAATTCAAAAGTTATAAGGCTCTGACAGACGGACGGACGGAAGGACAGACGGACGGACAATTGCAAATTCGCTCTAGTAGACTCAGAGACCTCGCTTCGCTCGGTCAATTAAATGTCATTAAATCTATTAATGAATTGTCATTAATGTTACGAAGCGTTTCTTCTGAGAATGAATTTTTTTTAAACCCAAGATTAAGTCGTTAAGTAACGATTAGCGACTCTGAGTGCGGCAGTTATCTAGTGCTCCTTTACTCTAAATTTAAATGTGTGTATTGACTGACTGTCTCTAATATTCTCAGGAAGTGAGTTCCATAGGCGAGTAGCTTCAGAGGAAAAATAATACATACCTATTTGTAGAAAATAGTCTTAGAAGGGGTAAGATCGAGAGGTTTTTTGGTGACGCACGCCCACACAATTACACTATATCTGCTGTAAGTTGCTGAGGAGTTGGGTATCCCGCAGACTCTTGATGCTGCAGCATCAGCTCAAGGTTACCATGCCTTGGAAATAATCAGAAATAACCGTACACCAAATTTCAAATCAATCGCACCAGTGAAAGCTTGTACCTAAATCAAGTAAGAAATGACCTGATGATCCACAAACGCCTGATGATCTTCGTAAATTGTAGCTGACATGACACCTTATACAGTAGTTTAAGCGCAACAGTGGAAAATGTTAAGTAAATAGTCGCCGACATGTACATACAAAAGTCCATACATTATATTATACTAGCTGATGCCCACGACTTCGTCCGCGTTTAGTTTTTAAATACCCTCGGGAACTCTTTGATTTTCAGGGATAAAATGTAGCCTATGTCACTCTCCAGGTCTGAGGACCTGGAGAGTGACATAGACCAGGATAATAAATATGTATGTCAATAATTAAGATAAAAGCTATCCTGTCTTTTAAGTTGGATCAAATTACAGATAAGTAGATACGAATTTTGATCAAAATCGGTAAGTAGTAAAATTAAATTCAGTAGTTTTCGAGTTTATCCCGAACATACATCGTGACACGAGATTTTTATATATTTAGATAGATTGCCAATTTCTCCCGACTGAATCCGGTCACGGCGCCCAATCTCCACAGCGCGGGAGTTATTATAGTGCACAAGTGTGTGCGCCAACACA
Source organism: Oeneis ivallda (assembly GCA_029955525.1). NCBI lineage: Eukaryota > Metazoa > Arthropoda > Insecta > Lepidoptera > Nymphalidae > Oeneis > Oeneis ivallda. Next base: position 12,528,898 of record JARPMR010000021.1, read on the forward strand.
GGCGCACTCCCTCCACAATCCTCACCCTTCGAACTATGTGCATAATATATTATATGCGAAGAGCTGATGGTCGTTGGGGTCCCAAGGCGCTGGAGTGGCGACCCCGCACCGAGAAGCGCAGTGTTGGCAGACCCACCACTAGGTGGACCGACGATATCAAACGAGTCGCAGGGAGCCGCTGGATTCAGGCCAAGGCCTGTGGACGTCCATGCTCGAGACCTTTGTCCAGCAGTGGACGTCTATCGGTTGACAAAGAAGAAGAATCTTCACCGGTTTTTCAACAAGGCCACCATCCAGGGGAATTCGGCGAAGTCAGCGTAGCCGGTGTCAGATCCCGCCTTGAACTGTGCCAAGTTTTTGTTGCTGTACCCGCAGCCTGGCGCTGGCACGGGAGGGGACGGCACCGGATCCGTCCTTATCTTCAGAAAGAAATTAGTTATTTGTGTTATATGGGGCCAAAGAAATTTTTTGTTCCCCGAGGGCGTTATTTTGAATTCAGAGCGAAGTGAAGGATTCTAAAGTAGAATCCTGAGCGTAGCGAGGAATTCAATATACGCCGCCCGAGAACAAAATATTTTGGCCCCGAATGACACACACTATTTTTCATCATTGCCTATGAGAAAAAGCTAGGAGTATCAACCAACTATGTATAGACATTACCAATACGTATACTGAAAGTTTAAATAAAACACATATAAATTTTTATGAAATAATTAAACATTATTATTATTTATGTTGGATACAGTATGGCCGTATAGTATCCGATCGACAAATTGATCACGTGACTTATCGAAGACAACAGCTTCTCAAACATTTTTGAATTTCGAGCGGAATGAACGATTGACAGGTTTCTGCAACGAATGTAGTAATAAGCACATACTAAGGCACGAACGCGGACCAATCAGAAGGGAGAAATAAAAAGTCCCATGGGGTTAAAATTAAATTTTGCTCCCGCTATCCTCTGAAGCCAATATTCGTTTTTCGAATAGGTATGATGAAATAGTTATTTGTGTTATATGGGGCCAAAGAAATTTTTTGTTCCCCGAGGGCGTTATTTTGAATTCAGAGCGAAGTGAAGGATTCTAAAGTAAAATCCTGAGCGTAGCGAGGAATTCAATATACGCCGCCCGAGAACAAAATATTTTGGCCCCGAATAACACACACTATTTTTCATCATTGCCTATGAGAAAAAGCTAGGAGTATCAACCAACTATGTATAGACATTACCAGTAGGTTTACTAAAAGTTTAAATAAAACACAAATAATTTTTTATGAAATAATTAAACATTATTATTATTTATGTTGGATACAGTATGGCCGTATAGAAAAGATGGCCGTAAGAAAGATAGGTGCGACATATAGCGATATGTCGCACCTATCTTTCTTACGGCCTAGGTTCGATCCCGGGTACGCATCTCTGACTTTTCGAAGTTAAGTGCGTTTAAGAAATTAAATATCACATGCTTTAACGGTGAGGAACTTTAAAACATCGTGAGGAAACCTGCACACCTGAGAGTTCTTCATTATGTTCTCAAAGGTGTGTAAAGTCTGCCAATTTGCATTGGGCCAGCGTGGTGGACTATGGCCTATAACCCTTGTCTGAGAGGAGACCTCGCGCACCAGTGAGTCGATGATGGGTTGATAATGACGATGATGATGATCCAATACAAAAGAATTTTTGGAAATTCAGCCTAGGTGGTGAAATAGGGGTTTGAAAAATCGAATCTAATGTGAGAGAATCCGCGGGAAAAAAGCGAGTTCTATTCTAATTTGTTCTATTCACCTTATCTAGTGGACAGCAAGTCTTCAAGTAACCGCAATCATTCGGAGGAATCGACAACTTTCCCCTGAAAATATAAGAAAAAGAACTGCTTGCACTTCGAAACATTTGCACATTGGCTATTCCATATTTAAGTGATTCAATCAAGCAAACAATTAAAAATTTAAAAAAAATTGGTTGCCTGTAAAGTCGGTATACGGGCGAAAGTTTTACGTGACAACCGAAATAGAAGCGCAAGACATGAACCGGTGTGTATGCCTATCTCTCTCACTCTCTCTCTCTCGCTCTGTCTCTCTCGCTCTTAGGCGGGCTAACTGTGCTCGAGTGGAAGGGACGCGTGCCTTTCACTTTTTATGTCTGTCTCTCTCGCTCTTAGGCGGGCTAACCATGCCTCTCACTCGCTCTCATTGTGAGCGCATAACGTGAGCGGAGCGTAACGCAGTTTCTTGAAGTGTCACCCGGCAAACCAATTTATAAGACGTTGTCACGTCAAAATTAAAACACCGCCGCGCCGATATGTGAATCTATGGCCGGATTGTGTATAATGTACCTACGGTATAGCTGACATCCTGTTACCCAGTTTGCTGCTCCATCATCATTGAGACTGATCTAATGAGCCCAAACACACTATATCTGTTGTAAGTTGCTCAGGAGTTGAGTATCCCGCAGACTACTTGACGCTGCAGTATCAGCTCAAGGTTGCCATGTCTTAGAAATAATCTTAAGTACTTCGAATTTTTAACACGATTGACACCATTTGACGCTGTATACAACTACAGATACCATGGAACTAGGAATTTTGACTATAGTTTTCCTGCTTCCATGACAGATATAGGTGTTGTCTCTCGAACTAATAAATAATTTATTGCAAATGGCGCTCAACATGCAGTCAGCATGGTGCGGAGCATGCTCGGTAACCGCTCAAGCTAGACCAACGAGGCTGAGCTTAGTAGGAGATATTATAGTGCACAAGTGTGTGCGCAAACACAGGTGCACTCTATATTCCCTCACTCTCACAGTACGATGGGCGAGACCGGCGAGAGGTCACGCGCCGCAGGGCCGACGGCTTTACGTGATCTGAGCTCTTCGAGGAACATCAGGGGTTGCACTAACACCTAACTGCCAAGTGTATCCGCTTGCGCAGGCGCATTCTTTATTCCCTTACTCTCACAGTCCGACGAGAGACCAGAGGTGCGATTGTCTAAAGTTATTCCATTGATCGTTATATTATTCGATGATATTAGAGTCAAAGTATAATTAACCATAGGAGCATTGAATTAGAGCTCAATTTCGTGTATGCATTCTTATTCGTTTATGTATGTACGATACGCTCCATAATGCTCCATGCTAAAATCGGTTGTACTGAATTTGTGACTTTAAATGAATACAATCAAGGATTGTTTTACTTTGACGCTAATGTCATCGAACACCAATACGATCAATGGAATAACTTTTAGACAATTGGTACCCAGACGCAGGACCGACGGCTTTACGTGCTCTCCGAGGCACGGGGGTGACGCACTAACTCCTAACTCCAGAGAATATCAAGCATACATACCTGAATATGATGTTTGTAGTGGGGTCCTCTGGTGGCATTATTTTGTCACACATAGGTTTTTTCACACATTTTCCATCTTCTTGATCTTCTGTGTAACAGTCTCGAGGAACTAAAAAAAATTAAAATTGTGTGCTTAAGACCGCAGGACAGAAGTGAAAACTTCATTGGCAATCGCAATCGATTTATATTCTCTAATTATTCTGACCAATATACTCTAATCTCTTAAGGACAGGATTCGGAATGAAGAGATCCGTAAGAGAACCAAGGTCGCCGACATAGCCCAAACCATCAGCAAGCTGAAATGGCAGTGGGCAGGCCATGCTTGTCGCAGAAGCGATGGCCGTTGGGGCCGAAAAGTCCTAGAGTGGACCGCGGACAAGTAAGCGTAGTGTGGGGCGCCCTCCAGCACGTTGGACCGACGATATAATGCGGGTGGCGGGAAGTGGCTGGATGAGGAAGGCTGAGGACCGGGTGTGGTGGCGTTCTCTGGGAAAGGCCCATGTTCAGTAGTGGACATCCGCAGGCTGAGATGATGATGATGATGATGATATGATATAATCAATTTATATATGACAGCTCAGTCTCTACTGTCTTGCAGTGACATTACACTTCAGTAGCGCTCTCTCTGTCTAACAGGAAACTTTAAAGCTTTCTATTTCCGAGACTAGTTAAGATATTATTTAAAAAAGAAAAATGGTATTGTGTTATATTATTTATAAAATTTATTGAAAAACTATGTTGTATTTCACTTTATTGTAAAACTACCCACACAGTGAAATACTACTTAATTTGTCAAAGGAAGAGAATCCTACTGTGGCAGACTGTCAAGTAGGACTTTAAATTTGTTACTATTTGCTATTTGAGCAATGTAAACACTATGGTGTCTACCGTCTATATACACTAGGTATATGTATAAATAAAAGGGTTTCCGACGAATTGAGAACCTCGTCCTTTTTTGAAGTCAAAAACAAAGAAAAGGAAAGCTAATCTGACCAGCTGTGACCAGATTTCAAAGAAAGATTTGTCACGCCACAATAAATGCTATGACCTTTATTATAAGTACTATATTTGTTTTCACATCAGTAGAAGTAATTGGTCACATTGGTCACGCCCAAATTAATGCTATGGGCTTTATTATAAGTATTATATTTCTTTATACATCAGTAGAAGTAATTGGTCACATTGGTCACGCCAAAATAAATGCTATGTATGACCTTTATTATAAGTACTATATTTGTTTACACATCAGTAGAAGTAATTGGTCACATTGGTCACGCCAAAATAAATGCTATGACCTTTATTATAAGTACTATATTTGTTTACACATCAGTAGAAATAATTGGTCACATTAGTCACGCCCAAATTAATGCTATGGCCTTTATTATAAGTACTATATTTGTTTACACATCAGTAGAAGTAATTGGTCACATTGGTCACGCCAAAATAAATGCTATGACCTTTATTATAAGTACTATATTTGTTTACACATCAGTAGAAGTAATTGGTCACATTAGTCACGCCCAAATTAATGCTATGGGCTTTATTATAAGCACTATATTTCTTCGAAGTTTGATAAATCAAAATCGGTTACGCCTTTTGCGGCTGTCAGGTGGTCTACGTACGATAATAAATAATACGTCTATGATTCTTACCTTCTTCACTGGATATCTGCGCTGAAGAGTATGTCAGCAACAACATCAAAATCGCCACGGCTAACCTGGAAATGAATAGTTTGATTTAACTACCTAAACATTTTCAAGAGTAGAATAGAATTTGCAGTTTAATTGCAATTAATCAAAATTTTTAAATGTTGCAATTTCAGCCCGGGTAATAATAAATACATAGTATGTATTAATTAGAGATGAAACGGATAGTGGTTTGGCCGGATACCGGATAACGGATATTCGGCAAGCTACGAGGCCGGAGCGCCGGATGTCCGGCTGCCGAATATTCGGCTGCCGAATATTCGGCTGCCGAATATATAGCGAAAGGTTATTTTCGGAAGCTGGTCTGGTATACGAAGCTAAGCGGAGTCGACTCTTACCAACAAATGCGGAAAATTTGGTATTCATTCACCACAATTTGCCACTTGTTAATTTTGAGTAAGTACTAAATTTTTATAACACAATATGTTTTTATGTGCGATTACAAATATGAACAGTGTCAATAACTTATAATAAAGGCGATCTATTTAAATTTTAGAACACAAAAGCTACTATTGTGATTTAAATACGATAGTTAGATATTTTCCATCGGGGGACTTTTTTGCAGAGAGTAATGAGTACTTTAGTCATGTAGTACATCATTTTTATGTATCATCAATAGTTTTCTGAGCACACGCCAAATAATGCATTTTATAGACAAAATTTTGCTACTTTGGGTTACATTATTGCAATTTTCTTAAGGATTTCTAATTTTTTGAAAATAAATTATGGCCTATGTTACTTCCCGATAACTTAGCTTTCTATTGGTGACTAAATGTTTAAAATCGGTTCAGTAGTTACAGAGCCTATTCGGTACAAACAAACAAACAAACAAAAAAATCTTTCCTCTTTATAATAATATGTATAGATATAGATTAGTCAAGTTCGGCCCTGGTACTATGTATTAATTTTAGTCAAGTTCAGCCCGGGTACTATGTATTGGTAAAAACCATAAGAATGTTTTTTTATACTTAAATAATAAAAACATTCTTAAGGTTTTACCTAAAAGTGCATTTCACTGTCTTTTATTTGACTTTTTTTTTCATTTTTCCGGCCTAATCTTCTTCTTTATTAAAAACTAGGTATAATAAAAAATATTAACAATTATTTAAATTAGTGGTTAGGACTGCGGTCTCCTATTCGGATCGCAGGTTCGGTCCCAGGCACAAACTTCTGACTTTCCGGAGTTCAGTATGTGCGTTTAAGCAATTAAATATCACACGCTGTAACTTTTACGGTGAAGGAAAACATCTGAGGAAATCTGCGCGCCTGAGAGTTCTCCATTTTTTTTTTTAATAATGTTCCCAAAGGTTTGTGAAGTCTGCCAATGGTGAACTATGGCCTGTAACCATTCTCTGAGAGGAGCCCTGCGCTCAGTAATGAGCCGGTGATGGGTTTAAATGACGAAGATGAAATAAGTAAGTGTATAAAAACTTGTATGGATTTAGTTTTTAAAATCCCTCGGGAACTCTTTGATTTTCCGAGATAAAAGTAGCCTTTGTCACCTCCAGGTCCTCCACTATACCCATGCAAAAATCATGTCGATCCGTGGCTCTGATGCGGCGTGATTGAAGGACAAACCAACAAACAAAAACACATTTTCGCCTTTATAATATTAGTATGATGATAGTATTCACAAACTCACCTCATGATGCAAATAGATTAAAATAAACAATTAATTTTAAAATTGAAACTGCTTGTCGACTGAACGAGCTACCTATGTATTTCGCTATCTCAGACTGTTGAATGTAATGAGTTCCTTCCAGTGATGTGCTCTTATTATAAGAGGTAGGTAATCTTTTATTGAATGATAAACTTTGCCTTTGGTTTTTACCAAGTAGGGACGGGGACGATAGTAACATTTTTTTAAATAACGGCTTGTAATTCAGAATCTACAAGTTTCTATTGAACACTGCTTAAACATAGCACACTCAGCTTTATGCTCTATGCTTTTGTAGAGTCTGATTTTATTCATTGTTGCAGAACTTTGTATAAATCGAATTTTTGTCCAGCGATACCCACTGTTACAATTGCCCCCAGGTACGGGTCAATTGTACCACAATTTTGGAAGTTAATTAAACTCACATGTATGATTTAACAAAAAAATTTATTAATTATTATTCCTTAAATTTAATCGGTCTGATAAGGTACATCAGTCATAGGTCTCAGAATTAACATTATAATGAAAATTATAACTTTTTAAGTTTGACAACGGAGATTAGAATTAATTTAGCTTGTTATGGAAGTAAGTAACTTACAATTGACCCCTGGTACTATTAACCCCGTTCCACACTTATTAGTCATCATTCTGGAAAGCTCTTTTCAACTACGTCATTGCGCCCAAACCAAAGTAAGAAGTATAACAAATTTAAATTTCTCTCCTTTAAACCAAAATGCTTAAACTTAATAGAATGCAAGCTCCAGTTCAGCATTGGTGCCTATTCGAAGTTACAAAATCTCTAAATTACAGTAATTTGACTGGTCTAAAAATGTATTACTATTTTATACCGATCAAATAAATTTAGTTTAGAGATTTTGTAAATCAAAATAGGCACCACAATCTATTTCGAAAATTTTCCCTGATTAATATAATGACTTTTAACTGTAGCAAATATGTTAGGTTTTGTTAGGAAAACATAGTACATGGATCAAATTCATTATATTTAAACAACAGATAAAATTCATTTTATGAAAATATGGTTCGGGGTCATTTCTACCGCGGGGTCAAATTTAACGTTTCAAATGACCCCGAATGTGCTGTTACAATTGTACCAAAGTTACCAAAACCAGAAAAGTTAAAATAATTTCCGTTTTAAATGAAACTGACCTGCAAATACTACACAATTGAAGCGTTGATATTTAGTGGATACAATTTTCTAGTATTAAAAGTATTTTAATGAATAATAAGCCAATACATAAATCGCAAATTCTTTACCGTGGACACTTGTAAACAAAAATTGTTGAATAGCTCATCCGTCTCTCACCGTATCAAGTTGCCGACGCTAGGTTGAGACACGCTTGAGGCACGTAAGCATGCACTTGTACAAGCTTATTTTTAGGTAGTTGTTGAAATATCGACGATGTTACTATTGTCCCGTGTTACTATTGTCCCCGATCTACCCTATACTACTTATTTTAGCGCTATAAGTACCTACTATATAAATGAATAATGTATGTAAAGGCAGTATCATCGATGTACAATGAATTAATGATGCTGAGTTTCACTTGAATCCATTGAGTTTCGGCGTGATGCGCGTCCAAGATACAGACAGACAGACAGAATCGGATCTGTTACAGTTTTATTAAAAGTCATCATCATCATCATCAATAGCCTATAACAGTTCACGGCTGGACTAAAGGCCTCTCCCAAGGGGAGGGTTTGCCCATAATCACCACGCGGGGCAGACGGGTTGGTGATCGCAGTAGATGGTAGTAGTAGCACAGAGGACTCCGTTATATTCCCTTAGTCGCCTCGTACGACACCCGCGGGAAGAGCAAAGTGGTGACAACTGTATTCTGATCTGCCGTCACCACATTAAAAGTAGGTAAAGATAATTCGCTAAAATTACCTAGTTCATGCCTGCGACATTTTCCGTGTGGATTTAGTTTTTAAAATCCTGAACTGATTTTCCGTCATAAAATTAAAGTACTGGTGGTCCTTTTGTTCTCCTACGGATCTCCTCATTTCTGATTTGATCTCGCAAGTCGCAGAGATACTCTGAGAATAGCTCCTCCATGGGCGTCGCCAAGGTGGGGTAGGTAGAGACAGCTGCCCCTCCTAGACTCTTGAAAAATACTCGTATAGTAAGTAGGTACTAGTAGATACTTCATCATCCAGATACCGCTGCATAATCTTCAAAAAAGCTTATACTTAACTTGCTTTTGCCCCCGACTTCTTCCGCATGGGGTAAGGTTTTTAAAAATGCACTAGAAACCCTGTTTTCTCGGGATCAAATGTACCCTATGTCACTCTCCAAGTCCACCAAGTCCACAACTATTGGTACCCCTGCAAAAAAATCACACCGATCCACGTTGCTTCGTGATTGAAGGACACACAAACACACATAAGTTTTATTTATTCATACTTTTCCCGTCCTCCATAGTAATAATATCAACTTGCCCCCTGGGTTCGACGCTCTTGGTTCTCTCCATCGCCCGCTGAGTGACCCGGGCCTGAGCCTTTTTTGTTTCTTGCGAAGCTTTCGTTTTGTGACCTTCCTAATTTTCAACCGTATGAATATTTTTTTTATGTGGACCATAAGCCACGTCCAAAGTCACGGACATAGCTCAGCGAGTCGCGAAACTGAAGTGGAAATGGGCGTGGCACATAGTTCGAAGAGCTGATAGTTGTTGGGGTCCCAAGATGCTGGAGTGGCGACCCCGCACTGGGAAGCACAATGTGTTGGCAGATCCCCCACTTTTGAATAAAAAATATTTCTTATCTATTCTATATTATGTGGACTGACAACATCAAACGAGTCGCAGGGAGCCGCTGGTTTCAGGCGGCGCAAGACCGAAGCCTGTGGAAGTCCATGTAGGAGACTTTCGTCCAGCAGTGGACATCTATAGGTTAATTAAGAAGAAGAAGAAACCACGGCATTTTTATTTAAGGAAAAATATGGAAAAAATATATACCTACCTACCAAAATACCAAATAATATGTTGTAAACAAAAGTTATCAGAGCATAAGGTCACAAAGTTAATGTCGGAGTTAAGTGCGTTTAAGCTTATTAAATATCACATACTTCAACGGTGAAGGAAATCTTCGTGAGGAAACTGCACGCCTGAGAGTTCTCCATAATGTTCTCGGAAAGTAACCAGTTTGAGAAATTAATCAAAATACTGAGTTGGACGTGAGTTACTCACAAATTAGTCGATATTTTGATTAATTTCTTAAACTGGTCACTTTCAAGTAAAGATTTTTATGTAAACCTGTGAAGATGATAATTCCACTGGCGCAATTAGAAGGCCATAAGGCCTACTTTGTCGTATTAGTTTACAAATTGCGAAAAACCAAATTAAATTTGAATTTCCCGAATCAGACCCGTGTCTTCCTTCCACCTTAATTTGAAAAGCCGAAACAATTTTAAATTTTTTTTTTCAAAATTCAAAAAATATGTTTTACCGTCATCGCGGATGTTGATTTTTTGCAGTGACAGAAAAATTACTCTTTCTTTGAAAAATTTTGTAAATGTCGTGTCCCAAAAATTGATCCACGCCTCTGGTGACCAAAGAGCTGGCGCTTATTTAGTCCAAAGGCTTAGCCTCGCTATTCAGAGAGGTAATAGCGCCAGTGTTTTGGGCACCATGCCCATTAGCGATCACTTGGATGGCGTGTATTTTTTGTAAATATAATTAGTAGTAATTTTTTCGCTTTTATATAATACTAGTAGGGCGCGTGGCCCGCAAGCGGACCGCGGTTTTTCTATCGTCAAGTGGACTTCCCGGTCCTGATCATTTTCTATCAAATAACCACTCTTCCATCTTTTATACTCTCCGAGATAGATGCAGATGAAATTGGTATGGCCGCCATCTTGAATCCGCCATTTTGATTTTTTTTTTCAGCTCATTGCCATTTGGATGAAGTTTCGAGTATTGTTTGTTTGAGCACCTCCCACTTATCTACAATACCCTGGCCGTGCTCCTCACCCACCTTCCTATTTCCTATTTGTCAGAATGAGAATTCTTGTATAAAAACAAATTCTGAAAAGGAATCATAGCAAAGTCTTGCATAGTTCTCAGCTTCTAGTCTATCCAATATTCGCCATATATTTTGTATGGAGGAAAAAATCCGCCATCTTGATTTTTTTATTCAATTATTGATCAAGTAGACCTTTGGGTCCTGATCATCTTTTGCCCAGAAACCACTCTTCCATCTTTTATACTCTCCGAGATAGACACCGACGAAATTTGTATGGCCGCCATCTTGAATCCGCCATTTTGGAATTTTTTTTCAACTCACTGGCAATTGGATGAGGTTTCGAGTGACTTTTGTTCCAGCACACCCCACCTGTCTTCAATACCCTGGCCGTGCTCCTCACCCATCTCCGAAATCCTCAATCATCAGCTCTCTCCATATTTTTCCTCTGAATGAATTTTGGCCTTCTATACGAAACCATTGGTGAAAAAAAAATTTTTCATACAAAATTTTACAGGAGAGGTGATCAATCAGTGAGTCAGTGAGTGAATCAGCACGAGCAGCTATATATATATTACACTAGCGGCACGCTATGATGGCCGGTTTGACGTTTGTCCGCTCATGAAGTTCCGTATTAATTGATAACGACTTTGAAGGAAATAATTGTATTACTTTATTGACGATAGTGATGTGCAGAGATTCATAAATTTTATCGAATGTAGTTTTAGGTTTAGGACTCAAAATTTATTTATTAAATTGATTTCTAAAATGTATACAAGTGTAGAAAAATCAGTTTGCACCATTTAAGGGGTGAATGTACTTGTGAATATGAACAATTTTCACTATGTGGACAAACCTCTGAAATCGCAAAAAAATATCAGCTGTTTCATACAAAAGGTAAAATTTTTATTTTTATATGATATATACCACAACTCGGCATTTGGTTTTCTAAATTGAATATTTTTAAAAATGGAATCTAATACGATCGTCACATAGGATCGCTGGCTAGCACAACTACTACCTCCGGCAAACTCGCGTCAATGCTCAATGCAAAACAAAGCAGTTTCGAATTGACGTTGCTTCGAAAAGTATAAACTGTCAGTGCAATGCGATTGTGATATAGTTTTGACCTGGCTTTGGATTTCAAATATTGATACTGCATTACTGTTGACCCTTGCTCGTTAATTTGGACTCTGTTCAAGCCCTTTGTTGTGGATTTCGTCGATATGACCGAACGTACGCAGAGAACTGTTCTAAATAGTCAGACACGTGAGTTCGTAATACGCCTTCGTAACTATTTCGATCGTGAAGCTCAAAATGGAGGGCCAATTTTACCTATAACGTCAGTGGTTGAACGCGTAGCTGATGCGCTTAATATTGGACAACGAACTGTTAGACGGATAACTAAAAAAAAATATGGCGAGACTGGCACAGAAGAAAATAAACTTCACACACCAAAAAAGAGAAAACGAGCAAAACCAGTCGTAGGCATCGATAGCTTTGATGCCGATGCTATCCGAAGACATGTTTACGGTTACTATTTACAGAAGGAGTATCCAACAAGAAAAAAGTTGGTGCATTCACTGAAGGAAGCTGGATTATTCTTCGGTGGGGAAAGTTCTTTAACGAAGATTTTGAAGACCATTGGATTTCGATACAAAAAATGTAACAAACGCAAAATATTGATGGAAAGATTTGATATAGCGATGGCAAGGTATACTTTTTTACGGCAAGTGAAAGAAATCAAAAATTGGCAAAATGTTGTGTTCTTGGATGAAACATGGCTTAATGCTAACCATACTGTAGGCCGTTCTTGGAACGATGACACAGCAGCATCTACTTCCAAAGTTCCTGTAGGAAAAGGATCGCGACTTATAATTTGTCACGCCGGAACCATCAACGGGTTTGTCGAAGGTTCTCTCATGGCTTTTGCGTCAAAAACCACTGGAGACTATCATGAAGACATGAATGGAGAAAAGTTTACTGAATGGTTTACCTCAATGTTGTGTAGCCTCCCTGAACCATCTATTATAATTATGGACAACGCCCCATACCACTCGATGCAAATTGACAAGCCACCTGCCCAATCCCAAAAGAAAGCTGATATCGTCGCATGGCTTCGTAAAAATGGCGTAGGTGCAAACATGAATATGTTAAAAGCGGAATTAGTACGTCTTTTAAAAGAAAACAAACCAACCAAGATCCGATACGTCATTGACGAAATAGCATTAGAACATGGGCACAGAGTTATACGGTTACCGCCTTACCATTGTGAGTATAATGCGATTGAGTTGGTGTGGGCTCAAATTAAGGGATATGCTGCAAGACACAATACAGAACCCCCATTTACCACAAAAAAAATGCTAAAATTATTAGAAGAAGCTTGTGAACATGTGACTAAAGGAGACTGGGAAAAGGTTGTGAATAGAACTGTTAAATTAATAAGGGAAGATTATGAAAGAGATGTGAAAATAGATAATATTATAGAAAACGAACATATAATTATTAATGTAGGTGATGATAGCAGTGACGACAGTGAAAATAGTAGTATGGACGAATCTGATTAATTATGGCCTTTTGTGGCACCTTTTTTGGTATCTTTTGTATTCATATGTTTCTTGTGTGCATATAAAGTAGGTATGTATATTCATTTTCATTCAAATATTCAGTTCGTTCAAATAAATTAAATAAACATATACATTTTTGTTTTATTAAACCTATTTAATCAGGTACAAAAACAAAACTTAATTGTTTTTTGTTCGAGAATAAATTGACATTCCACATCACTATTGTAATGTGTCAAACCGGCCATCATAGCGTGCCGCTAGTGTAATGATGAAGTTTTCAAGTACTGAAGATTTTGGGACTGGGAGTCCCCACTACACTAGCGGCACGCTATGATGGCCGGTTTGACGTTTGTCCGCTCATGAAGTTCCGTATTAATTGATAACGACTTTGAAGGAAATAATTGTATTACTTTATTGACGATAGTGATGTGCAGAGATTCATAAATTTTATCGAATGTAGTTTTAGGTTTAGGACTCAAAATTTATTTATTAAATTGATTTCTAAAATGTATACAAGTGTAGAAAAATCAGTTTGCACCATTTAAGGGGTGAATGTACTTGTGAATATGAACAATTTTCACTATGTGGACAAACCTCTGAAATCGCAAAAAAATATCAGCTGTTTCATACAAAAGGTAAAATTTTTATTTTTATATGATATATACCACAACTCGGCATTTGGTTTTCTAAATTGAAAATTTTTAAAAATGGAATCTAATACGATCGTCACATAGGATCGCTGGCTAGCACAACTACTACCTCCGGCAAACTCGCGTCAATGCTCAATGCAAAACAAAGCAGTTTCGAATTGACGTTGCTTCGAAAAGTATAAACTGTCAGTGCAATGCGATTGTGATATAGTTTTGACCTGGCTTTGGATTTCAAATATTGATACTGCATTACTGTTGACCCTTGCTCGTTAATTTGGACTCTGTTCAAGCCCTTTGTTGTGGATTTCGTCGATATGACCGAACGTACGCAGAGAACTGTTCTAAATAGTCAGACACGTGAGTTCGTAATACGCCTTCGTAACTATTTCGATCGTGAAGCTCAAAATGGAGGGCCAATTTTACCTATAACGTCAGTGGTTGAACGCGTAGCTGATGCGCTTAATATTGGACAACGAACTGTTAGACGGATAACTAAAAAAAAATATGGCGAGACTGGCACAGAAGAAAATAAACTTCACACACCAAAAAATTCTATCTAATTAATCTATTCTATCTATTCAAATGGTATCTTTTGTATTCATATGTTTCTTGTGTGCATATAAAGTATGTATATTCATTTTCATTCAAATATTCAGTTCGTTCAAATAAATTAAATAAACATATACATTTTTGTTTTATTAAACCTATTTAATCAGGTACAAAAACAAAACTTAATTGTTTTTTGTTCGAGAATAAATTGACATTCCACATCACTATTGTAATGTGTCAAACCGGCCATCATAGCGTGCCGCTAGTGTAACTAGCGTTTGCTCGGTGCGCGAGCTGCTAAAGCAGCTCGCGGGAAGTGTTATTACTACAAGTAGGGCGCGTGGGTGCGCGGCCCGCTAAAGCGGACCGCGATTGTTCGGCTTTATTTATTTCGCTCGGTGCGCGAGCTGCTAAACCAGCTCGCGGGAAGTGTTATTACTACAAGTAGGGCGCGTGGGTGCGCGGCCCGCTAAAGCGGACCGCGATTGTTCGGCTTTATTTATTTCGCTCGGTGCGCGAGCTGCTAAAGCAGCTCGCGGGAAGTGTTATTACTACAAGTAGGGCGCGTGGGTGCGCGGCCCGCTAAAGCGGACCGCGATTTTTTTACTCATCAAGTAGCCCTTCGGATTCTGGTCATCTTTTGCCAAAAAATTTGTTCGAGCACACCCCACCTATCTGCAATAACCTGGCCGTGCTCCTCATTCACAAAAGAAAAAGAAAAAAAATGAAAAAAAAGAAAAAAAAAAAAAAAATGTAAAATGAAAAAAAAGAAAAAGAAAAAAAGCCCTATGAACCTATCAAAATCAATGTCTTGCATAGTTCCCAACTTCTAGTCCCTTCAATATTCCCCATACATTTTGTATGTAAAAAAAAAAATCCGCCATCTTGAATTTTTTTCCTACTCACCAGGTAGACCTCCGGGTTGTGATCACCTTTTGTCGAGAAACCGCTCCTCCATCTTTTATAGTCTCCGAGAGAGAGAGAGACGGACAAAATTTGCCGCCATTTTTTTTCCGCCATTTTGGAATTTTTTTTCAACTCACTGGCAACTGCTCGAGGTTTCGAATGACATTTGGTCGAGCACCCTCCACCTATCTTCTATACCCTGGCCGTGCCCCTCGCCCGTCTCCGAACTCCTCACTCATCAGCTCTCTCCACCTTTCTCCGAGTCACATTCTTTGAGCTCTATACGACACCATGGGTGAAAAAATTTTTTTTCATACAAAATTTTACAGGAGAGGGGTGGAAATTTGAGACGTCACAGCTCGGCCGCCATCTTGTTTTTTTAATTTTTTTCACTTTTTCTACTACTTTCTTACTTACTTTACTAATTTCTACAATAACGTTTACTAATTTCTACAATAATCCAAAATTTCAAAGAAATCGGTTGGAAAACAAAAGAGTTGCAAGATTCACGTCGGCCGCCATCTTGTTTTTCCGAAATGTCATAATTTTTCCCCACTCGAATCCCCCACCCGAACATATCTCCCGAACATCATTATATCGATTTCCGTCTCCTTCTAGGAGAACAATTATGTCAATGAGTCAGTGAATCAGTGAATCAGTGAGTGGTAATCGAGCTATATATATTATAACTAGCGTTTGCTCGGTGCGCGAGCTGCTAAAGCAGCTCGCGGGAAGTGTTATTACTAAAAGTAAGGCGCGTGGGTGCGCGGCCCGCTAAAGCGGACCGCGATTTTTTCACTCATCAAGCAGACCTTCGGATTCTGGTCATCTTTTGCCAAAAAATTTGTTCGAGCACACCCCACCTATCTGCAATAACCTGGCCGTGCTCCTCATTCACAAAAGAAAAAGAAAAAAAAAGAAAAAAGAAAAGAAAAAAAGAAGAAAGAAAAAAAGAAAATGAAAAATGAAAAAAAGAAAAAATAAAAAAAAGGAAAAAAGAAAGAAAAAAAGAAAAAAGAAAAAGAAAAAAAGCAAATAAATGAAAAATGAAAAATAAGAAAAAAAAAGAAAAAAAGAAAAAAGAAAAAAAAAAGAAAAAAAAAGAAAAAAAAAGAAAAAAAGAAAAAATAAAAAAAGAAAAAAAGAAAATGAAAAATGAAAAAAAATAAAAAAAGGAAAAAAGAAAAGAAAAAAGAAAATGGAAAATGAAAAAAAAGGAAAAGAAAAAGAAAAAACGAAAAACGAAAAAGAAAAGAAAAAAGTAAAAGTAAAAGAAAAAGAAAAAAAGGAGAAAAAAAAAGAAAAAAAAAATTAAGAAAAAGAAAAAGAAGAAAAAAGAAACAAAAAAAAAAAAAAGAAAAATCAATATTCGCCATATATTTCGCATGGAAAAAAAATCCGCCATCTTGTTTTTTTTCCTGATCATCAAGTAGACCTTTGGGTCTTGATCATCTGTTGCCAAGAAACTACTCTTCCATCTTTTATACTCTCCGAGATAGACACCAGAGAAAGTTTCTATGGCCGCCATCTTGAATCCGCCATTTTGAAGTTTGTTTTTCAACTACCTGCTAATTGGATGTGGTTTCGAGTAATTTTTGTTGGAGCACACCCCACCTAGTTGGTCGCGTGGATAGTTGGCAAAAAAACCACTCTTTCACCTTTTTTAACCCATTTCCAAAAAGGAGGAGGTTCTCAATTCGGCCAGTATATTTTTCTTTTTTAATTCTCCGAGATCTAAGACACCTATGAACCTATCAAAATCAATGTCTTGCATAGTTCCCAACTTCTAGTCCCTTCAATATTCCACATACATTTTGTATGGAAAAAAAAAATTCGCCATCTTGAATTTTTTTTCCTACTCACCAGGTAGACCTCCGGGTTTTGATCATCTTTTGTCGAGAAACCGCTCCTCCATAAGAAAAAAAAAAGTAAAAAAGAAAAGGAAAAAGAAAAAAAAAAGAAAATGAAAAATGAAAAAAAGGAAAAGAAAATGAAAAAAGGAAAAATGAAAAAGAAAAGAAAAAAGTAAAAGCAAAAGAAAAAGAAAAAAGAAAAGAGAAAAAAAATGAAAAAAAAAGAAAAATAAAGAAAAAAAAGAAAAAAGAAACAAAAAGAAAAAAAAAAGAAAAATCAATATTTGCCATATATTTCGCATGGAAAAAATCCGCCATCTTGAATTTTTATCTGTTCATCAGGTAGACCTTCGGTTCTTTATCATCTTTCGCCAAGAAACCACTCTTCCATCTTTTATACTCTCCGAGATAGACACCAGAGAAAGTTTCTATGGCCGCCATCTTGAATCCGCCATTTTGGAGTTTTTTTTTCAAGTCCCTGCTAATTGGATGTGGTTTCGAGTAATTTTTGTTGGTTGAAAATCAATGTCTTGCTTAGTTCCCAACTTCTAGTCCCTTCAATATTCCCCATACATTTTGTATGGAAAAAAAAAATCCGCCATCTTGAATTTTTTTCCTACTCACCAGGTAGACCTCCGGGTTTTGATCATCTTTTGTCGAGAAACCGCTCCTCCATCTTTTATAGTCTCCGAGAGAGAGACGGACAAAATTTGCCGCCATTTTTTTTCCGCCATTTTGGAATTTTTTTTCAACTCACTGGCAACTGCTCGAGGTTTCGAATGACATTTGGTAGAGCACCCTCCACCTATCTTCTATACCCTGGCCGTGCCCCTCGCCCGTCTCCGAACTCCTCACTCATCAGCTCTCTCCACCTTTCTCCGAGTCACATTCTTTGAGCTCTATACGACACCATGGGTGAAAAAAATTTTTTTCATACAAAATTTTACAGGAGAGGGTCGGAAATTTGAGACTTCACAGCTCGGCCGCCATCTTGTTTTTTTAATTTTTTTCACTTTTTATTTTAATCGTTTACTAATTTCTACAATAATCCAAAATTTCAAAGAAATCGGTTGGAAAACAAAAGAGTTGCAAGAATCACGTCGGCCGCCATCTTGTTTTTCCGAAATGTCATAATTTTTCCCCACTCGAATCCCCCACCCGGACATATCTCCCATACATCATTGTATCGTTTTCTGTCTCTTTCTAGGAGAACAATCGTGTCAATGAGTCAGTCAGTCAGTCAGTGGTAATCGAGCTATATATATTACTAGCGTTTGCTCGGTGCGCGAGCTGCTAAAGCAGCTCGCGGAAAGTGTTATTGCTACAAGTAGGGCGCGTGGGTGCGCGGCCCGCTAAAGCGGACCGCGATTGTTCGGCTTTATTTATTTCGCTCGGTGCGCGAGCTGCTAAAGCAGCTCGCGGGAAGTGTTTTACTAAAAGTAAGGCACGTGGGTGCGCGGCCCGCTAAAGCGGACCGCGATTGTTCGGCTTTATTTATTTCGCTCGGTGCGCGAGCTGCTAAAGCAGCTCGCGGGAAGTGTTATTACTACAAGTAGGGCGCGTGGGTGCGCGGCCCGCTAAAGCGGACCGCGATTGTTTTGCTCATCAAGTAGACCTTCGGATTCTGGTCATCTTTTGCCAAAAAATTTGTTCGAGCACACCCCACCTATCTGCAATAACCTGGCCGTGCTCCTCATTCACAAATGAAAAAGAAAAAAAAAGAAAAAAAAATGAAAAAAAGAAAAAAAGCTAATGTAAAAAGAAAAAGAAAAAGAAAAAAGCCCTATGAACCTATCAAAATCAATGTCTTCTTGCATAGTTCCCAACTTCTAGTCCCTTCAATATTCCCCATACATTTTGTATGGAGAAAAAAAAAATCCGCCATCTTGAATTTTTTTCCTACTCACCAGGTAGACCTCCGGGTTTTGATCATCTTTTGTCGAGAAACCGCTCCTCCATCTTTTATAGTCTCCGAGAGAGAGACGGACAAAATTTGCCGCCATTTTTTTTCCGCCATTTTGGAATTTTTTTTCAACTCACTGGCAACTGCTCGAGGTTTCGAATGACATTTGGTCGAGCACCCTCCACCTATCTACTATACCCTGGCCGTGCCCCTCGCCCGTCTCCGAACTCCTCACTCATCAGCTCTCGCCACCTTTCTCCGAGTCACATTCTTTGAGCTCTATACGACACCATGGGTGAAAAAAATTTTTTTCATACAAAATTTTACAGGAGAGTGGTCGGAAATTTGAGACGTCACAGCTCGGCCGCCATCTTGTTTTTTTTAATTTTTTTCACTTTTTCTGTTAATCGTTTACTAATTTCTACAATAATCCAAAATTTCAAAGAAATCGGTTGGAAAACAAAAGAGTTGCAAGATTCACGTCGGCCGCCATCTTGTTTTTCCGAAATGTCATAATTTTCCCCAACTCGAATCCCCCACCTGGATATATCTCCCCTACATCATTATATAGATTTCCGTCTCCTTCTAGGAGAACAATCGTGTCAATGAGTCAGTCAGTGATTTTTTTGCTCATCAAGTAGACCTTCGGATTCTGGTCATCTTTTGCCAAAAAATTTGTTCGAGCACACCCCACCTATCTGCAATAACCTGGCCGTGCTCCCCATTCACAAAAGAAAAAGAAAAAAAAGAAAAGAAAAAAAGAAGAAAGAAAAAAAGAAAATGAAAAATAAAAAAAAAGAAAAATAATAAAAAAAAAGGAAAAAAGAAAGATAAAAAGAAAAAAAAGAAAAAAGAATAAAAGCAAAATAAAAATCAATGAAAAATGAAAAAAAAGAAAAAAAAAAGAAACAAAAAAAAGAAAAAAAAGAAAAATCAATATTCGCCATATATTTCGCATGGAAAAAAAATCCGCCATCTTGTTTTTTTTCCTGATCATCAAGTAGACCTTTGGGTCTTGATCATCTGTTGCCAAGAAACTACTCTTCCATCTTTTATACTCTCCGAGATAGACACCAGAGAAAGTTTCTATGGCCGCCATCTTGAATCCGCCAATTTGGAGTTTTTTTTCAACTCCCTGCTAATTGGATGTGGTTTAGAGTAATTTTTGTTGGAGCACACCCCACCTAGTTGGTCGCGTGGATAGTTGGCAAAAAAACCACTCTTTCACCTTTTTTAACCCATTTCCAAAAAGGAGGAGGTTCTCAATTCGGCCGTATATTTTTCTTTTTTAATTCTCCGAGATCTAAGACACCTATGAACCTATCAAAATCAATGTCTTGCATAGTTCCCAACTTCTAGTCCCTTCAATATTCCCCATACATTTTGTATGAAAAAAAAAAATCCGCCATCTTGAATTTTTTTCCTACTCACCAGGTAGACCTCTGGGTTTTGATCATCTTTTGTCGAGAAACCGCTCCTCCATCTTTTATAGTCTCCGAGAGAGAGACGGACAAAATTTGCCGCCATTTTTTTTCCGCCATTTTGGAATTTTTTTTCAACTCACTGGCAACTGCTCGAGGTTTCGAATGACATTTGGTCGAGCACCCTCCACCTATCTTCTATACCCTGGCCGTGCCCCTCGCCCGTCTCCGAACTCCTCACTCATCAGCTCTCTCCACCTTTCTCCGAGTCACATTCTTTGAGCTCTATACGACACCATGGGTGAAAAAAATTTTTTTCATACAAAATTTTACAGGAGAGGGTCGGACAGTTAATCGTTTACTAATTTCTACAATAATCCAAAATTTCAAAGAAATCGGTTGGAAAACAAAAGAGTTGCAAGAATCACGTCGGCCGCCATCTTGTTTTTCCGAAATGTCATAATTTTTCCCCACTCGAATCCCCCACCCGGACATATCTCCCCTACATCATTATATCGATTTCCGTCTCCTTCTAGGAGAACAACCCTGTCAATCAGTGAGTGAGTGAGTGTGTCAGTGAGTCAGTGGTAATCGAGCTATATATATTATAACTAGCATTTGCTCGGTGCGCGAGCTGCTAAAGCAGCTCGCGGGAAGTGTTTTACTAAAAGTAAGGCGCGTGGGTGCGCGGCCCGCTAAAGCGGACCGCGATTGTTCGGCTGTATTTATTTCGCTCGGTGCGCGAGCTGCTAAAGCAGCTCGCGGGAAGTGTTATTGCTACAAGTAGGGCGCGTGGGTGCGCGGCCCGCTAAAGCGGACCGCGATTGTTCGGCTTTATTTATTTCGCTCGGTGCGCGAGCTGCTAAAGCAGCTCGCGGGAAGTGTTATTACTACAAGTAGGGCGCGTGGGTGCGCGGCCCGCTAAAGCGGACCGCGATTTTTTTACTCATCAAGTAGACCTTCGGATTCTGGTCATCTTTTGCCAAAAAATTTGTTCGAGCACACCCCACCTATCTGCAATAACCTGGCCGTGCTCCTCATTCACAAAAGAAAAAGAAAAAAAAAAGAAAAAAAAAGGAAAAAAAAGAAAAAAAAGCAAAAAAGCAAATGTAAAATGAAAAAAAAGAAAAAGAAAAAAAGCCCTATGAACCTATCAAAATCAATATCTTGCATAGTTCCCAACTTCTAGTCCCTTCAATATTCCCCATACATTTTGTATGGGGGGAAAAAAAAATCCGCCATCTTGAATTTTTTTCCTACTCACCAGGTAGACCTCCGGGTTGTGATCATCTTTTGTCGAGAAACCGCTCCTCCATCTTTTATAGTCTCCGAGAGAGAGACGGACAAAATTTGCCGCCATTTTTTTTCCGCCATTTTGGAATTTTTTTTCAACTCACTGGCAACTGCTCGAGGTTTCGAATGACATTTGGTCGAGCACCCTCCACCTATCTACTATACCCTGGCCGTGCCCCTCGCCCGTCTCCGAACTCCTCACTCATCAGCTCTCGCCACCTTTCTCCGAGTCACATTCTTTGAGCTCTATACGACACCATGGGTGAAAAAAAATTTTTTGATACAAAATTTTACAGGAGAGGGGTGGAAATTTGAGACGTCACAGCTCGGCCGCCATCTTGTTTTTTTAATTTTTTTCACTTTTTCTGTTAATCGTTTACTAATTTCTACAATAATCCAAAATTTCAAAGAAATCGGTTGGAAAACAAAAGAGTTGCAAGATTCACGTCGGCCGCCATCTTGTTTTTCCGAAATGTCATAATTTTTCCCCACTCGAATCCCCCACCCGGACATATCTCCCCTACATCATTGTATCGTTTTCCGTCTCTTTCTAGGAGAACAATCGTGTCAATCAGTCAGTGAGTGAGTGAATCAGTCAGTGGTAATCGAGCTATATATATTATAATAATAATAACTAGCGTTTGCTCGGTGCGCGAGCTGCTAAAGCAGCTCGCGGGAAGTGTTTTACTAAAAGTAAGGCGCGTGGGTGCGCGGCCCGCTAAAGCGGACCGCGATTGTTCGGCTGTATTTATTTCGCTCGGTGCGCGAGCTGCTAAAGCAGCTCGCGGGAAGTGTTGTTACTACAAGTAGGGCGCGTGAGTGCGCGGCCCGCTAAAGCGGACCGCGATTTTATTACTCATCAAATAGACCTTCGGATTCTGGTCATCTTTTGCCAAAAAATTTGTTCGAGCACACCCCACCTATCTGCAATAACCTGGCCGTGCTCCTCATTCACAAAAGAAAAAGAAAAAAAAAGAAAAAAAGCAAATGTAAAATGAAAAAAAAGAAAAAGAAAAAAGCCCTATGAACCTATCAAAATCAATGTCTTGCATAGTTCCCAACTTCTAGTCCCTTCAATATTCCCCATACATTTTGTATGTAAAAAAAAAAATCCGCCATCTTGAATTTTTTTCCTACTCACCAGGTAGACCTCCGGGTTGTGATCATCTTTTGTCGAGAAACCGCCCCTCCATCTTTTATAGTCTCCGAGAGAGAGACGGACAAAATTTGCCGCCATTTTTTTTCCGCCATTTTGGATTTTTTTTTCAACTCACTGGCAACTGCTCGAGGTTTCGAATGACATTTGGTCGAGCACCCTCCACCTATCTTGTATACCCTGGCCGTGCCTCTCGCCCGTCTCCGAACTCCTCACTCATCAGCTCTCTCCACCTTTCTCCGAGTCACATTCTTTGAGCTCTATAGGACACCATGGGTGAAAAAAATTTTTTTCATACAAAATTTTACAGGAGAGGGGTCGGAAATTTGAGACGTCACAGCTCGGCCGCCATCTTGTTTTTTTAATTTTTTTCACTTTTTCTGTTAATCGTTTACTAATTTCTACAATAATCCAAAATTTCAAAGAAATCGGTTGGAAAACAAAAGAGTTGCAAGATTCACGTCGGCCGCCATCTTGTTTTTCCGAAATGTCATAATTTTCCCAAACTCGAATCCCCCCCCCAAACACATCTCCCGAACATCATTATATCGATTTCCGTCTCCTTCTAGGAGAACAACCCTGTCAATCAGTGAGTGAGTGAGTGTGTCAGTCAGTCAGTGGTAATCGAGCTATATATATTATAACTAGCGTTTGCTCGGTGCGCGAGCTGCTAAAGCAGCTCGCGGGAAGTGTTTTACTAAAAGTAAGGCGCGTGGGTGCGCGGCCCGCTAAAGCGGCCCGCTAAAGCTGCTAAAGCAGCTCGCGGGAAGTGTTATTGCTACAAGTAGGGCGCGTGGGTGCGCGGCCCGCTAAAGCGGACCGCGATTGTTCGGCTTTATTTATTTCGCTCGGTGCGCGAGCTGCTAAAGCAGCTCGCGGGAAGTGTTATTACTACAAGTCGGGCGCGTGGGTGCGCGGCCCGCTAAAGCGGACCGCGATTTTTTTACTCATCAAGTAGACCTTCGGATTCTGGTCATCTTTTGCCAAAAAATTTGTTCGAGCACACCCCACCTATCTGCAATAACCTGGCCGTGCTCCTCATTCACAAAAGAAAAAGAAAAAAAAAGAAAAAAAAATGAAAAAAAAAGAAAAAAAACAAATGTAAAATGAAAAAAAGAAAAAGAAAAAAATCCCTATGAACCTATCAAAATCAATGTCTTGCATAGTTCCCAACTTCTAGTCCCTTCAATATTCCCCATACATTTTGTATGGGGGGGAAAAAAAATCCGCCATCTTGAATCTTTTTCCTACTCACCAGGTAGACCTCCGGGTTGTGATCATCTTTTGTCGAGAAACCGCTCCTCCATCTTTTATAGTCTCCGAGAGAGAGACGGACAAAATTTGCCGCCATTTTTTTTCCGCCATTTTGGAATTTTTTTTCAACTCACTGGCAACTGCTCGAGGTTTCGAATGACATTTGGTCGAGCACCCTCCACCTATCTACTATACCCTGGCCGTGCCCCTCGCCCGTCTCCGAACTCCTCACTCATCAGCTCTCGCCACCTTTCTCCGAGTCACATTCTTTGAGCTCTATACGACACCATGGGTGAAAAAAATTTTTTTCATACAAAATTTTACAGGAGAGGGGTGGAAATTTGAGACGTCACAGCTCGGCCGCCATCTTGTTTTTTTAATTTTTTTCACTTTTTCTGTTAATCGTTTACTAATTTCTACAATAATCCAAAATTTCAAAGAAATCGGTTGGAAAACAAAAGAGTTGCAAGATTCACGTCGGCCGCCATCTTGTTTTTCCGAAATGTCATAATTTTTCCCCACTCGAATCCCCCACCCGAACATATCTCCCGTACATCATTTTATCGTTTTTTGTCTCTTTCTAGGAGAACAATTATGTCAATGAGTCAGTGAGTGAATCAGTCAGTCAGTGGTAATCGAGCTATATATATTATAATAACTAGCGTTTGCTCGGTGCGCGAGCTGCTAAAGCAGCTCGCGGGAAGTGTTATTGCTACAAGTAGGGCGCGTGGGTGCGCGGCCCGCTAAAGCGGACCGCGATTGTTCGGCTTTATTTATTTCGCTCGGTGCGCGAGCTGCTAAAGCAGCTCGCGGGAAGTGTTATTGCTACAAGTAGGGCGCGTGGGTGCGCGGCCCGATAAAGCGGACCGCGATTTTTTTACTCATCAAGTAGCCCTTCGGATTCTGGTCATCTTTTGCCAAAAAATTTGTTCGAGCACACCCCACCTATCTGCAATAACCTGGCCGTGCTCCTCATTCACAAAAGAAAAAGAAAAAAAAAGAAAAAAAAAAAAAAGAAAAAAAAGAAAAAAAGCAAATGTAAAATGAAAAAAAAGAAAAATAAAAAAGCCCTATGAACCTATCAAAATCAATGTCTTGCATAGTTCCCAACTTTTAGTCCCTTCAATATTCCCCATACACTTTGTATGGGGGGAAAAAAAAATCCGCCATCTTGAATTTTTTTCCTACTCACCAGGTAGACCTCCGGGTTTTGATCAACTTTTGTCGAGAAACCGCTCCTCCATCTTTTATAGTCTCCGAGAGAGAGACGGACAAAATTTGCCGCCATTTTTTTTCCGCCATTTTGGAATTTTTTTTCAACTCACTGGCAACTGCTCGAGGTTTCGAATGACATTTGGTCGAGCACCCTCCACCTATCTTCTATACCCTGGCCGTGCCCCTCGCCCGTCTCCGAACTCCTCACTCATCAGCTCTCTCCACCTTTCTCCGAGTCACGTTCTTTGAGCTCTATACGACACCATGGGTGAAAAAAAATTTTTTCATACAAAATTTTACAGGAGAGGGTCGGAAATTTGAGACGTCACAGCTCGGCCGCCATCTTGATTTTTAAATTTTTTTCACTTTTTCTGTTAATCGTTTACTAATTTCTACGATAATCCAAAATTTCAAAGAAATCGGTTGGAAAACAAAAGAGTTGCAAGAATCACGTCGGCCGCCATCTTGTTTTTCCGAAATGTCATAATTTTTCCCCACTCGAATCCCCCACCCGGACATATCTCCCGTACATCATTATATCGTTTTTTGTCTCTTTCTAGGAGAACAATTATGTCAATCAGTGAGTCAGTCAGTCAGTGGTAATCGAGCTATATATATTATAACTAGCGTTTGCTCGGTGCGCGAGCTGCTAAAGCAGCTCGCGGGAAGTGTTATTGCTACAAGTAGGGCGCGTGGGTGCGCGGCCCGCTAAAGCGGACCGCGATTGTTCGGCTTTATTTATTTCGCTCGGTGCGCGAGCTGCTAAAGCAGCTCGCGGGAAGTGTTGTTGCCACAAGTAGGGCGCGTGGGTGCGCGGCCCGCTAAAGCGGACCGCGATTTATTTACTCATCAAGTAGACCTTCAGATTCTGGTCATCTTTTGCCAAAAAATTTGTTCGAGCACACCCCACCTATCTGCAATAACCTGGCCGTGCTCCTCATTCACAAAAGAAAAAGAAAAAAAAAGAAAAAAAAAAGAAAAAAAAGAAAAAAAGCAAATGTAAAATGAAAAAAAAGAAAAAGAAAAAAAGCCCTATGACTTTATCAAAATCAATGTCTTGCATAGTTCCCAACTTCTAGTCCCTTCAATATTCCCCATACATTTTGTATGGGGGGAAAAAAAAATCCGCCATCTTGAATTTTTTTCCTACTCACCAGGTAGACCTCCGGGTTGTGATCATCTTTTGTCGAGAAACCGCTCCTCCATCTTTTATAGTCTCCGAGAGAGAGACGGACAAAATTTGCCGCCATTTTTTTTCCGCCATTTTGGAATTTTTTTTCAACTCACTGGCAACTGCTCGAGGTTTCGAATGACATTTGGTCGAGCACCCTCCACCTATCTTCTATACCCTGGCCGTGCCCCTCGCCCGTCTCCGACCTCCTCACTCATCAGCTCTCTCCATCTTTCTCCGAGTCACATTCTTTGAGCTCTATACGACACCATGGGTGAAAAAAATTTTTTTCATACAAAATTTTACAGGAGAGGGGTGGAAATTTGAGACGTCACAGCTCGGCCGCCATCTTGTTTTTTTAATTTTTTTCACTTTTTCTGTTAATCGTTTACTAATTTCTACACTAATCCAAAATTTCAAAGAAATCGGTTGGAAAACAAAAGAGTTGCAAGAATCACGTCGGCCGCCATCTTGTTTTTCCGAAATGTCATAATTTTTCCCCACTCGAATCCCCCACCCGGACATATCTCCCCTACATCATTGTGTCGTTTTCCGTCTCGTTCTAGGAGAACAATCGTGTCAATCAGTGAGTGTGTCAGTCAGTCAGTGGTAATCGAGCTATATATATTATAAATAACTAGTATTTCGCTCGGTGCGCGAGCTGCTAAAGCAGCTCGCGGGTAGTGTTTTACTAAAAGTAAGGCGCGTGGGTGCGCGGCCCGCTAAAGCGGACCGCGATTGTTCGGCTTTATTTATTTCGCTCGGTGCGCGAGCTGCTAAAGCAGCTCGCGGGAAGTGTTATTACTACAAGTAGGGCGCGTGGGTGCGCGGCCCGCTAAAGCGGACCGCGATTTTTTTACCATCAAGTAGACCTTCGGATTCTGGTCATCTTTTGCCAAAAAATTTGTTCGAGCACACCCCACCTATCTGCAATAACCTGGCCGTGCTCCTCATTCACAAAAGAAAAAGAAAAAAAAAGAAAAAAAAAAGAAAAAAAAAAGAAAAAAAGCAAATGTAAAATGAAAAAAAAGAAAAAGAAAAAAAGCCCTATAAACCTATCAAAATCAATGTCTTGCATAGTTCCCAACTTCTAGTCCCTTCAATATTCCCCATACATTTTGTATGGGGGGAAAAAAAAATCCGCCATTTTGAATTTTTTTCCTACTCACCAGGTAGACCTCCGGGTTGTGATCATCTTTTGTCGAGAAACCGCTCCTCCATCTTTTATAGTCTCCGAGAGAGAGACGGACAAAGTTTGCCGCCATTTTTTTTCCGCCATTTTGGAATTTTTTTTCAACTCACTGGCAACTGCTCGAGGTTTCGAATGACATTTGGTCGAGCACCCTCCACCTATCTTCTACACCCTGGCCGTGCCCCTCGCCCGTCTCCGAACTCCTCTTTCATCAGCTCTCGCCACCTTTCTCCGAGTCACATTCTTTGAGCTCTATACGACACCATGGGTGAAAAAAATTTTTTTCATACAAAATTTTACAGGAGAGGGGACGGAAATTTGAAACGTCACAGCTCGGCCGCCATCTTGTTTTTTTAATTTTTTTCACTTTTTCTGTTAATCGTTTAATAATTTCTACAGTAATCCAAAATTTTAAAGAAATCGGTCGGAAAACAAAAGAGTTGCAAGATTCACGTCGGCCGCCATCTTGTTTTTCCGAAATGTCATAATTTTCCCCAACTCGAATCCCCCCCCCAAACACATCTCCCGAACATCATTATATCGATTTCCGTCTCCTTCTAGGAGAACAACCCTGTCAATCAGTGAGTGAGTGAGTGTGTCAGTCAGTCAGTGGTAATCGAGCTATATATATTACTAGTAGGGCGCGTGGGTGCGCGGCCCGCAAGCGGACCGCGGTTTTTCTATCGTCAAGTGGACTTTCAGGTCCTGATCATTTTCTATCAAATAACCAATCTTCCATCTTTTATACTCTCCGAGATAGATGCCGATGAAATCGGTATGGCCGCCATCTTGATTCCGCCATTTTGAATTTTTTTTCAGCTCATTGCCAATTGGATGAGGTTTCGAGTATTTTTTGTTTGAGCACCTCCCACCTATCTTCAATACCCTGGCCGTGCTCCTCACCCACCTTCCAAACCCTCAATCATCATATCTCATCATTTGTCAGAATGAGATGTCTTTCTATATGTCTTTTATAAAAACAAATTTTGAAAAGGAACCGTATCAAAGTCTTGCATAGTTCTCAGCTTCTAGTCTATTCAATATTCGCCATATATTTTGTATGGAGAAAAAAAATTCCGCCATCTTGATTTTTTTTTTCTATTCATCAAGTAGACCTTCGGGCCCTGATCATCTTTTGCCAAAGAAGCACTCTTGCATCTTTTATACTCTCCGAGATATACACCGACGAAATTTGTATGGCCGCCATCTTGAATCCGCCATTTTGAAATTTTTTTTCAACTCTCTGCGAATTGGATGAAGTTCCGAGTGACTTTTGTTCGAGCACACCCCACCTATCTTCAATACCCTGGCCGTGCTCCTCACCCGTCTCCGAAATCCTCAATCATCAGCTCTCTCCATATTTTTCCTCCGAATGAATTTTTGTCCTCTATACGAAACCATCGGTGAAAAAAAAATTTTTCATACAAAATTTTACAGGAGAGGTGATCAATGAGTGAGTGAATCAGTGAATCAGTGAATCAGTCAGTGAATCAGCCCCAGCAGCTATATATATATTAATAACTAGCATTTGCTCGGTGCGCGAGCTGCTAAAGCAGCTCGCGGGAAGTGTTATTGCTACAAGTAGGGCGCGTGGGTGCGCGGCCCGCTAAAGCGGACCGCGATTGTTCGGCTTTATTTATTTCGCTCGGTGCGCGAGCTGCTAAAGCAGCTCGCGGGAAGTGTTATTACTACAAGTAGGGCGCGTGGGTGCGCGGCCCGCTAAAGCGGACCGCGATTTTTTTACCATCAAGTAGACCTTCGGATTCTGGTCATCTTTTGCCAAAAAATTTGTTCGAGCACACCCCACCTATCTGCAATAACCTGGCCGTGCTCCTCATTCACAAAAGAAAAAGAAAAAAAAGAAAAAAAAAAAAAAAAAAACAAATGTAAAATGAAAAAAAGAAAAAGAAAAAAAGCCCTATGAACCTATCAAAATCAATGTCTTGCATAGTTCCCAACTTCTAGTCCCTTCAATATTCCCCATACATTTTGTATGGGGGGGAAAAAAAATCCGCCATCTTGAATTTTTTTCCTACTCACCAGGTAGACCTCCGGGTTGTGATCATCTTTTGTCGAGAAACCGCTCCTCCATCTTTTATAGTCTCCGAGAGAGAGACGGACAAAATTTGCCGCCATTTTATTCCGCCATTTTGGATTTTTTTTTCAACTCACTGGCAACTGCTCGAGGTTTCGAATGACATTTGGTCGAGCACCCTCCACCTATCTTGTATACCCTGGCCGTGCCCCTCGCCCGTCTCCGAACTCCTCACTCATCAGCTCTCTCTACCTTTCTCCGAGTCAAATTCTTTGAGCTCTATACGACACCATGGGTGAAAAAAATTTTTTTCATACAAAATTTTACAGGAGAGGGGTCGGAAATTTGAGACGTCACAGCTCGGCCGCCATCTTGTTTTTTTAATTTTTTTCACTTTTTCTGTTAATCGTTTACGAATTTCTACAATAATCCAAAATTTCAAAGAAATCGGTTGGAAAACAAAAGAGTTGCAAGATTCACGTCGGCCGCCATCTTGTTTTTCCGAAATGTCATAATTTTTCCCCACTCGAATCCCCCACCCGGACATATCTCCCCTACATCATTATATCGATTTCCGTCTCCTTCTAGGAGAACAACCCTGTCAATGAGTGAGTGAATCAGTCAGTGAATCAGTGGTAATCGAGCTATATATATTATAACTAGCATTTGCTCGGTGCGCGAGCTGCTAAAGCAGCTCGCGGGAAGTGTTTTACTAAAAGTAAGGCGCGTGGGTGCGCGGCCCGCTAAAGCGGACCGCGATTGTTCGGCTTTATTTATTTCGCTCGGTGCGCGAGCTGCTAAAGCAGCTCGCGGGAAGTGTTATTACTACAAGTAGGGCGCGTGGGTGCGCGGCCCGCTAAAGCGGACCGCGATTTTTTTACTCATCAAGTAGACCTTCGGATTCTGGTCATCTTTTGCCAAAAAATTTGTACGAGCACACCCCACCTATCTGCAATAACCTGGCCGTGCTCCTCATTCACAAAAGAAAAAGAAAAAAAAGAAAAAGAAAAAAAGAAAAGAAAAAAGAAGAAAAAAAGAAAATGAAAAATGAAAAAAAAGAAAAATAATAAAAAAAAAGGAAAAAAGAAAGAAAAAAAGAAAAAAAAGAAAAAAGAAAAAGGAAAAAAGCAAATGAAAAATGAAAAAAAATAAAAAAAAATAAAAAAAAGAAAAAAGATAAGAAAAAATAAGAAAATGAAAATGAAAAATGAAAAAAAAGGAAAAAAGAAAAAAACGAAAAAGAAAAGAAAAAAGTAAAAGCAAAAGAAAAAGAAAAAAAGAAAAGAGAAAAAAAGGAAAAAAAAAGAAAAATGAAGAAAAAGAAAAAAAAAGAAAAAAGAAACAAAAAGAAGAAAAAAAAAAAACAATATTCGCCATATATTTCGCATGGAAAAAAAATCCGCCATCTTGTTTTTTTTCCTGATCATCAAGTAGACCTTTGGGTCGTCATCATCTGTTGCCAAGAAACTACTCTTCAATCTTGTATACTCTCCGAGTTAGACACCAGAGAAAGTTTCTATGGCCGCCATCTTGAATCCGCCATTTTGGAGTTTTTTTTTCAACTCCCTGCTAATTGGATGTGGTTTCCAGTAATTTTTGTTGGAGCACACCCCACCTAGTTGGTCGCGTGGATAGTTGGCAAAAAAACCACTCTTTCACCTTTTTTAACCCATTTCCAAAAAGGAGGAGGTTCTCAATTCGGCCAGTATATTTTTCTTTTTTAATTCTCCGAGATCTAAGACACCTATGAACCTATCAAAATCAATGTCTTGCATAGTTCCCAACTTCTAGTCCCTTCAATATTCCCCATACATTTCGTATGGGAAAAAAAAATCCGCCATCTTGAATTTTTTTCCTACTCACCAGGTAGACCTCCGGGTTGTGATCATCTTTTGTCGAGAAACCGCTCCTCCATCTTTTATAGTCTCCGAGAGAGAGACGGACAAAATTTGCCGCCATTTTTTTTCCGCCATTTTGGAATTTTTTTTCAACTCACTGGCAACTGCTCGAGGTTTCGAATGACATTTGGTCGAGCACCCTACACCTATCTTCTATACCCTGGCCGTGCCCCTCGCCCGTCTCCGAACTCCTCACTCATCAGCTCTCTCCACCTTTCTCCGAGTCACATTCTTTGAGCTCTATACGACACCATGGGTGAAAAAAATTTTTTTCATACAAAATTTTACAGGAGAGGGGTCGGAAATTTGAGACGTCACAGCTCGGCCGCCATCTTGTTTTTTTATTTTTTTTTACTTTTTCTGTTAATCGTTTACTAATTTCTACAATAATCCAAAATTTCAAAGAAATCGGTTGGAAAACAAAAGAGTTGCAAGATTCACGTCGGCCGCCATCTTGTTTTTCCGAAATGTCATAATTTTTCCCCACTCGAATCCCCCACCCGGACATATCTCCCCTACATCATTATATCGATTTCCGTCTCCTTCTAGGAGAACAACCCTGTCAATGAGTGAGTGAATCAGTCAGTGAATCAGTGGTAATCGAGCTATATATATTATAACTAGCGTTTGCTCGGTGCGCGAGCTGCTAAAGCAGCTCGCGGGAAGTGTTATTGCTCCAAGTAGGGCGCGTGGGTGCGCGGCCCGCTAAAGCGGACCGCGATTGTTCGGCTTTATTTATTTCGCTCGGTGCGCGAGCTGCTAAAGCAGCTCGCGGGAAGTGTTATTACTACAAGTAGGGCGCGTGGGTGCGCGGCCCGCTAAAGCGGACCGCGATTTTTTTACTCATCAAGTAGCCCTTCGGATTCTGGTCATCTTTTGCCAAAAAATTTGTTCGAGCACACCCCACCTATCTGCAATAACCTGGCCGTGCTCCTCATTCACAAAAGAAAAAGAAAAAAAAAATGAAAAAAAAGAAAAAAAAAAAAATGTAAAATGAAAAAAAAGAAAAAGAAAAAAAGCCCTATGAACCTATCAAAATCAATGTCTTGCATAGTTCCCAACTTCTAGTCCCTTCAATATTCCCCATATACATTTTGTATGGAAAAAAAAAAATCCGCCATCTTGAATTTTTTTCCTACTCACCAGGTAGACCTCCGGGTTTTGATCATCTTTTGTCGAGAAACCGCTCCTCCATCTCTTATAGTCTCCGAGCGAGAGACGGATAAAATTTGCCGCCATTTTTTTTCCGCCATTTTGGATTTTTTTTTCAACTCACTGGCAACTGCTCGAGGTTTCGAATGACATTTGTTCGAGCACCCTCCACCTATCTTCTATACCCTGGCCGTGCCCCTCGCCCGTCTCCGAACTCCTCACTCATCAGCTCTCTCCACCTTTCTCCGAGTCACATTCTTTGAGTTCTATACGACACCATGGGTAAAAAAAATTTTTTTCATACAAAATTTTACAGGAGAGGGGTGGAAATTTGAGACGTCACAGCTCGGCCGCCATCTTGTTTTTTTAATTTTTTTCACTTTTTCTGTTAATCGTTTACTAATTTCTACAATAATCCAAAATTTCAAAGAAATCGGTTGGAAAACAAAAGAGTTGCAAGATTCACGTCGGCCGCCATCTTGTTTTTCCGAAATGTCATAATTTTTCCCCACTCGAATCCCCCACCCGAACATATCTCCCGAACATCATTATATCGATTTCCGTCTCCTTCTAGGAGAACAATTATGTCAATGAGTGAGTCAGTGAGTCAGTGGTAATCGAGCTATATATATTATAATAACTAGCGTTTGCTCGGTGCGCGAGCTGCTAAAGCAGCTCGCGGGAAGTGTTATTGCTCCAAGTAGGGCGCGTGGGTGCGCGGCCCGCTAAAGCGGACCGCGATTGTTCGGCTTTATTTATTTCGCTCGGTGCGCGAGCTGCTAAAGCAGCTCGCGGGAAGTGTTATTACTACAAGTAGGGCGCGTGGGTGCGCGGCCCGCTACAGCGGACCGCGATTTTTTTACTCATCAAGTAGCCCTTCGGATTCTGGTCATCTTTTGCCAAAAAATTTGTTCGAGCACACCCCACCTATCTGCAATAACCTGGCCGTGCTCCTCATTCACAACAGAAAAAGAAAAAAAAATGAAAAAAAAGAAAAAAAAAAAAATGAAAAATGAAAAAAAAGAAAAAGAAAAAAAGCCCTATGAACCTATCAAAATCAATGTCTTGCATAGTTCCCAACTTCTAGTCCCTTCAATATTCCCCATACATTTTGTATGTAAAAAAAAAAATCCGCCATCTTGAATTTTTTTCCTACTCACCAGGTAGACCTCCGGGTTGTGATCACCTTTTGTCGAGAAACCGCTCCTCCATCTTTTATAGTCTCCGAGAGAGAGACGGACAAAATTTGCCGCCATTTTTTTTCCGCCATTTTGGAATTTTTTTTCAACTCACTGGCAACTGCTCGAGGTTTCGAATGACATTTGGTCGAGCACCCTCCACCTATCTTCTATACCCTGGCCGTGCCCCTCGCCCGTCTCCGAACTCCTCACTCATCAGCTCTCTCCACCTTTCTCCGAGTCACATTCTTTGAGCTCTATACGACACCATGGGTGAAAAAAATTTTTTTCATACAAAATTTTACAGGAGAGGGGACGGAAATTTGAGACGTCACAGCTCGGCCGCCATCTTGTTTTTTTAATTTTTTTCACTTTTTCTATTAATCGTTTACTAATTTCTACAGTAATCCAAAATTTCAAAGAAATCGGTCGGAAAACAAAAGAGTTGCAAGATTCACGTCGGCCGCCATCTTGCTTTTCCGAAATGTCATAATTTTCCCCAACTCGAATCCCCCCCCCGAACACATCTCCCGAACATCATTATATCGATTTCCGTCTCCTTCTAGGAGAACAATTATGTCAATGAGTCAGTGAATCAGTGAATCAGTGAATCAGTGAGTGGTAATCGAGCTATATATATTATATATACTAGCGTTTGCTCGGTGCGCGAGCTGCTAAAGCAGCTCGCGGGAAGTGTTTTACTAAAAGTAAGGCGCGTGGGTGCGCGGCCCGCTAAAGCGGACCGCGATTGTTCGGCTGTATTTATTTCGCTCGGTGCGCGAGCTGCTAAAGCAGCTCGCGGGAAGTGTTTTACTAAAAGTAAGGCGCGTGGGTGCGCGGCCCGCTAAAGCGGACCGCGATTGTTCGGCTGTATTTATTTCGCTCGGTGCGCGAGCTGCTAAAGCAGCTCGCGGGAAGTGTTGTTGCTACAAGTAGGGCGCGTGGGTGCGCGGCCCGCTAAAGCGGACCGCGATTGTTCGGCTTTATTTATTTCGCTCGGTGCGCGAGCTGCTAAAGCAGCTCGCGGGAAGTGTTATTACTACAAGTAGGGCGCGTGGGTGCGCGGCCCGCTAAAGCGGACCGCGATTTTTTTACTCATCAAGTAGACCTTCGGATTCTGGTCATCTTTTGCCAAAAAATTTGTTCGAGCACACCCCACCTATCTGCAATAACCTGGCCGTGCTCCTCATTCACAAAAGAAAAAGAAAAAAAAAAGAAGAAAATATGAAAAAAAAGAAAAAAAAACAAATGTAAAATGAAAAAAAAGAAAAAGAAAAAAAGCCCTATGAACCTATCAAAATCAATGTCTTGCATAGTTCCCAACTTCTAGTCCCTTCAATATTCCCCATACATTTTGTATGGGGGGAAAAAAAAATCAGCCATCTTGAATTTTTTTCCTACTCACCAGGTAGACCTCCGGGTTGTGATCATCTTTTGTCGAGAAACCGCTCCTCCATCTTTTATAGTCTCCGAGAGAGAGACGGACAAAGTTTGCCGCCATTTTTTTTCCGCCATTTTGGAATTTTTTTTCAACTCACTGGCAACTGCTCGAGGTTTCGAATGACATTTGGTCGAGCACCCTCCACCTATCTTCTACACCCTGGCCGTGCCCCTCGCCCGTCTCCGAACTCCTCACTCATCAGCTCTCTCCACCTTTCTGCGAGTCACATTCTTTGAGCTCTATACGACACCATAGGTGAAAAAAATTTTTTTCATACAAAATTTTACAGGAGAGGGGTCGGAAATTTGAGACGTCACAGCTCGGCCGCCATCTTGTTTTTTTAATTTTTTTCACTTTTTCTGTTAATCGTTTACTAATTTCTACAATAATCCAAAATTTCAAAGAAATCGGTTGGAAAACAAAAGAGTTGCAAGATTCACGTCGGCCGCCATCTTGTTTTTCCGAAATGTCATAATTTTCCCCAACTCGAATCCCCCACCCCAACATATCTCCCGAACATCATTATATCGATTTCCGTCTCCTTCTAGGAGAACAACCCTGTCAATCAGTGAGTGAGTCAGTGAGTGTGTCAGTGGTAATCGAGCTATATATATTATAACTAGTATTTCGCTCGGTGCGCGAGCTGCTAAAGCAGCTCGCGGGAAGTGTTTTACTAAAAGTAAGGCGCGTGGGTGCGCGGCCCGCTAAAGCGGACCGCGATTGTTCGGCTTTATTTATTTCGCTCGGTGCGCGAGCTGCTAAAGCAGCTCGCGGGAAGTGTTATTACTACAAGTAGGGCGCGTGGGTGCGCGGCCCGCTAAAGCGGACCGCGATTTTTTTACTCATCAAGTAGCCCTTCGGATTCTGGTCATCTTTTGCCAAAAAATTTGTTCGAGCACACCCCACCTATCTGTAATAACCTGGCCGTGCTCCTCATTCACAAAAGAAAAAGAAAAAAAAAGAAAAAAAATGAAAAAAAAACAAAAAAAAAACAAATGTAAAATGAAAAAAAGAAAAAGAAGAAAAGCCCTATGAACCTATCAAAACCAATGTCTTGCATAGTTCCCAACTTCTAGTCCCTTCAATATTCCCCATACATTTAGTATGGAAAAAAAAGTCCGCCATCTTGAATTTTTTTCCTACTCACCAGGTAGACCTCCGGGTTTCGATCATCTTTTGTCGAGAAACCGCTCCTCCATCTTTTATAGTCTCCGAGAGAGAGACGGACAAAATTTGCCGCCATTTTTTTTCCGCCATTTTGGAATTTTTTTTCAACTCACTGGCAACTGCTCGAGATTTCGAATGACATTTGGTCGAGCACCCTCCACCTATCTACTATACCCTGGCCGTGCCCCTCGCCCGTCTCCGAACTCCTCACTCATCAGCTCTCGCCACCTTTCTCCGAGTCACATTCTTTGAGCTCTATACGACACCATGGGTGAAAAAAATTTTTTTCATACAAAATTTTACAGGAGAGGGGTCTGAAATTTGAGACGTCACAGCTCGGCCGCCATCTTGTTTTTTTAATTTTTTTCACTTTTTCTGTTAATCGTTTACTAATTTCTACAATAATCCAAAATTTCAAAGAAATCGGTTGGAAAACAAAAGAGTTGCAAGATTCACGTCGGCCGCCATCTTGTTTTTCCGAAATGTCATAATTTTCCCCAACTCGAATCCCCCACCTGGACATATCTCCCCTACATCATTATATCGATTTCCGTCTCCTTCTAGGAGAACAACCCTGTCAATGAGTGAGTGAGTGAGTGAGTGAGTGTGTCAGTCAGTGGTAATCGAGCTATATATATTATAACTAGCGTTTGCTGGGTGCGCGAGCTGCTAAAGCAGCTCGCGGGAAGTGTTTTACTAAAAGTAAGGCGCGTGGGTGCGCGGCCCGCTAAAGCGGACCGCGATTGTTCGGCTTTATTTATATCGCTCGGTGCGCGAGCTGCTAAAGCAGCTCGCGGGAAGTGTTATTGCTACAAGTAGGGCTTGTGGGTGCGCGGCCCGCTAAAGCGGACCGCGAGTGTTCGGCTTTATTTATTTCGCTCGGTGCGCGAGCTGCTAAAGCAGCTCGCGGGAAGTGTTATTACTACAAGTAGGGTGCGTGGGTGCGCGGCCCGCTAAAGCGGACCGCGATTTTTTTACTCATCAAGTAGACCTTCGGATTCTGGTCATCTTTTGCCAAAAAATTTGTTCGAGCACACCCCACCTATCTGCAATAACCTGGCCGTGCTCCTCATTCACAAAAGAAAAAGAAAAAAAAAGAAAAAAAATGAAAAAAAAGAAAAAAAAACAAATGTAAAATGAAAAAAAGAAAAAGAAAAAAAGCCCTATGAACCTATCAAAATCAATGTCCTGCATAGTTCCCAACTTCTAGTCCCTTCAATATTCCCCATACATTTTGTATGGGGGGAAAAAAAATCCGCCATCTTGAATTTTTTTCCTACTCACCAGGTAGACCTCCGGGTTGTGATCATCTTTTGTCGAGAAACCGCTCCTCCATCTTTTATAGTCTCCGAGAGAGAGACGGACAAAATTTGCCGCCATTTTTTTTCCGCCATTTTGGAATTTTTTTTCAACTCACTGGCAACTGCTCGAGGTTTCGAATGACATTTGGTCGAGCACCCTCCACCTATCTTCTATACCCTGGCCGTGCCCCTCGCCCGTCTCCGAACTCCTCACTCATCAGCTCTCTCCACCTTTCTCCGAGTCACTTTCTTTGAGCTCTATACGACACCATGGGTGAAAAAAATTTTTTTCTTACAAAATTTTACAGGAGAGGGGTGGAAATTTGAGACGTCACAGCTCGGCCGCCATCTTGTTTTTTTAATTTTTTTCACTTTTTCTGTTAATCGTTTACCAATTTCTACAATAATCCAAAATTTCAAAGAAATCGGTTGGAAAACAAAAGAGTTGCAAGAATCACGTCGGCCGCCATCTTGTTTTTCCGAAATGTCATAATTTTTCCCTACTCGAATCCCCCACCCGGACATATCTCCCCTACATCATTGTATCATTTTCTGTCTCTTTCTAGGAGAACAATTATGTCAATCAGTGAGTGGTAATCGAGCTATATATATTACTAGCGTTTGCTCGGTGCGCGAGCTGCTAAAGCAGCTCGCGGGAAGTGTTATTGCTACAAGTAGGGCGCGTGGGTGCGCGGCCCGCTAAAGCGGACCGCGATTGTTCGGCTTTATTTATTTCGCTCGGTGCGCGAGCTGCTAAAGCAGCTCGCGGGAAGTGTTATTGCTACAAGTAGGGCGCGTGGGTGCGCGGCCCGCTAAAGCGGACCGCGATTTTTTTACTCATCAAGTAGACCTTCGGATTCTGGTCATCTTTTGCCAAAAAATTTGTTCGAGCACATCCCACCTATCTGCAATAACCTGGCCGTGCTCCTCATTCACAAAAGAAAAAGAAAAAAAAAGAAAAAAAAAGAAAAAAAAGAAAAAAAGCAAATGTAAAATGAAAAAAAAGAAAAAGAAAAAAAGCCCTATGAACCTATCAAAATCAATGTCTTGCATAGTTCCCAACTTCTAGTCCCTTCAATATTCCCCATACATTTTGTATGGGGGGAAAAAAAAAATCCGCCATCTTGAATTTTTTTCCTACTCACCAGGTAGACCTCCGGGTTGTGATCATCTTTTGTCGAGAAACCGCTCCTCCATCTTTTATAGTCTCCGAGAGAGAGACGGACAAAATTTGCCGCCATTTTTTTTCCGCCATTTTGGAATTTTTTTTCAACTCACTGGCAACTGCTCGAGGTTTCGAATGACATTTGGTCGAGCACCCTCCACCTATCTTCTATACCCTGGCCGTGCCCCTCGCCCGTCTCCGAACTCCTCACTCATCAGCTCTCTCCATCTTTCTCCGAGTCACATTCTTTGAGCTCTATACGACACCATGGGTGAAAAAAATTTTTTTCATACAAAGTTTTACAGGAGAGGGGTCGGAAATTTGAGACGTCACAGCTCGGCCGCCATCTTGTTTTTTTAATTTTTTTCACTTTTTCTGTTAATCGTTTACTAATTTCTACAATAATCCAAAATTTCAAAGAAATCGGTTGGAAAACAAAAGAGTTGCAAGAATCACGTCGGCCGCCATCTTGTTTTTCCGAAATGTCATAATTTTTCCCCACTCGAATCCCCCACCCGGACATATCTCCACTACATCATTATATCGATTTCCGTCTCCTTCTAGGAGAACAATTGTGTCAATGAGTCAGTGAATCAGTGAGTGAGTGGTAATCGAGCTATATATATTATAACTAGCGTTTGCTCGGTGCGCGAGCTGCTAAAGCAGCTCGCGGGAAGTGTTGTTACTACAAGTAGGGCGCGTGGGTGCGCGGCCCGCTAAAGCGGACCGCGATTGTTCGGCTTTATTTATTTCGCTCGGTGCGCGAGCTGCTAAAGCAGCTCGCGGGAAGTGTTATTACTACAAGTAGGGCGCGTGGGTGCGCGGCCCGCTAAAGCGGACCGCGATTGTTCGGCTTTATTTATTTCGCTCGGTGCGCGAGCTGCTAAAGCAGCTCGCGGGAAGTGTTATTACTGAAAGTAAGGCGCGTGGGTGCGCTGCCCGCTAAAGCGGACCGCGATTTTTTTACTCATCAGGTAGACCTTCGGATTCTGGTCATCTTTTGCCAAAAAATTTGTTCGAGCACACCCCACCTATCTGCAATAACCTGGCCGTGCTCCTCATTCACAAAAGAAAAAGAAAAAAAAAGAATAAAAGAAAAGAAAAAAGAAAATGAAAAATGAAAAAAAAGAAAAATAATAAAAAAAAGGAAAAAAGAAAAAAAAAAGAAAAAAAAAGAAAAAGAAAAAAAGCAAATAAATGAAAAATGATAGAAAAGAAAAAAAAAGAAAAAAAAAAGAAAATGAAAAAGTAATAAAAAAATAAAAAAAGGAAAAAAGAAAAAAAAAGAAAATGAAAAATGAAAAAAAAGGAAAAGAAAAAGAAAAAAGGAAAAACGAAAAAGAAAAGAAAAAAGTAAATGCAAAAGAAAAAGAAAAAAAGAAAAGAGAAAAAAAAATAAAAAAAAAGAAATGAAGAAAAAGAAAAAAAAAGAAACAAAAAGAAGAAAAAAAAAGAAAAATCAATATTCGCCATATATTTTGCATGGAAAAAAATCCGCCATCTTGTTTTTTTCCCGATCATCAAGTAGACCTTTGGGTCTTGATCATCTGTTGCCAAGAAACTACTCTTCCATCTT
The DNA here is from genome assembly GCA_029955525.1 of Oeneis ivallda. Taxonomy (NCBI): domain Eukaryota; kingdom Metazoa; phylum Arthropoda; class Insecta; order Lepidoptera; family Nymphalidae; genus Oeneis; species Oeneis ivallda. The sequence goes on from JARPMR010000021.1 coordinate 12,569,620, forward strand.
TTATACTCTCCGAGATAGACACCAGAGAAAGTTTCTATGGCCGCCATCTTGAATCCGCCATTTTGGAGTTTTTTTTTCAACTCCCTGCTAATTGGATGTGGTTTCGAGTAATTTTTGTTGGAGCACACCCCACCTAGTTGGTCGCGTGGATAGTTGGCAAAAAAACCACTCTTTCACCTTTTTTAACCCATTTCCAAAAAGGAGGAGGTTCTCAATTCGACCAGTATATTTTTCTTTTTTAATTCTCCGAGATCCAAGACATCTATGAACCTATCAAAATCAATGTCTTGCATAGTTCCCAACTTCTAGTCCCTTCAATATTCCCCATACATTTAGTATGGAAAAAAAAAATCCGCCATCTTGAATTTTTTTCGTACTCACCAGGTAGACCTCCGGGTTTTGATCATCTTTTGTCGAGAAACCGCTCCTCCATCTTTTATAGTCTCCGAGAGAGAGACGGACAAAATTTGCCGCCATTTTTTTTCCGCCAATTTGGAATTTTTTAACTTACTGGCAACTGCTCGAGGTTTCGAATGACATTTGGTCGAGCACCCTCCACCTATCTACTATACCCTGGCCGTGCCCCTCGCCCGTCTCCGAACTCCTCACTCATCAGCTCTCGCCACCTTTCTCCGAGTCACATTCTTTGAGCTCTATACGACACCATGGGTGAAAAAAATTTTTTTCATACAAAATTTTACAGGAGAGGGGTCGGAAATTTGAGACGTCACAGCTCGCCGCCATCTTGTTTTTTTAATTTTTTTCACTTTTTCTGTTTATCGTTTACTAATTTCTACAATAATCCAAAATTTCAAAGAAATCGGTTGGAAAACAAAAGAGTTGCAAGATTCACGTCGGCCGCCATCTTGTTTTTCCGAAATGTCATAATTTTCCCCAACTCGAATCCCCCACCCCAACATATCTCCCCTACATCATTATATCGATTTCCGTCTCCTTCTAGGAGAACAATCGTGTCAATCAGTCAGTCAGTGAGTGAGTGAGTGGTAATCGAGCTATATATATTATAATTATAATGTAGATCTACTTAAGTGTAAAATAAAAACTCTTTTAGGATAAAATTACCATACACAAACAACATTTTTTGGCCGGAAGAGACTCGCTTGCCTACTTGAAGTATGTGATAGGGGTGAGACTCTTCCGGCCAACAAAAGTGGTTTGCGTAATTTTTTTCTGAAAGAATAAGAAATTTTCTATCGAATGCACTGCAAAAATTCAACATCCGCGATGAGTCGATGACGGTAAACATTTTTGGATTGAAAAAAATAAAATATTTTAAAGTTTTGTTTTGGCTTTTCAAATTAACGCGTTACGACTTACGAGCTTATTTTATTTAGAATACAAAATGTTCGAATCCGCATGAGGAGACTTTCAATGTTACCGGCTCCCGGTCTATATACCTACAACATTGATTTATTTATATTTAATACCAAAAGTTATTAAAGTTCGGCCGTTCAGAGAATGCGTTCCTGACACATTTAGAAAAATATTGTTTACCAAGTTATTTGACACTCAGTTTGGCACAAAATTATAACATTAATTGATTATTGATATAATAATGTTGTTTTAATGCTCATCATTAATTGTTAAAACGGTAAACAACCAGCAATAATATTTTTATCGTAACTGCAACGCCATTACAAAGTTACGTCGTCAGTTCAATCGCGACGTGTCAGGAACGCATTCTCTGAACGGCCGTAGTTTACCGGACCTATACTACAGTAGGTTAGTCGAATAATAGCGATCATGAAACTAGGAATTACGACTACGTCTAGCGATCTCTAATCCTGAGGATTAGGGTGGAACCACATTTGTGAGGATCGATTCGGATTTTGCCTGTACAACTGTCATTTTCCATACATTCGTGTACGCATCGAAAAGCCGATTTGATCCGTACACGTTTCTATGGAATTTGACAGTTTTGTATGGGCGAAATCCGAAACGATCCTCACAAATGTGGTTCCACCCTTATAGGATAGGTACCCAAAGGATACCACCTCGGACCAGGGCCCTGATTCTGTAACTCAGTTGCTATCAAAAAATGGTAGCCACTGACATATATTTTGTATCCATTGAAGGTTTGCTATGAAAATAAAACTATCATTTTCGTAGCAAACCTTCGATGGATAAAAACTTTGAGTAATAAACCAACACAGGAGAAGAATTGACGCGCGTACCCCTCTGTAAGTTGGGTATGACCAGTGGTCATACCCGTTATATAAAACTGTTTGACTCGAGTCACGCGCTTGTCAACTACGTATGGTTAGCGGGGAATGAGCTCCGCTATAAATGCCGAATATGAGAGTATTTTCTTCTGAAAAAATATTTTTATAAAATCCAGTTTACTAAAGGATAACGTTTATTTACTTCTGATGTATTATTTTATCCAAATAATGCAATACTTATGCAGAAAACTTAAGAAAGCTGTCGATCTGAAAATGTTGCTACTCAATCGTACATGAAATAATTTGGGGAAAATATTGAAAATTAATCTTCCTACTTACTATTCGTTTAGAGACCTTTTTCATGAACTGCATTATAAATAGATCCCATAGAATTAAAATCACGATAGAATAGGAAGGGGTGAACGACTAATTTATAAGCTTTAAGTAAAATATGACTAGATATATAAATACGAACTTTGATCGTCTGTGGGATTATCAAATAATGATAAAAATTCTTTCTATAAAACCAACTTTAAACGCCACTACAAAGTATAAAACAATTTTAATTTGTACATGTATGTTGAAGTCGGGCGGGCCTAAATATAAATGATGAAACCAATGCGCGACGCTGGCCCAACTTTGCCCGATCGGCGTATGAAGTCGGTTTTTTAAAGATATTTTTTTTACATTATTATTTTAAGCTTTTTAGTGTATATCTCTGATCGCGAGCAATTTGCTCTTAATCATTGAGTTCCTTCCTCCATTACCGAAGATATGAATCACCTTCTTTTCACCTTTTAAATAGGCCCAACCTTATTATGCGTTCTTTCAAAAAAAAATTGAAATCGGTTCAGATTTGACGTAGTTATGGAGTAAAGTATGCCCTACTAAACAAAAAAATTATCAAATTCCATTCATTATTTGGCGGAATAATTGCGTAACAAATATACAAAAAAATTCGAATTGAGAACCTCCTCCTTTTTAGAAGTCGGTTAAAATGATTGCATTATTATAACGATCGCAATGGTGTCTGATTGGCTGGTACTCTCCCACTATTGTTTAAAATGCATTGATGCAGCTAGAGCTCCATAAACTCAGCGAATTCATAAAATTAGTTTTTTTACTCAATTATTTCAAAAGTTATAGGTATATATTTCCATATAGCCAGTGTGGTATAATTTTCTAAATATATAAAATGAAAAGGTGACTGACTGACTGATCTATCAACTCACATCTACTATGACGTAGGCATCCGCTAAGAAAGGATTTTTACAAATATAATACAAAAAAATAATGAAAACGAGACTAAAAAATTGTTTAATAATAATGATAAGTTCTACGTAAGTCTTTCTTACTCGAAAATCAGGACTTTTATGAAGTCGGCCACACCGCAATAAAATTAGGGCTGGACAGCAAGATTTCATATGTCGATATTGGGGGAGGGATTGTATAAATTATTTATACCGAGATATTTTTATAGTCTTACTAATGGTTGATTGACGAAAAAAAAATTTAAATTCTATACAAATTATTTGGTTCATTAAAACTTGGCAATTGAATTAAAGTACCCATACTTCTTATTCATCCCGCTAGGTTTACCGGAAAGCTAAATAGCTTGGCGGTGTTTTATAACAGATGGGGTGGCCACTATAGCCATGGCGGCAGCCTAGCATTACAAACAAATATACACTTCGTTCAGATGAAGTAGATGAAAAAAATAAGCCTTCCAAGTAAAGTGTGTAGGTACAAGTTTTAACTTACCAATCATAACTTTAAATATTTTTTTTTAGGCTTCAGTTTTTACTTTTTATGTTTCCTCCATGCTGGACTGAGAGAATATTATTCAACGCTGGAAAACGAAAATAACTCTAAACTCTGAAATGCTGATTATGCTGTATCTATTTTTAAGGAAACATGATCTAGTCCTAACAGTTTGTACTTAATATACTTTTTAGAAATAGATACATCGTAAATTTCGCTTTAAACATAAATAAAACAAATGATGTGTCATTAAAAATGCTGTATGTTTATTTAAACAAGATTACTTAAAAAATCAATGTGTTCAATATTAATACCCACTACGTATTCAAATAAAAATTAAATGTCTCTCAACTTAATAAACAATATTATTAAAAATTATAAAAACCTATGACAAAGTACAGCACTCCCTGGTGGCTTATAACCTTAAATCATAACTAAACAGCTGCTCTAAGGTGATATACTATGGTACCTACAGCATGCTCTCAGCATGAGATTGAGAGTATAGTGACGGAGTAAATAGCTTGGTATCTACAAAATCTGTTAATAATCAGATAATCCTAAGTCCTTACAGTAAACCTAAGTGCACTGCACTGCTAAAAAGTATTGATAACTTTTTTGAAGTATCTGTATAATATTGAAAAATAGATTGTGTCTTAGTATTTACAGCATTTTTGAGTACGTTTAAAAATATGAATAACAAAAAATATAAAATATAAAAATGCAGAGAAGGTCAACATAGTATCTTAGAAAAATAATGTCATAGGAAAACGAAAATCCGACAATCCGACGCAGTATCTTATTCTTCCAAATATATAAAAAAGTCATTTTGTTATTTTTCGAAATAAGCTAGATCGCTTTCCAGCGTCAATATAGTCCAAAGTTTCTAGCTGTATCTTTACGCAAGTACTAAAAGCCTACTAAGAGTCAATCTAATAGCAAAGGCATATTATGACTAAAATAACGGCAAATGCCTCGTTTCCTAGCGCTTCTATATAGGTACCTACCATGTTAAAGATCTCAAACAAAAAACATTACTCTCGAATAAAGTAACTCTGTTGTAAATAATTATTAGAAGAACTTATCGAAAGTCGATAATCGATAGTGTCAAATCCCTAAAATGCTTACACATATGATGCGATTGTTTCATGTAATGATAGAGCGTCCCTGTGTGTGAATGTGATTGTGTGCATATACTTTAAGGTAGTGTTTGCTAATTATATTGTGTGCGTGCATAGCGACGTGATGGAAAAATGCACCTGTAGTAAGCAAGTTTTCATGTGTGCTACCTCGCCCCCCACCGTAATTGACAGACTTTTTTGCAAATAAATTAGGGGTCAAGTCCTCTCCTGGATAAAAAATATATGTCAGTGGCTATCATTTTTTGATAGCAACTTAGTAACACAATCAGGGCCCAGGAAACAAAGGGATACCACCGAACCGTAGTGATTACATTCTCTTTAACACATTTCTCTTTGACCGAACCTACAACTACGTATATATGATTTAGGCTGAAACCACATTTGTGAGGATCGATTCAGATTTTGCCCATACAAAACTGTCATTTTCCATAGAAACGTGTACTGATCAATTCAGCTATTCGCATCGATTCGGCTTTCGCATTTTTTCTAAAAGTGCCTAAAATCCTTACAAGTGTAGCTCACGATTCGCATGCGAAAGGATCCTTAAGTGTGCATAAGGTCTTGACTCAGTTAATGCCAACTAGGGAAATGCATGAATTGCATGTCACGAATTAATGCGTACACGACTATGAAAAATGACAGTTTTAGGAAAAAATGCAAATCGATGCGCACAGATGTGATTCCAGCCTTAGTGTTCGTGACATGGAAGTAGCAATAGTCGTGGTCTATGATCTGTGCTGTGTGCTGTGAGTTGTAGTCTATGCGATTCTATGCCCATAGACCACGAACACTAGTCTATGCCTGTGTCACAGACGAATAAATTACGTGTGTGAAGTGTTCTGTGGTATCAGTGTCTGCCAGTTCCTTGCTGAACGTATTGAATCTCTCTCGTAGTCTTTGTTCTGAATTCTCTTTGTTCCTTGCTAATACCTAATCTGTGGTTCCTTGCGTCATGGTGTGAATCTCTTGAGACTTGAGTTCTTTCGAAATTCGATTTTCAATACGAGATTTAACAAAAATGTTGTAAAATATTTGGGGAAGATGAAAAATCTCTATCCAGCCATTTTTCTTCTAATAATTTATCTCATCTTCAATAAATTACCGATTCAAACTGTGATTGTTTGTAATTGTCATGAAGTCAGAAATTAACCATAAAATTTTATTGTAAGTATACATACAGGGACAATAATGTAACATTATTTACCGAAGTAGCGGGAGTAGTGTTCTTGTTCGGTGATATATATGCCACTCAGCTGTGTTTCTCCATTCTTCTCCAAAATGCTTGTGTAGCAGATTTTCTACATCCGTTAACTTTGCACGCTTCACTACAAGTTTTTTTGTAAAGGTCTTGGGGTAAATATTGAATGACTTTCATTTTTAAACTGCTTTTGTATGTGATCTTATCTGTACCGCACTGCATTTAACCCCTTACTACTATTTCAAAAGAACATCATCAAAATATTTGATGATGTTCTTTTGAAATAGAACCACTTACACTGAGCGAATTCAAAATGCCATGATCCTGGCAAATTGATTGATTGATTGTTTTTACACAAGCACAATCGATATGTACCCAGGCTATACAAGCAAGACATTGGATCATGTCTTCAACTTCACATCGGAGACAGATTTTGCTGAACCATTTTTCGATATCTACTGCTACATTAGTAGTAACATTTTTACTAGTTGTTGGCTTATTTAAGGATATTTTTTTATCTTGGGTTTGGGAGCATTCGAGTTTTCCAATGTTGTATAATTTGTAAGGTGAAGAGGTCAGCTCCAAGCTGCTCTGTGCTTTTCGACTTCTTCTTTTCAATTCTTGAGCTATTTTGGCTCCCGGAGAAATCTGATTAATATGAAAATCAAATTTAGTATTTTTATTTGATTCTATGTCTGTTGGACTTGGTGCTATTACTGACTCTGTTGACTTTGATCCTGCGGATATTTCACTGATGTCATGCGATTGCATAAATAGCGGGTCTATTTCATCTTGAAATTCAGGCTCCTCTATGTTCACTAGTGCACAATCGCTAATGTGTAAGAAAATCCTCCTAAGTTACTTTAGCTAATCGGCTAATTGAAACGCTTAATAAGTTCATAGATACTTGCGAATCGATGAGCATCTTTGAACTTCCTTAAGAGTTTGAGTTAGCCATTTGACAAACGTAACCATTGGTTTTAAACACTCGAATGATCATGATAAGTTGTTATCAAGTCAGATAGAAGAATGAAGGTGTTTCAGTGTTTTTCTCATTTTATTTTTACACTGTTAATAATAAGAAACGTTTTTTGTTGGTTTCACTTTAAAACAACATTCCATTTTTGATTTAATGAGACACATGTATTGGATTTTCGTAGTTGAATAAGTAAACAATAGGTCGTTATAAAGTCTCACTACTGTGGAAAAATTAAATAAAGGCACTTATATCTTTAGTTTTTCGAACCTTAATGGAATCTTGACGAAGAAAAACAAAATAACTGACATGGAAAAATAAATAAGTGTATCAAATATTCAAAACTTTGGTGAGGGAAAACTAAATAATTGCATCTTATTTTTTTCTCACAAAAAAATGAATCAAAATTTATGTAAAGTAGATTCGGACATAGATACAGTAACAAACTTTAACATATAAAAACATGGACAAGAAAATTGTTTATGAAAAAAAAGTTATCGCCATTTTTGACGCAAAAAAACACTAAATCGCGTTTTACTCACGTTATTGGTTTTGTTAGTTATTTAATTTTCCAACTACAGCGACCATATGATGTAGGTCAATAAAAAGCTTATTTATTTATTGATTTATTTATTTTTAAAACAAATATTATAAAGAAAATTTCAATCCTATTTTTGTCTGCACAAAAGATAAAATAAAGAAAAATAAAACAATTGCCTTGAAATAAATTGAGTTTGTTAAATAATCTTCTTTTTGATGGATTTTTATGTTTTTGTGTATCTGTTTTTGCTATGTAATGCAATCTTATCTTGAGGTATCGTTCAATAATGGATTTTAATAAAATATTTGTGTGATTTATCATTTATGTCGTGACACTTGGTAGAAAATATGTCGACACCTAAAAATAACGTTAATACCTTAGTGCGAATTTGTGAAATACCTAAATTTTTGTTAGTACACTGGTAGTGCGGAGTGCCTAATTGCAACTTCTGTTTCTTTACAAATAATGAATACTTCTAGAGATGAATAAAATAGTCCTCCTAAGTTTTTCATATCAATGAGTTTATGAAAAAAAAGCGTATCTTTAGCTAATGAACTATTCACACAAGTGTCACATCTCACAGTTTTAATTAAATGGCGGACCACATTCCAGCTATATATCCCACTATTTGGTCAACGTACTCTGATCTGCATTTGAATTCATTGAGCTCACATACGCCACAGTTTTCTTGTATTTGTGCGTCTTCTAAGTTATTATTTTGTTTATTATTATTATTATTATAACAGAATACCAAGCTTCATTAACAATTTTTGGAAATTATTACTTGAGTTAGTAATTTCTATTTCATTTTCTGTGGAGATCGTATTGTTGCCTCTTAAAATTGGTATATTTTCAAGTGGTATGGCATTTCCTGTAAACTTGTTACTTAACTCTAAATGCATTAGCATTTTCTTATAAGCGGACTTTAGTTGCACCGCGTTCGGATTATTATTATGCCCCCCATGACTTCGTAAATGGCCGAAAAATAATTCCACATGGTCTTGACTAAACTTGTAACATAGAAGGAAAGAAAGGGTACCAGATTCAACCATGATTCTGAATAAATATATTAAGCTTTCCATGCAGACTAAAAGTCCGATTACACCTGTATTGGCTTGGAATTTCCATAAAGGGATATTTTCCGTAGTATAGACCACTCGCGTCTCGTTTTTTCTTTTTATAGTTTTTTTCCGCCGGACATCAATACTTAAAGAAATTAAATATTCCTTAGCCTTCACTAAATATGACATAATTTGTTCAGAGTTATCAACACTAAGCGGTTTTTTGAATTCATAATCATTTAGATTCCTTGTGTTTAATATGTCAAAAATATTGTTTAAAATTAAAATAAAGTCGACTGTTGCACTAGCGTCTTTAAAATCTGAAAATTTTAGATGCGTTTCACAAAACTCGATAGCATTAGCAACACTTCGACTCAAGAGTTGTGTGGCTAATTTAACCTTCATAATTTCATTTCTGAATGCTATGTGACGGTGAGATAATTTGTTAGCAAGGTGTAGTCCATTTTCTTCCTGTAAATTATGAAGACGACGTATAAAATCCCATTTTATAAGCTTCTGATTGCTATCCTTGATAACCTTTTTGGACTCAAATGTGTTGCGCATCAGTCATGTGACTGTGACTGTGACATGTGACATGCATCAAGAAATACTACCTACTTCGTATTTGCCTGAAGGGTGCGTGAAATGGGTTTTCATATTTGCACAATCATCAATATTGCAGCCAAGGATTTTCATGCAAGAAATGTTTGCTTTACATCCATCAAACGTCAGAGAGACTACTTTTATACCAATTGAATGGCATTTTTCTAGACAAATTTTAATGAAATTTTGGCTTTCATTTCAGCTGTCAGACTTGATATTAAGAAATATGCCAAGGGAATTTTAAATCCTTCATTTTTAATGATTAAATGAGCTTACCTGTAAGTGAAATTCAATCATAATTATACGAGATGCCTTGTCCGAAGAGATTAGCTGAAATAAAATGTTATTTTATTATAAATATTGTAGTAACACTTGTCAGTTACTACCACGAACACTGTTTTTAGGGTAGATTTCTTTTTTTTTTTTTTTTTGTGGGTAGTTATTACCTACATTTCTTCGTGGGTACCACGGAGTACTATTTATATGTGGGACTCAGTTGTTTAGCCTCATTTATTTTAGAGTTAATCGTATTTTCGGAACAACATTAGGGATTTCCAGGGGGGGAGGGAGCTAATCTCTTCGGACAAGGCATCTCGTATAATTATGATTGAATTTCACTTACAGGTAAGCTCATTTAATCATTAATTATACTCATGCCTTGTCCTCTAGATTAGCTGAAATAAAATGTTATTTTATTATAAATATTGTAGACTTTTAGAGCATGTTCCGAAAATACTGAGGTAATGACTTGTTTACCAGAGTTACAATTTATGTTTACATAACATTTGTAATCTCAATGATATATAATACTATGTTACAGTAAAACGTAAACATAATATTATTATTAATTTATAGCTATTTTTTCCTTTCGATGAACCCTTACTTATCATTAATAATAATACAAAACTGAAAAATTAATCATTAAAGTTTCAGATTAAATTTTTATATAATCATCACATTTATTTTATTGCATAATATTTTAATTATTCTATTGTTCTGGCCATAGAAGTATTGTCCTGATTAAAAATATTTTTACTATAACATTTCCAAAAAGTATTCGAGTCATGACTCTAGCCAGCAGTATTGCCAATAGGATCTATATTGAAACATGAACTTGGCTTTTGAAGTTACAGCATGTCTGGTACTGTGACCAGAAAATATGGAGACATCTATGCCGCTACCTTTTAGCGTGTTTTTAACCCAGCAACTTAATGTTTGTGTTGAAACTGGTTTAAAGGTTTCTTGTAACTGATAAATAAATAGTCTTGGCTACGCCGTACACAAGTTTCACTTAAATAAGCTTTGTGTCTGTGCTGGGTACATAGCTGGTTTTTCAGTTAAGAAAGGTATGATGAGGACGAGTTGATTTGAGCCTGGTCTAGATTTTTTGATCAAATCAGGAATTTTGATGATTATTTCTAAAGAGGCTAGAAGGCTTTTTCTATATTTTTTACTTTAATTTTCGAAAATGTTTGATTTTTGAGTGTTGTTAGAGCTAACAATGTAATACATTTCATTGAAAGTTGGTCCAACGATAAACCCTCATTAATGATGATAATTGGTCAAATGATCTAGAACACAAGCTGTATCCCATGTAAGTTCATATCTCGGAAGAGGGGGTTTTAGTCCAAAGATTCCCTTAATGAATCTTAAAACTCTCGTCTTTAGAAATATTTGAGCCCAGTACTAAAGGTAATGTGGCTCTATGAGTATTTAAAGTTCCATACTGAGCTCCACTCTTGAAAAGCAATGTTAGGAAATTTAAGATATCTGGTACTGGTGGTCTAATACGTCTATCGAATAGGGGGACAATGTGTAAACCCCTTTTTTCAAGCAAATGTCGTACTATTTGATGGAACTTCTGCCAGGGATGCCAGCATTATGTCTAACGATGCTGGTGAGAAGTCTCTTCGTAATAACCGCCGTATAATATCTCGGCAAGGTAAGTTGCAATTGTATATCGCGTTTTCTTAAAAAAAGAAATTTTAATATTTTCATGTGGGTTTAGAATTATCATGTCAGAAATTAAAAGTGATTGAAAAAGGGGGTACCAAGGTTTCGTCGGCCACCTAGGTAGGTACTACTTTAATTCTTGTTTCTGTCAAAAATAATTTTTTGAAGTGTTTTAAATGTGATTTAAAATGGAGGAAACACATAAAAATAGAAGTTAGACCATCTGATTGTAAAAGCATTTATTGCGAAAGCATCGGGAAACAAATCTTTCGCATTTTTTATTGACGTGAGTTGTAAAACGATCGATTTGAAGTTGGCCAAAAAGATTGGCCAGAAAGGCAATTCAAGTGAATGCTGGATCGCTGAGTTCCCATTCAATGTCTGCGTGAGTACGTCTTGATTCAGCGTCAGCAATGGTATTTTCAGAGGAGCGAATATAATATGCGTATATAAAAATACTTCGCGATTCACACCATTGCCAAATATTCCTAGACACCTCTGTTAAGTGAGGGTATAGGACACCACCCATACGGTTAATATAACTGCTGGCGGTGGTATTATCGATTCATAGAAGAATCTGACAGTGATGACGTTTAGCAGGAAAAAACTGCAAGTAGTTCTAGTTATTTAATATGTTGGGTCGCTTCCCACTCGGACCACTGTCCGTCTGTGGATTCTGACCCACACGCTGTACCCCATCCCGATGTTGAGGCGTCAGAATATATGTAACTATCTCTGTTTTATAATAGTCACTTCTAATTTTGCGCATAGAACTATTAATGTTATTCAGCCACCAAGCAAAATCTTCGTTTAGCGAATCTGGGATATACATTGTACGATTATAATCCCTGTGACTTAGTGAATTAAGATATTTGCATCGTTCAAAAGCTTTCGCGTATGGCCAGCCATACTCTATGGCAGTACAGGCAGGAATTAATAAACCTATCAATTTTGCAATGTTTGAATAAGACTATTTTGTATTAGTTTGATTCCTAATCTATACTAATTTTTTTCCCGAATCTTGGGTCTCTTACCATTAGGTAAATAAACTTTTAAATCATGAGAATCGATTATAAACAAGGAATTTGCAAGAAAGGGATGATGAAAGATTACTTTTATCGAAATTCACTATAAAGCCTAATGCTGTCAGAAGTTTAATAGTCATATTGATATTTTCATTACATTCAATAGAAGATCTACCGATAGATAAAATATCATCAAGCTAATATATTATTAGACATGAAACCTAGACCTAGTCGCAATTCCTAGTTCCATGCATGAAACCAGCTTGACTCAAGAGTTTAATGACGGGTTTCATTATTTATGTAAATATGTATGGCACTGTATTTAATCCGAAAGGTAGGACATTAAATTCATATATTTTTCCATTGAATGAAAAACTTAGGCATTTTCAAGAATCCGGATGAATTTTAATAAAAAATAGGCATCAAGTGTAGCCATAAATGAATTTTAGTTATTAATTTTATAGGTGTGCGTATATCTTTCAATTTAAATGTTGTATGTGATATGTGTAAGTATATGTTTATTGAAATTTTTTACATTTAATATAAAACGATTTTTATCGTTAGACTGCTATTAGGAATTTATGCTCGATAAGTATTGATCAGCGCACGAGTAGTAGCACGCCAATCGTAAGGAGTTACTTAATTGCCATGTGATAAACTGCCCATTTCTTCAGCGGTATATTCAGAAAAACGATGGGAGGAATTTGCGGAATAACTTTACGTGAAAATGTTAACTAATAACCCCGAAACCAAGAAATAATCGTTTGATCATTTGTGATTAAGGCCCATTTTTGGGCAAATAATGAAAGTCGACCGGCATATTTTGCCTTATCTTGTCGCGACGTGGATTTCTGTACTGCTGCTGCTGTTGCCGCGACCTTCTCGATGAGTAGTCGGGCTTCCGCGCTGGAGCAGGCGGGTGGCTCCTCGTTTGGGCCGGCTGCCTGCGCGCCGGCGGTGGAGCTTTGTAGTTTAAAACTTTTGAAGTCGATGGTTGAGGTTGTATCGTTTTTCTTACTGCTGATCTGTTACTCTTGTCCTGACCCTTTATTATATCAAATTTTGATCTTGAGTCAGCTTTTGCTGTTTTTATGGTATCTGCTACGTTTTCACCAAAAATGTAGGTATTTATCAATCTTTATTTGAATAAGGTGGTCATTCACCTCTGTTTTGAGCACAAAGTACATTATACAGAGTACAGACCCTAGGTACGATGAAATGAAATATTTCCCTCATATATAATCCGAGTATTGTATATTACAGAGCATACGAATGCCTTCCATTATTTCCTTTGTCATTTTGCTGTCTGCATTCTATAGTTGAGCGACCAAGAGAATATAACCACTATCTACGACACGAGCGAGGCCAGAAATTACAGAAGATATCTGTTTCTGTCTGGCTTCCATGCCCTTCTTTCGTTTTAATACGAACTTGGGCAAGACTTTAGTTCCATGTTTAATAAAGGAGCATTAACGCGTTCGCTGTAAGCAGGAACCATATATTTTTTGTTCTGGAACAAATCTTTTCGGACCTCTTTGTCAAGGCCATTTAGTAGGTAGCACAAACATATAAAGTTTAGTAGCAATATGATTTAATCGATCGGCCAACTCCTTGTAAATTTCCAGCCCGAATTGTGAAGCGGGTGTTTTTTCTTTATCTCCAGTGGGAACCTCCGTAGCTGTATCTCTGGTGTATATCATGAATACCTCGCCCAAAGGTGGGTAGTTTGATTATAATTCCATTGAGTGGAATTTACATAATTCCTGTGAATTGATCGTTAATTTAAGGTACGGTGAAAGACTCCGTTGAGTAATTCGATGCACACAATATAATAATTCCATTGAATGGAATTTACATACAAAGTTTTTATGATGCAATTCCTGTGAATTGATTGTACTTTGTTAATGTAAGGTACGTGAAAGACTCCGTTGAGTAATTCGATGTACATATAATAATTCCATTGAATGGAATTTACATACAAAGTTTTCATGATGCAATTCCTGTGAATTGATTGTACTTTGTTAATATAAGGTACGTGAAAGACTCCGTTGAGTAATTCGATGTACATAATATAATAATTCCATTGAATGGAATTTACATACAAAGTTTTTATGATGCAATTCCTGTGAATTGATCGTACTTTGTTAATGTAAGGTACGTGAAAGACTCCGTTGAGTAATTCGATGTACATAATATAATAATTCCATTGAGTGGAATTTACATACAAAGTTTTTTATGATGCAATTCCTGTGAATTGATCGTACTTTGTTAATGTAAGGTACGTGAAAGACTCCGTTGAGTAATTCGATGTACATTTCAAGTCCAGTAGATGATGAAAATGAGCTCGTAGACTCTTCACTTCTACGTGCCCGCTGTAATTTAATTTCTTATTATACTTGAATATTATTTATAAAAACTAGAATATTAATTAAGAACTATTTAAATATTTGAATGATACAGTGTTGCGTGGCAGAGCACTAAAAAGCGAATGAGGCTAAACAACTGAGTCCCACATATAAATAGTACTCCGTGGTACCCACGAAGAAATGTAGGTAATAACTACCCACAAAAAAAAAAAAAAAGAAATCTACCCTAAAAACAGTGTTCGTGGTAGTAACTGACAAGTGTTACTACAATATTTATAATAAAATAACATTTTATTTCAGCTAATCTAGAGGACAAGGCATGAGTATAATACCCAACTAACATAATGACATACACTTGACTGGCAACATCATTTGTGTCATCTGTGTTGCCAAGACCTATGTCAATTAAACCTTCGTAACGTTTGCCAGTCCATAGTTTCTGTTGTCGTATTGACATTTCGTCAACAATAAGAGCACCTATTATTTCTTTCTTTCCATTTTCTGACTTTTCTTTAAGTCTGTCAAATGATTCTCCTGTAAAACCAGGCTCGGCATCTATACTTCTGTACCAATTACATAAAGTATTCGGATGTGGTAAGGAAGAATCACACATTTTTCTTATGTATTTATACACAGAAGGCGAATAAAAGTGTAAAGTAAGAGCAAATTTTCTGGCACCTGGTGGATACTTAGCAAACGGTCTGTTTTTTCCTTTAATATTTTTTATATACATTGCATTAAATGTGTCTGTTACTTCCACGTGCTTTGATAAGTCGTGAAGTAAAGATGACCAATTTTGGTCATCTTTACTTCGCGAC
This sequence comes from Oeneis ivallda, assembly GCA_029955525.1. Classification (NCBI taxonomy): domain Eukaryota; kingdom Metazoa; phylum Arthropoda; class Insecta; order Lepidoptera; family Nymphalidae; genus Oeneis; species Oeneis ivallda. The sequence continues at coordinate 12,585,244 of JARPMR010000021.1, forward strand.
TGACTGAAACCGTTTGGCGTTTACTTAATACTGACAAAACATCCTTTAATTTACTAAATCTTTTCTTTAATCTGATGTTTTGCTTTCGTAAATTATTTATTTTTTTGTTTTTCATTGATAGACGCCTTTTGCAATCATGAAGTTCCTTTTTCGAGACTTTTTTTAGGAGTATCCAGAATTGAGCCAATGCTTAATGATTAAGTAGGGCTTACTTTTGATTTAATATTTATCTGAAATAACAAGAATGAAACATGAAAGATAATATATTTTGCAATAATACTTTTTAATATGACTAAATAGCTTATAAGAAAATTTGTTGTTAGCGATAACCTTTATTATCGTTCAATGTAGCCAGCAAAAATTACAAAAGTTAGTAAAATTATTAGTTACTAAAGTTTTTTAAAAATTACCGCTCTACATTTTATGTTGATTATAAATTATAATGTAGTAATGATGATAATTATACTTGAATTTACCAAATAACAATAATCATTTAGCTCTCGAAATAATATTCGGTCAGTTATTGGTTGATTTTGTCAGTAATGGTTACTACAAATAAACACACATTACACACGTCACACTTACTTGTGGTTGGTTACATTGATCATAAGAATGTATTTCCAAAGAACAATCATCTTCTACATCATGCTCATTTGTTTTCTATGGACAAAACACATAATTAAGTAAGACATAATTGAATACGCACAAAAAACTAATGTATATATACTTGTTTAAAAGCTATTCGAGGTATAGCAGTTTTGTGCCTTCTGATGCCTTTTGTAGTCACATATTCATCACTTTCTAAGAAATGCTTCGAGCATACGACGCTTCCTTGGGTCGGCTTAAAGAATTCTTCGGTTCTCTGACGTGCTATTACGGATATCCATTCTCCACATCGCACAGGATCTCGAGGAAAGCTAAAAATCCAATAGAAAATTTAATAAACATAATGCTATCACCACATTTTCTCGTTTAATATTATAAATGCAAGGGTGTCTGTCTATCTGTCTTTCCGTCTGTCTGTTATCTTTTCGCAGATCAACAGGTGAATTAATCTTGGGCTACTTTTTATCCCGGAAAATTCAAAGGTTCTCGCGAGAATTTAAAAATCCACGCGTACAAAGTCGTGTGCATTATCTTTAGATAGGTAGTAAGTCATTCTAAAAAAAAAAAAGAAAAACAAAAGAAAATTAAAAACAGCTCGACTATTTTAGAACAGAGTCGATTTGTAACTCGAAAAAATTAGGGGAGAGGTGGTATACTTGATCCCTGTTTTGGTTTTCTTTTAGTAATTCGAACCATTTTCATAAATCTGACTTTCTTTTAAATCACACATGTATTTCCGTTCAATACTACTGATATAGCACCAATACAGACCTTCTTATTTATTAAAAAAAACGACAAAAAGGGTTTTTTTAAAGTCCGACACCAAGGATCAAGTAACCCTCCCTATGGGGATACTTGATCCCGGTGAGTGGGTTGTATGATCCCGGAGGATCAATCATCCCACCCGTCAAAGTTTCAGCCATAGGCCTACCTAAATATGGAAATTAAGTAAACTTAGGCCTACTTTTAATAAGTTGTAATTAACGATTCGAAAGATGAGTAGGTACAAAATGAAAACAACATAAAAAAATTGAAAACACAGACAAAAAATAAATGGGAAAATTATTCGAGAAGTGGCAAGGAATAAATGTCACGTGTTTTTGAAAATTTCGTCGGCTCCGGCAAGTGTCCCAAAATGTCACCCCACACATAAAATATTTCGTCTTCCCTTGCTGGCCACTTCCAAAGCCTTCCACTTTTTTCCATTGCTTTTATTGTAGCCCCGTTTTCATGTATTTTTGTAATTTTTCCTGGGTATGACAAACCATTGTAAATTGCAACTACAAATTCCCCTACTTCTTTTCTGATGGGCTCAAAAGCTCTATGACCCTCGCCATCACTGCATAACTCTTCTTCCCCCCCTGACGATGATGGAAGTGGAGGACATTCATCAGAATCAGATGAGGTGTCATCGTCAATTTTTTTTAGTGAAAAGATTTGTCTCACTGTTTTCTTGGTAGGCCTATTTTCTTTAATCTTCCTTTTCATTTCTATCTCCGCTATCTTCGCCAACTTTTTATTTGATTGTTCTTCGATGGCTGCTTTTTCCGGAGTATCGGTTAGGATGCGAGTACGTCCTCGCTTTCTCCCGCGCGACGACTGCGAGCGTGGACCTGCCTTGGGGTAGGGCATGATGTCCTGTGGTGAAAAGTGCATCGGCACTGATCCTCCAAGTGAGGATGGGGAAGCGCGTTCACTCACACTGCTGCTTTGTACGGGCTCCTCAAGTGGAGAAGGGAGAGGGCAGTCCGACGCTATCACACTTCTCTGTGTTGGTTCTTCAAGTTGAGAAGGGGGAGGGCGGTCCGTAACTAAACTGGTCATGAACTCACTCTCCGTGAAAATGTCGACATTTATGGGCCATATTCCAGCCGCCCTGAAGCCACTAATTATATTGGTAGGCACCATAGCCCTTGGGAAAGCTTCCCCTAACAGTTCCGAAACGTCGTAGATTGTGATTGTTCTCCCGGGGTGTCTCAGCATAAAATTTGATGCTGCCTGAGAATAGAAGGTTTTTAAGGGGCCAAAAACAGTCCTGTCTAATGGCTGCAGCTTGTGGGATGTGTGTGGTGGAATTGTGAGAAGAACGATTCCGTTGTCCTTTGCGTAGTTGAGGGCGTCGACAGAACAATGACTCTCGTGATTGTCCATGATGATAAGGTGTTTCCTATCAGCGTTGGGTTGAACATGACGAACAAAATGCTTGAGGAATTTTATAAAACTGTCGCCCGTCATCCATCCACTAGGATGAGTAGTTGCATCGCTGCTAGGAGGGGCATGATTGAGGAACCTATCCTGCCAGTTTTTTTGGGGGAATATCATGTATGGCGGGATGTGGCCCCCGGCAGCGTTGATACAGGCACAAACGGTAACCAGCTCACCTCGTTCGGCCGATGTCATTTTTCCTACTTGTTTGGAACCCTTAACTGCAATAATTTTGCTGGGTTTATGGACAGTTGTTACCCCTGTTTCGTCAATATTCCACACCCTTTCGGCAGTAAATTCGTGCTTATTAAAAACTGCAGTCAAATTTCCAAAAAATTCCGCCACGGTGTGTTTATTAAACGCTGTCGCTCGCGCCAAGCTGGTAGGCTCTGGAGTTCTTAAGGATAGAGTTTGCTGTCTCTCCAAAAATCCACCATACCAATCGCGACCCGCCTGTTGCGAGTGATCCCATGAAGAGGGGTATTTCATCTTATTTGCTTTGGCGAATTGGTAAGCTATACCTTACGCAATTGTACAACGGTAAGTCCATAATACATTTTAGACATATGAACAAGATACGCTCCTAGCTCATCCTCGTGACGTTTGGACAAAATTTGTCTATTGGTAAAACCAGGTTGAACATAAGAGTCTCGACGGCATAGCCTTTTAAGTGTCATGACATTAATTTTAAATTCTCTTGCGACGGTTTTGTAAGCAGCTCCATCTTTAACTACTTGGACCGCATTTTTCAAGGCCTCCGGGTCGTAAGGTACCCTCTTTATGGCTCCTTGCTTCGATACGTACTTCCGCGGCATCTAAAAGAACGGAAGTTATGAGATTTACTTCTTGACCCAAACAAAAGAATTATAGGTGGGATACTTGACTCCGGGATCAAGCATCCCCCTAGCAAAAGGGATCAACTATCCCGAAGCAGCAGTAACTTTATTTAAAATGAAAAAAAAAAAAACAGCAACAAGATGAAAACATTTGACTCGAAAATAATTGAATTTACACAGCTAAATACACACAATATTTCATAAATACAAACAAAAAATTGTAAAGTACACGTACCTGAAGTTTTTCGAATTGTCGTACACTAAACAAAACAAGTAAGATCCGGTAAAAACATAAATTTCCAATTATTTTGGCAACGAGCTGTTGTTTCGGTTTAATGTTTACTATTTGTACTAGCCATCATGGCGGCGTCCCAATGCAGCCAACAGAACACCTTTAAACACTTTTTGGCGCTAGTTTTAAATGGGGGATCAAGTATACCACCTCTCCCCTAAGTGGGAGTGCAATAGTATGGTTTACTTTTATTTTTTTTACATATCGAAAAAGTTGTCCCTCACGCTACTCCATTTTTTCACGACGTCGTTACCTGCAAAGAAAGAAAAAAATGAATATTAATCTATGATTGCATATCTAAATGAGCCACCCTGTTTATATTTTATGTTTCTATATCAGGTACTTGAGCAGTGGAAATTCGATAAACGACTTGCATTTCAAATTTAAACGTGGAAGAGCAACAATTTCTAGAACTATTTCGTCAGTTTGTCAAGCTATATGGAAATATCTTCGACCACAGTACATAGAAGAGATCACAGTAGAAAAACTACAAAATATTGCATTAGATTTTGATCTCAAAGCCAACTTTCCTCATTGCTGGGGGGCAATTGAAGGGAAACATATACGTTTAATAAAACCGGACAAAAGTGGCTCTCTGTTTTATAATTACAAAAATTATTTTTCAATTGTTTTGCTGGCGGTTGTTGACTCAAATTATAAGTTTGTTTTTGTCGACGTGGGAGCATATGGAAAGGAAAATGATTCTACTATTTTTAGAAATTCGACGCTTTACAAGATTTTAATGAGAAATGCACTTGGAAATGATCATAATAACGAGCCACCAATCCCATACGTACTCGTCGGTGATGAAGCTTTTGGTTTAAGTAAGCATGTTATGCGCTCACACGGTGGACAAAATCTCAACGTGAAACAAAGGGTTTATAATTATCGCCTTAGCAGAGCTCGTAGATACGTGGAATGTGCATTTGGGATCATGGCAAATAAATGGCGCATTTTACATAGGCCAATTGATTCAGCATATGATTTAACTATTAATATCGCGAAAGCATGTTGTGTTTTACACAATTTTGTTACACACCATGATGGTTTACGACAAAAAGACAAAATGGCAATAAGTATGTTCCCACAATTGAGACCCCATGTCAATGAAGAATCATTATCCGTAAATTTTATCAGAGATCAATTTGCTAATTACTTCATGAGTCCGGAAGGGGCTTTACCATGGCAGTTGAAAAAGATATAAAATTAACTTTTAAAAATTATAAAATAACTTATTAATCATAATAAATAACAACTCACCAATCAAATTCCTCGTAATCTTGAAATATTATTTTACAAACAGCTGCCCATTTATTCGCTTTACGAAATTTATCACTGTAGTGTTCGTGTGATTTATCCCATATAATGGGTCTTTCTTGGACCAAGGATATAAGAAATTCTATATCAATGTCCTGCTCACTCATGATGTTAAAAAATGTCGTTACGTCGTCTAGCTTCCTCCTCTAGCAGTGGATCACTGTCCGTCGTCGCAGCGGAGCTCCGACAACGCAGCGCATCACCCTCCCTCTCGCTTCGTCTCTCGTCCGCCGATCCGTTGAATTGTCGCGCGCGACGACGCTACGGTCTAATGGGTCATGTCGTAAAAAATATATGGAAACCGACGCAGCGACGACGCAACGCAGCGCAACTCACTAATGGGGCCTCGCTCTAAGCTGATATCTTGACGAAATTATCAGTATTTACAATACCGATAGAATAATTACATTAGTACTTACCGAAAATATGAAATTCCGTCCTTTTTTAGGGTCCTAGACGTATGATTTTCACAATTTTTAAACGAGCACTGCGGCATGTTTACGGTCGTAGCGTTTGAATGCGACTGATTTAAAAGCGTACCCAAATGTTCAAGTGGGCGCTCATTTCGTGAGGACATTTTCTTGACGCTGATTGTGAATCTACTTCTTATAGGAGATCAATGATAATATCACGTTGACACGTTCCTTCAATTAATTTTTTTGTGCTAGTATGTCGCTTTAGGTTGTATTCTATTTTCATTACTCCTCCAATGTCTATAATGTCCTTTCCATCACCAAAGAAACAAAATCTTTTGAGTTTTCTCACAACACATAACACATCCTCAGTTGGTATTTGTATGAAACTATGGTTTACCAATAGTGTGTAGTACCTCAATGTACAAACATGTCTACAAAAAATCCAGAAAAACTGTTTATACTTGTTCCAAAGAAAACCAATATGTAGGTATACGGAAGATAAGTGGTTGAAACTTGCTCGAAGATACCCCAATAGATAGAACTCAATGCTCAAGTTTTTCTAGGCGGTAGAAAATAATAAACACGAAGGCTGTGGCGTGAGTTGCGTTTTGTTCAAGCTACAAATCAAATGGGCTACGCCAGAAGACTCGCTCCGTCGCCCCTTCATTCAGCTCGCTTCATTCAGGACCTCCTTCGCGAGCTTCTGGCTTCGCGCTTCATAAAAACACTCTAGGGGTAGGACAGACAAGACTACCTGGAGTCGGGGTTGGCCAATTCGGTTCTGTCACACTGTTCGACCTATATCAGTCCATGTCTGTCATTCTTTATATTTTATAAACATAAGCTCCCATCTACTCTACTCCTTTACCCCTCCTTATGTTCTAACCCAACCTAACCTAACTAGATTTTCCAAGGTCGAAAGTCCAAAAACTATGCTAGTGGTATGTGCTACGATAGTGGTAAATGAAACAATGGAATTTTATTTGGAGTTTACTCCTTAAGAATCGATTTTCATATATAAGGCGCCCGGTATGAGAAAAATTCGAGGAGTAAAATCTACTTATGAATGACCTCGTTACGTTTTTCACAACGATGCAAATTTCTATTTGGTTTTCGCTTGAGTTGTGTCTATGGTCCGAATGCGAAAGAGCTTTCGCTTCGGGAAGCCGAGCGAGTACCGATCGGGTCCGAGCGGCGCCGAGACGCAGCGAGCGCCGCGAATGCATTACGACCGATGTTTAGACAGTCGTATTTAAGGAGTTAACTCCAGTCGTGCGTCGGAGCTGACACACACACTTTTTTTTTAATTATTTAATTAATTTTGTAAACATGCTTTATAGCTCTCATAATTTCGAGAAATGGATCCTTTTTATATTTTTCAATATTTCGCCTCCACAAATATTCTATTATTACGTCAGCAAAATTTTGTGTGTTGTTATAATTTTGTTTTTTAAAATAACTCTTCACAGCTCTCCACTGGGACTCAATTCGTTGTGTATGAGTCACATCTTCATCCACAAATGGATTGTCTGGGTCCGAGTGGTTTACTTTTTTATGGATGTACCCGTGATCTGCCAAGCAATCATATGCCCGCCAATAATCGGTATGAATTGTGGTGCCGGTCGCCACATGCTTCTTTATAAGTGGCACCAGCACCTCAGCAGACCTAATATTGTCCGGGCACACCTCTAGTCTGAGATCCTCATCTTCAATCATGCCGAGCACCCAGTGTCCTTCGATGTGACGTCCGACAACTTGTGCATTTGAGATTTGATGAGCTGAACTGACAGAATTTTGGCTCAGGTTATCCTTGTTCACACTGCTAGTTGCTGAATATTTATGTATGTATGTATGTATATACTTTATTGCACCACAAAACACAAATGAATTACAGGTTACAAAAAAGAAAACTTAAAATGTAAGTACAAAAAGGCGGTCTTATCGCTAAATAGCGATCTCTTCCAGACAACCTTAACGCTAGGGAGAAAATGAACAAATAGACAGTGGGAGGTGGTGTATATAATATACCTAAATACTAATGGGTAAATAAACTAAACCATATAATACGATAATAATAACATATTAACACACTAATATATACAAAATAAATATAATACACATACATAAGACTATACATATAATATACATTTATTTTATATTTATTTAATTATTTACCCTTTATCTTTGAATTGAAAATCGAAAAAATCGGAAACTACCGATTTTCATTTCGAAAACCGATTTTCAAAATTCCACGGAAAACGAAACGATTTCCGATTTTCCGATTTTGCATGCCCTAGTATCCAACCACTTGGATAACAAACCGAAATTGTGCCTGGTAGAGCACCATATAGTAGTTCTGCCTTCATCCGAACTTGTGGAAATGTCAGCATCGGAGGCACATAATTACCAGAAGCAGACACACAAAGGACTGCAGTAGTAAGCTGACCTCTTTCCGCTGAACTTGCCAGACCAACCTGATTTCGTCCTTTTAAAGCGATTATTCTGCTTTTTCTTTTTGGAACCGTTGCCAGCCGCGTTTCATCCACATTGTAAATGTTTGTAGGCAGAATTTTATATTGATCTACAAGTCCCTCGAGCAAACTTATAAACACTGACCATATTAAATCCCATCGCTCTAGCCACTGACGTTGGCTCGGCCGCACGCAGTGATAATTGTGGGTGTCGTTTCATAAACCCTGCTAACCAATCTCCCCCTGCTAGTTGAGAAGTTCTTTTGAAACAATGTTCAATAATATTTGCTTCTGCTAGCTGAAACGCTAAGCGTCAAAGATCTTTATATGTGAGGCCAAACAACCGCCTTTCCATAGTCAAGACGTGTTCAACAAGGCTTTGTTCTTGAGCAGGTGAAAAAAATCACTATTTCGACGTTTTTTTTAGCGCGAGATGTTGAAATAATCGGTTTAATTTTACTTTTGGACGACCCAGCCTTACTTTCCATTTTGGCGCAAAAATACCTTCCGTACGATCGTGTATACAAATCACTACTACACTCTAAGAATGAAACCAATACTCTTTTCTGTAAGTTGACTATATTGCCAGAGTGGCCGCGCGAAACATCGTTCCTCGTCTCAAACGCTGGCGCTTTGCTGACTACTACAAAATGTACGGGACGCTCGCTCGGATCCGAGTGGGAGGCACCGCTACTGTGGCCCGTTTCACTCGGATCCGAGTGAAGAGCACAAAATGTGTTAACAATTTAATCAACAATTTCAGCAACTGATCAACGTATTTACAGTACCCGGCGATATATATTGCATATCGGCCTTTGGAATAAAACGCTATTCTATACTCTTCACAGTTCGACTGCATTTTTTTATATATGTTACGTGATGTGCTCGCCGATTGTGAAGAGATTTCAGTAATTACTACGTGAATTTCTGGCTAGCTTTCCTTGCAATAGAATAGAAATAGCGTTTTATTCCAAAGGCCGATATGCAATATATATCGCCGGGTACTGTGAAACCTGTCTGCCAACAAGCAAGTGCAAGTTCTAAACCATTTAAAAAATTGCAATTTTCTATTGTTGTTATTTATTTTAAATAATTCCGTCAAATATCATAAATAAGAAAATCATCCATCATGATTTTGACACCATCAAAATCACCAAATCTTTTTACCATTTCTCTGTAAAATATCTCTGGGGCTGCATTGATACCAAAAGGTAATCTATTAAATCTATAACGTCCAAAGGGTGTAATAAATGTACATAGCTTTGAAGAAGCTTCTGTTAATTTTAACATCCAATAACCTTTATTGGCATCTAATGTAAAATATTGAGCTCCGGCAAGACTTGATTTAATTTCGTCTAGAGTTGGAAATTAAAAGTGAGACCTTAAAATTGACTGAATAAGTTTTCTTGGGTATAATATAATTCCACTTTGCTCCATGGCTTCCAACTCCATCCAGGTCTAGACCAAAAGAATAAAAGATTTCGAGTGCCTCGGATCCTATGAATTGTAGAAGAATTGCTACCTTCCTACTGTCTGCTTCTTCTAGGTTCTTGGCGCTTAGGGAAACTCGTAGCCTTGTGACCCACTTTTTCCACGCTAATGTCAAGTTGTTCGACGCTAAGTCGATCGGCGCTAAAGTCATGGCAACATGTTCGATATCTTGGACTTTCTTACTTTGATCCGTGGCTGCGTGTTGACATACATATGTTTCATTATTCGACATCTTTCAGTCCTCCAGCACTTCTGACACCATGTTAGTGTTATCTTAAATGAAAGGCTTGACGAGTTCGGATTATTTAATATAGACTTGTGGAATGTGGACGCGACATATTAAAGATATTAAGTTAGGGCCAAAAACTACCCAGTCTAATACAGATTATAAATAATATTTCTTATTCTATGTAACACAGTAACAGTTTGTTGACGGATTATGCTCTCACTTTACATCATAGTATATTATATCTACTTACATTAACATAAAATAAATAATTATATGCAAATACTAATTAAAAGAAAGGACACTTAGAGTATTATAAAAATAACCCTTAATCTACTGTTTACTAACCATTTAGATGTCTTGTTATGATCTATTGAAATCAAGGATACAAATTGTGAAACATTTGCTTCCCTGAAACCAGCAGGCAACTCATTTAACAGGCTAGGAACAAGAAATTTTGTTGTCCAACTACCAAAGCAGTTCCCTTAGTTACTAAGGGAACTACTTTGGAAGTTATAAGTTTAAATACTAATATACTAAGGCTTAGTTATATTAGTATTACATCACTTGCTCTTCCACCAAAACCAGGTGAAATTTAATTTATAAACCATTTGGTGTACAAGTTATTTAATATTTAACTGTTCGTTTTTTATAGTCCGACCAAGTTAATGCCTAATGGAGGGCCTTCGATGGTTTCTGAATTTCAATTTCCAAGCAATCTACTATACAAGTTATATTGCAATAGTTGTGTCTAAATGAAATTGGAAGATTCTTTTTAGTTAGGTATTTATTTGTATTAACAATAAATGGACGTAAAGCATTAGCAATAATGGAAATATTTTTGAAAATAATTTACAATAAGATAACGACATACCAAAATTATCTTCTGTCAGAAAAAGTACTGTTTAAATGATTTTTTTAAACACATTAAGATATGTTTTGAATCAAAAATTAACAATTTTTTGGTATTTGTCGGGCGGCAGAGGGCGGGCGCGTGCGAAGTGTGGAGGACACGTATCGATGTGATGAACGACGTCGTAGGTCGTGTTTGGTTGGCTGCTTTAGAGACATGGGTCGAAGAATGCCAAGTACTGCTTCAGAATGTCGTGGTATTGTTGGTCGGAGTTCACGATGCGAATAGACTCGGCGGTTGTTGATACTTCCTTAGCGTCGATGGTAAGCTTGGTTTTGTCGTCGATTAATTTCTTTTTGTGAAAATCCACAAGGCGCTTGTAGTGACGAAAGAAGTCTGCACCCAGTATGGAAGTCTTCACGTCTGTGACGATAAATGTCCAGGTGAAACTGCGCCGTAGTTCTAAGTTGAGCTTGATTGTTTTCTCGCCGTAGATATTTATCGGTGTATTATTTGGCTCGTTCCCACTAGTTCAACTGATTAGGTGAACCGTTGGACAAGTGAGATTTTTTTTCTCCAGTAGTTCAACTGCGTCTAAACCCTCTTATCAGTTATTAGGGTATATTGGAACTGGGTGCAGAGAGAAATAAGTCCAACCCTGTACTCACATTTATATTAGCGTGTTCACGGTGTGTACAGCGCAGTGTACCGATAAATACTCTCTGTTAAAATCACATAAAATTTTCTATATAATAAAATACGACAACCGCGGCGGGGCGACTCGCTGAGTCAGCTACAGGAGTCGCGTTGCACGATGCACGTATCCCTACAGTACTCCCCCGCCAAAAAAAATTTTTTTTGCATTATAGGTACCAAAACACACTAAAATTAATAAGCATCGCCGGGAGCCTATATGTGTCGCATGCACAGTGCAACAATTCGCCGTCGGCCGCTGCATTTCTTGCTTAGGTCCGCTACAATGTCCGATTACACAGTTATTATTCTAATGCAATACGATCCGTAGGTTTCTTACAAACAATAAGGCCGGTTACACACTGAAGTAACAATACTAATTACACACGATAAAAAGAAAGAAATAGGTGAAAAATGTAAGGGATAATATGCACATACACAATAAAAAAAATTGGTCTTGTTTCTCTCTTATTTCTTTCACTTTGGGTACCCTTTTTCAGGCATAGCCCATGTTGATCGTTCCTACAGTAGCCGTAGACTGACCCTGAGGGTTATGATGAACTTTTACTATCGGCACATTGTTGGTCCGCTCAGTAATTTCCTTACGCAGCCACTTTTTTACGCTTTTCCAGCACCGTCCTGACGGATGATGGTAGATGACCTATCCACAGCATCCTTAATGACTCCTCGGCTATTTTACCCCTTGCCAAATCCTTCATCCTACGCAGTAGCTGTGAAGGTTTTTGCGATCCCAATTCTATCTCATTCAGTAGTTTCCTGAATTGGCGCTCTTCACTCTCCTCATATACTTGGAGAAGTCGCTCTTTTAAAGCGTCATATTTATTATTCTCTGGTGCTTCCAGAATAAGGTCACTAACCTGTTCTATGGCGCTTTCGGAGATTTTGGTTACTACCAGGTTCTGTTTGGCTGCATCTCCTAGCTTCTGACCATAAATTGTGGCTTCAAACTGTGCAAACCACAGCTTAGGTTTATCTTGCCAAAACTCCGGAATCCGTGACGACACCGTCACGGCTGCCAAACCATGCTGTTTAACCGCGGGACTCCCTAGCCCCGCCGCCGCCGTTGCTAAGCTCTTGCCGTCTTCTGGGCTGGGTTGGGTCGGGGTCTGCTGGTGCATATTTATCTACATTGCACTGATTCGCATACTACTTGTTTGAGGGTCACCACTTTAGGGTATAAAGGAACTGGGTGCAGAGAGAAATAAGTCCAACCCTGTACTCACAATTACATTAGCGTGTTCACGGTGTTTACAGCGCAGTGTACCGATAAATACTCTCTGTTAAAATCACATTAAATTTTCTATATAATAAAATACGACAACCGCGGCGGGGCGACTCGCTGTATCAGCTACAGGAGTCGCGTTGCACGATGCATGTGTCCCTACAAGTTGAACTACTGGGGAAAAATAATTAAACTCAGGAACTACTTGGTAGTGAGGGGAATTCAAGAATGCTGATTAAATTAAATCATTCAATAATGGAATCGGATCATTTCTAGCTAACTCCAGTAGTCTTTTATAGCTATCAAACTTTTCTATATACTCTTGGAGCTGGTTCCTTGTCTTTAGCAGCTTCTACACTGTTAGGAAGTGTGTAAGTTACATTATTGTCTATGGTTCAATTAATCATAATTTAGAAAATATAAAATTGTAGAAGCCTTCTTGTCTCTGGCTTCAACGTGAACGCAAGTCGTCTTTCATTTTCCCAAATCCTTTTAATATTAAAAGAATAAAACAAGACAAAAGCTCAAAATCAACGAAAACGTGTCGCGTAAGTAAAATCTCCTTCTAGGTATTCTAATTCCCTTTTTAGGTTATCAACAAGACGAAACGGGACTTTCCCACAAGGATCAATGGAGGGCATGGCTTCAGGTTTTAGGACAAGATGCGCTTGATAGTCTTTTAAACAACCAATCTCTTCAAATAAGTCAAGCATATTTGGACAAAATATCTGTTTGTTCTAAGTTAGACTGAAATTTGGCATTATGAATTCTTTTAATTAACTTTAACTTTTGACAAGACTCTTGACCAGTGATATTTTTATGGCAAGATCTTATCTTTTTTATCAGAATATAAGTAGCAATTTCTTTAAGATACTTTTTATAGTTCCTATTGAACTTTGTGAAGACTTCACTAAGACGAAAGTAAGACACAGTTACAGTACTTTGTTGTCTTACTTTGACACGGATTGTCTTATTATGGCGTCGGGTAAAGGAAAACATTTGACCGCACACTGTGCAACACAGTGCCGAACACTGGTGGAATACCGCCTTTACGTTGTGCGTACGGTGACTCGCAGCGTATTGTTTTCTTGCCGAACTTGTGGTGATATCTGTATAACTACGTAGGATCGCCAGGTTTCACACGAAATGATGATCGTGACTGAGAGCGGTAGCGTCCGCGAAATGGTCTACGAAATGTTTGACGCGTAGTTTCTCGTGCTCGCAATTCCACCACTTCTAGCGTGAGTTTTTCTAGCTTCGATAGGATTTCTGAATATGCTGGCTCGCAGGTGCTGTTAGATGGTGCTGCTGGAGAGGTTGAGTGTGATACTGCTGACATGGTGCTGACGGACGTGCTCCCGGAGTACTCCATCATTCTGTCTGCCATTGCTGCTAGGGTATCGAGCGAAGATTCTTGATTGATGGAGAGCACGCAGCGACAGTAGGCTGGTACTTGATTGAGCCACTCGATCTTCAATCCCTCTTCTGTAATGAGACCGTTGTTACACACTATTACTCCGTAATTTCGAAGTTTCTGTTTTCCCATTAGTTATTTAGTTTTTATCCGCAGCGCCATGTCGTGAAACTCACTTTTAGTTTTAGCATTTATTGCTGAAGACATTAATATAATTCACAATAGTTATCCATGATCTCCATGATACGATATAAGACTAAAATGACCGCCCGTCCCCAGCTTTTGATTGTATAGACAATAGTGTTGCCATTTGACACACCTGACGGAGTTCTCGCGATTTTCGAAGCAGCACGCTGGGTTTCTGGTCGCCGATGTCTAAACCGCTGATTAGCTTCTGGAAATTTTCGATCTTAGATTTCTCGTACACGGTGAGCAGACGATTCTTCACGGCTCACAGTGTTACGTGGACAAAAATATTTTTAAGTATATTTGGATAGTATTGACTCGATTAAGTTATAATAAGACAAAATAGACATTTTTTTTTTCAAAATTTAGAAATAAAACCAAAAAAATGTATACAATGTAAATTTATTATTATTTAAAAAATGATAATAAATAATTAAAAACAATCAAAAACTAAAAAAATGATCTAATCATCATCATCAGAGTTTCTGATGTATCCTCTACAGTGTAATCATTATCTTCTTGTGGTAGTGGGTCACAATTTTGAGATGATTCTGGTCGCGATTCTATATTAGGAGCTACAATCAATTTTAACACCTCTGCAGACATTTTTTCCGCCCTTTTCTTAAGAATCTCCCTGAGGCTATCGATCAAAGGATCGGACGTTACAATCAACATGGACAATAAGTCTATTCGTGGCAACACGTGAGCACTTGCGGGTGTTATGCTCCCGAAATCTGCGGCAATCTTTATTGCGTGCTTCCTGTGCCTCTTCTGAAAGCTGCCCAATTGGCAGCAGTGCAGCTTTAATTACCTCTGTACTGTGAATAAGAATTTTGTGCACAGTATCAGGCATATATTACCACGAATAGAGACTTAGGTAATGCCTTCTTGTTTTAAGACAAAATTTATTCAATTCAACTAAAATCTCGTACCCAGAATACAAGGTTCTCAAAATTGTATCAAACTGTTTGATGAGTGTAACATCCAATCCTGTAATCTGAGCACTTAATTCAGGTTTCCCAAAAAAGCGTCGAGCTAAAAAGAAAAATTTATTTTATGGCATAAAATAAAAATTATGATTTTACTCTAAGCTTTGATCCCACACATACAACCTACGTTTCCAGACACCAAATCTCCGCTCTACCACATTTCTGGTTCTGATGTGACTTTCGTTGTAGAGTTTCTTAGCTGACGCTTGTGGGTTTGCTACTGGTATTAATAAAAATGGTTTTAATGCATTGCCTCTGTCTTTCAAAAAAAGAGCATCTGCCAAAATGTTTCGAATCCATCATATCCTTCATTGCACTACTATTAAAGATCGGACTTGATGTAATTACACACATCAAAAGTGTCTAGGGATCAACATATATTTTTGCAATAACTTTTCTCCTGATTGATATTAATTAAAATTTTCTTTAAGGATTCATCAAATAAAGTGTTTTCGTTTGTCACAGTAACGATAAACCAAGTCACCTTTGCATTAATAAAGAAATTTGCCATTTTCCTAATAAAGGGATTTTTGACATTTGAACCACTAACATTAAAGTTAGAAAAAAAGACTGAAATAACAGTTTTCTTTAAAATTTTATTGGGTAACTTAAACAATTAATAATCCGTGTTTCTACCGCGAACACTAACAACACAAGAACATCGGTTTGGCATACTCAAAATGAGTTCATCCAAATCACGCTGTGGAATGGCCGCCCATGTTCGTTGCAACAACAAAAAAAGGTCTTCTTGCCACTGGATACCCTCCATATTCGGCAGAGCTCTTCTCTGTAGCATATCCCATGCATGCTCAATCGGGTTCAAGTCTGGCGACTGAGCAGGCCAGGGCAGGACATTGATGTTAGCTGCGGCGAGAGTCTGTCTTACAACTCTTGCGGTGTGCGGTCGTGCATTATCATGCATTAACTGAAATAAGGGACCGATTTGCACTTGTAGAGGAACGATGACGTCTGATACAATCGTCTCAGCATAAATTTGAGCGTTGAGGTTGCCTCTGATCCAAATCAACTCAGTTCTTCCGCCGATCCAAATACCCGCCCATACCATGATGGTTCCACCACTATAAGGATGGACTTCCTGGCAGGATTTTAATCGCTGTTGGCGTCCAGGGGTTCTCCAGTGTCGTATACGTCTTGTATCCGGTCTCATACCAAAACGAGACTCATCAGAAAAGCACACGAAACGCCATTGTTCTTCTGCCCAATTTCTGTGTTCAAGAGCCCATTGATATCGAATCCTACGATTGTGCATTGCTATAGGTGGTACCCGTAGCGGTCTTCGGGAATGAAGGTTCACATCATGCAAGCGGTTTCTGACTGTTTGGTCGCTAATTAAGTTCCCTGAAGAGTGATGAAGCCTCACGGCTAACATCATGGCGGTTATTGTTGGAGCTCTTCGAGTTAAGATTTGAATGTATCGGTCTTGTCTCCGTGTGGTGCAGCGATACCGTCCTCCATGGCGCTCAGCCACGGTACCAGTGCTTCGGTAACGTGTCCAAAGTCGACTGATAACACTCTGACTTGTATTCAGAGCTAAAGCCACAGTACGTTGCCGGGAACCAGCTTCTATCATTCCCACGGCTCTGAGCATTTCTTCCCTGCTTAAATGACGTCGCCGCTCCATAATAACGTTGGTTTTAATCAGTAGTAGGGAAACAGTAGCACTAATTCAACGTTTTTATAGGGAAAATATTGACAGCTGATTTTCATCTTTTACTCGAATTTGATTGACAGTTCCTGATTCAAATTATGAAATGCACCAAAAAGGATCCATATAAATTTATAAAATCATAAATTTATTACAAAGCCACATCTCAATCTCAAGAAATCCGCATAAAAATGCTTGATCCCTAGACACTTTTGATGTGTTTAGTTGTAGTCTTGGCAATAAATATTTATCCAAATAAGTATGTAATTATATTAGTTCACATTATTATTTGTGAGTTAGTTAACAATGATTTTTTACGAAGTGATTAGTAAGTAATGAATCACAATTCACTCTTGTACACTGCATCCCGATGGTTGTTCTTGTGGACTGTTGCAGGCTGTGATATACCTACTGTCATGCACAGAGCCTGGCAACAATGTTTCTTATCTTCGTGTCTGCATCCACAACTGCTTGAGTGTTGATAGAGAAGACATCCTTTCTATTTCTATAAAGTTCTGCATTATCGCCACCAGGGCTTTTCGTATATGTGTGCAGTCTATTGCACCAATGATATTTGGGAATTTGGCTATTCTGTAAAGTTTTCTACAACTTTGATACACCAAAAAGATCACCGGAACATTGTTGCATATTTCCAGTAGCATAAAATCTTAATGCAATTAAGAACTGCTCAAGTGGCTATTCGTATATGTGTGCAGTCTGTTGCACCAATGATATTTGGGAATTTGGGTATTCTGTAAAAGTTTTCTACAATTTTGATACACCAAAAAGATCACCGGAACATTGTTGCATATTTCCAGTAGCATAAAATCTTAATGCAATGAAGAACTGCTCAAGTGGTGTAACGTATGATTTGTTATAGTGGACGTCTGTAATTAGTTTTCTATTTCTCTGACGATCCAGATAGTAGTAGTTCATTAGTAGTGAAGGCGTATGAATTGGCCGTTCACGTGACGCAAGTGGCGATCGAATACCAGTCGGCGTTCCGCAGGAAATATTTTATTTTTAATCATTTTCCATAGCATCCTTATTTTGTGCCACGATGTTATAGTTATAGTTGCAAAACTTAATAATATTGATATCAACGCTAATTTTGCAGCCATATTTATCGACAATATCTCGCCATTTTATTTCGTATAATTAAAAGTCAGTGCTTAAACCATTTAAACCTTATATTTTTTGATAGTTGTCTCTTGAACTTGAACATGAACTGCAATGTTGCTATATGGTTGCTATCTAGTATATGCCATGCGAAGAAGGAGTAATATACATAGTCTGTGATGTTTATTTTTTTTTTGTATTTATTTAAGGAAACAAACAGTGTACAAAAATAATAGATAAATACCACAATATACAAAAAGCACTTAAACCTAAGCTGTTTCCAACGAAACTTGACACTTATTATTATATTTTGTCAACAACTAGATTATTGGGTTTTTGACTATGTGTCCTTAATTACTAATTTATATTTAGATAGATGATGAAAAATATCATTTTCTTTAAATAAATGGTTTTTCTAGTTTAACTAAACTATTTTTATAAAAATACTTACTCCTCAATTATTACTCAATTTTTATAAAAAGGCCGTGCCTGAAAAATACAAATAATGAATGTATTTTTATACATTACTTTATACATTTTTAGTATGTAAAAATAATACATTTTTATTTTTACATACGGTATTCCACGAATGTCCACTTCGTGGAGGCGTCGCGGCGACCCCGAACGCAGGCGCGCCCGTCGCGGCGACCGATATAGGTAATGGTAGGTTGTATTTCCTACCTTCATGTAGTAACTACAAACTATTATTTGGGTCAGCGTGGTGGACTCTATGGCCTATAACCTTTCTCTGAGAGGAGACTAAGTAGTGAGCCGTTGATGGGTTGCTAATGATGATGATGATGATCATTTAACTTGCAATGTAGGGGAGAGTGGGGCAGCCAGCCTTGAACATTTTTTAAGTAAAATACGATTCAAAAGTTTATCTTGATAAACCATTTGGTTTTATTTGTATTAGTACCTACATAATTAAGGCTCAAATGTAGTACGTTTGCATTATCAATATGCTTCTTCTTATAAATGTATTAGAAGCGAAATTTTTCCTACTTGGTGCAATGCGAAACAATTTAGGATGCCGAGAGTTAGACCGTGGGCAATTTAATAATTTTTTAGACAGTAGGTATGGATAGTCAACGCCGTTGTTCAAGATCTTAAATAAAAAGATTTGATATCTTTGAACACGTCTGCTAGCAGCCGAAACAAGCATTTGGGGATTGTCGTTATAATATTAGTATTATTTGATGAACCGATTGTGGACTCAAGGGTCATAAATACATATTTTTGTCAGAAATAAAACAATAGTAAAATATAATAATAATTTCTTTATATTTTGTAAACATAATTAACAACTTTAATTATTTCCTCAAAAGGATCTTTTTATTTTTTATTATTACCCTTCGCCATAAATATTCATAAACCAAATCTGTGGAATTTTCTCGATTATTTTAATCATCCTTACTGATATATCTTTTGACGACACGCCACTGAGATTTAATTCTTTGAGTGTGCGTGCTTTCTGCTGCCACAAAAGGGTTTTCAGGATCACTATGATTGACTTTTTTGTGAATGTATCCATAATTTTCTAGTAAGCCCGCCAAAAATCAGTATGGATGATGGTGCCCTCAGCCACATGCTTTTGTATTAAGGGCACCAAAACTTCAGCGGATCGCGCATTTCCTGGGCAAACTAGTCTTAAATCTTCGCTGTCATTTTCGATCATACCCAGAGCATCCAATGAACTTCGATGTGTCGACCTAAAAGAAGATAAAGTATTAATTTAAAGTATTGATAAAAAATTGTCAGAATTAATTTAAAATTGTATTGATAAATTCTAGCCTATATTATCTCCAGCTCATCAACTATATCTATGCATTTAGTATAGCTCAACTTTATAATATGTATTTTCTTTTTCCAAATTTATTTTCGTCGATTTGTACGATTTTTCCTGGGCCGCCAATCTTTCCTGCGAATCTTTGTTTTTCCATTACATAAATGACAACAACCTCCCGACAGTAATTTTTATTTATTTATTTTTTGTTTTGGGTAATACATGAGATCGTTCGGTCTAAGGAGGGCTGGGAAGTGAATCGTTTCACCAGCTGGTAGATACCCCAGCCAGCGAGTGCCGCACCTCTCAAACGACTATCTGTCTAAAATTCCGTTAGGAGCCAGATTCTCCAAATTACACAGCAATCTATGCAATTCGTTCTCCAACGTCTGTTCCAAAGACACTTCCCTTTCAAGTGCTCTGTCGGGATGGTCAATAGCTTGCAACAGTTGCGTGAGCCAGGAGTCCACCGCTCCGATGTCCAGATGCACGTAAATCTTGGACTCTGGAAAGCGGACCGAATACGGTCGCGATTCGCTTTGACATTAAATTGAATGAATCGATGAGTTGAAACAAACTCAACAAGCATTTCATAATCCACAAATCTCTGCTTACACAGAATCATCTGCGCAATACCCCAAGGGGAGTAGTGCTGTTGAGCCATCGCCACAGGTGGTTCCGGGTCAGCAGAGGGATCGGATGCGACCAAGTTCTCCGGAGGTCGCACAATGGACTTCTTCCTGCCCCAGCGCTTACTAACGCGTTCAGTAGAAATGTCTATAACTCAATTTCGATATATTATCTGCACTCTCCACGATGGTTTCGGGAGCGCAAGTTCAGAGTCAAATTCAACGGTTTGCACTTTGACAACAACTGAAAATAAGTATAAAGTATCGAAATAAATAAATTGTTCCTAAAATCACGCCAATTAGTTAGCCCCAAACTAATCCGAGCTTAAATAAATAAATATCCGACACCATTATTAACAATAAAAACACAAGGATTGGAGAAACAAAGTCATTTATCAACAAGGCTCATTGTAGTTCAGGTTAAAGAATTTATTTCCTCAACGAATTTATACAAAATTCACTTACAGAGAAAAAACAATTATACAATTAGGATTTGGCAGTCAGATGCTAATACAATTTACATTTCGTTCCAAATCTACCCTCACAAATCCGTCATGAACTCTGGTTGAGCGATGCGAGATCGTTGCCACAGTGTAGTTCACACCAGTAAGTTAATTAAATTTATAGTAATTTATTAAAATCATTTCAACAAATTTATATCATGAAGTACATGTTTCTTCAGTTTGCGTTTAAATATGTTGAACGAAGTCGCATTCTTCACCTCCTTCGGTAATTTATCATCCCGGCGTTTCGGCCCCAGCGTTGGCTTGTGACTAGAGAAAGTTGTAATTTTCAATTAACTCCTTCTCTGTATTTACAAAATAATGATAATTCAGTGATAATAATTCAATTCAATTTATAAAAGTAGGTAGGTATGTAATTTTTCATCAATGTTTCTTTATGACGTTATCAGTGTGATAATGATAAGATATCACGTAAAACTATCGTCCGTACACCGACTTTTACACACATGAGATAACCAAATATATTTTTTTTTAAAATAATGTATAAATAATTAAATTAAAAGGGAGGCAGAACCTCTTGCAAAAATTTTGAGCAATTGTTAACAAATGTTATACTCACCACTCCAAGCCCTTTCGCAGTGCAATAAAAGAGCTTGGAGATGGGGAAAAACATTCACATGCGCATGATTAAATTAAACATTCGACGAGAGTCATTAAGCTCTAAAAAATCTCCAGAGCGCGTTATTGTTTGCAAACAAATATAATCAGCGCCATCTACCGAGCTTCTCTATCTATCTTCTTCATTAATAAATTAATAGGGAAATGCATTGATTGATTTAAATACGGGTCAAATTTTTAGGGGTAAACGGGTAGTTACAAAACTAAACTTTCAAAGATATTCAAATATTGGGGAAATAATGTCACAACTGTATCTTAGGTCACTATTGCTCCAGAATCAAAAAAATATCATGTCACAATTATCTTAGTAACAGTGTAGCTCCAAGACACATTTACACTTGGGGGGGGACCGCACACAACTGACCATTATAACAATGTTGCTCCCAGCGTCGCCGTGATTCGCGCCAAAACGACAATGACACTCACGCCCTCATACGGAAACTATTGTGTACTACGAAAGTAACGTTATCGCACCAAGTTTTATTACTAAAATTAAATTTGACGATGCGCTTAAGTCGTACGTTTGAATCGCAAAATATGGTTTGATCCAAATGTTCATTTAATATTGGATTTTCCGCCATTCGATTGCGTTCCAGGTTCTGAATTATTGGGGCATTTTCATATGGCGCTAGAATCTGTGGATTATTATGCACATCGATTCGATATCTAAAAGCAGACGCGAAAAAGGCCATGGATCCAGCCACAGGGAATGGACCACGCACAGAAACCTCGTTCTGATCGTTAAGGACTGCAGTAACTATTTGAGCAACTGATCCTGTTCTTGATTTGGGGAATGACCCTTCAACGAAGCCACGAACTTCAGAAAGTTGATAATGGATGTAGTTCATGAGCCGAGTGTTGATTGGTATAGTCGGGTTATCCGCATGAAACGCCTCTGGTGTAATCCGGGCATGTCCAAGTGCGGTCATCATCTCTTGCCTCAGACGTTCACGTGGAAACCACCCGATACAACGAGCGTTCGGCTGTGGTGCAGGTGGTGCATTATCATCTTCTGGGTCGGGCTGATCAATTTCAAGTTGCCAATTGTCTCCGGGATCGTCAGCGACAGGGGCGACAGTCCGGGCAGCGTCTTCAACGATGCGTTGAGCCAAAACTCCAGGGCACACGTAAGTGGCATAATCGACTCCATTTTCGGCTATAGGGCCGAAGAAGCCGGGTATGTTCTCTCCGGCTTGTAAGTTAGGTTTATCAAATATAAAGTCGCATTCAGAAGAACCTGGTATATTTGTATTTCCAAAACCCGATGTGTATTGTTCAACTAATTTAGTTATGGCATAATTGCCTACCTCAATTTGGGTTACGAAATCGGATTCATCGGGTGTGATTACTGCTCCGCATTGACGATGGAGCTCTAACATGCGGGCGTAGACATGCATGCCCACATAGTATGAGTGCATCGACTGCGATACGTTCTTTGCGTAGATGTGTGATCGAGCAGTAACGGACTTGAAGTCCTCCTCAACTAGTTGGGCGAAACCGTAATGCCCAGGGTGGACTTCATTTGCGACGGGCGCAAGCCTCATCTCGGTCCCCAACTCGTTCATGAAGCTTTCGAGATAAAGCGGATCATTAGTGAGAGGAGACGATGTTTTTGAGAGATGTTTGGGCTGCGGAACTCCCGCAGGGGGTGCCTCAGCCGCAACAGCCGGTAGCGGTTCCTGAGGAGCCGCTGGTTGCTGCGGACGGTGTTGTCGACCTCCCTGGCCTCTTCCTCTTCCCCGACGCGGCGCTTCCAGATCAGGGCGGGGGTGCTGGTTAAAGCCGCCCCTTCCCCACTGCGCTCCGCCACGACCGGCGTAGGGATTAGGCGCATAGTTGTTGTTGTACTCTTGGTTGTACATTTCAATTTAAATGCCTCTCCGAGGACTTAGAATTATATGCTACGATAGCGAAATTAGCTTACATTAGTAATTTCCCCTCCGCAAGGCCCCTGCTCCCCACGGACCAGGAGCCTCAGCCGCCATGGACCTAATTGCCAAGACGGCTGAAAATCCATCACCGGGGAAGTGCTCTTCCCCGCGCCCCGCCCGGGTAATGAGGCCCTGCCTCGAAGCCCGTACCCTCCGCTGGCCACGGCCAGCGAAGACGACCCGTGCTGCTGCTGCACCAAGTTAAAGGGTGCTTTAGGACAGTTATTACATATTTAACTCATTATTGCAACTTTTGCATAAGTGACAGTGTTGCACCGGGGGTGACCGGGGGGGGGGGGGGGGATATATTTGAGACAACCCCTTTCAAATTCCTAAGTGTTGTTGACACCATTGTCGCGTTTTAGACGGACAAATAGGTTTCCTGCCACTTTTAGATGTGACAGGTAGGTGGAGATGATTAAGAGGCATGAGAAAAGTAATACATTTAATTGGTCAAAACACCAGGGATAAAACAAGAATCTCATATATTTTGCAACAAGGGATGAATTTTACTCTAAGACCTGCACTAAGATGTACATAGATGTATCTGGATTAAAATTAAATAAGTTAACGCTTAATAACGGTTAATAATGGTCTGAAGATTATAGGGTCGGCTTAGCCGTAGAACAGGGCGTAGTACGAACCAAAAATAATTCACAGGTTACTATTAAGTTAAGAGTTTCACGATAAGTGACTCTCTCGGTAGACGGGAGTCGTGAAATACCCGTCGCCAGACGACAGGGTGTTCAGGTTGTAAGATGAAACACCGGAGTAGAAAGCCGGTGGTAGAAAGCCGGTAGTAGAAAGCCGGTGGTAGAAACCCGTTAACGGGTATAAAAACTGCACACAAAGAAAGATTAATAACAGCACTGACGTTACATTACGGCATGGTATTTATAACTCCCTACGTTAGGAGTCGATCAGCGTGACCGTTCGCTTGCGAGTAAGAACTCGCCAAATTGGCCAATGTAGTACCCTATACTGGTATGTTATATTTCCTTGATTCTACGGTGGAAAGAGCCAATGGCGAAACATGGAGCATCCCTGGTGTTATATTGCTACACTTTATATGCTAGCTTAGCTTACGCCTTCAAATTGTCAAAGTACCTTTCATACCTCCCCTTTAAATTCCAAAATAATTGAATGCAATCAACCCTTAATTATAATAACAAACTTATGGGTACCCTAACGGAGCGTTTATACGCTCTCCACGCACGAGCCGACGCACCGGGCGATGGAGGAGCCGGTTCCCCCCATATCGGCTCTTCCTGGTCTTCGTAATCGGACTGTTCTTTAGTTTCCTTTATCGGGACGGCTGCCTCTCGCTGGGTGCCTCTGGGTCGCCTTCGACTCTTTCCATGTTCAATGTTGTTCCATGAGCCAATTTTGATTAAGTAATATCATCGTTGTTGCCAAGGGATTCGGATCCTTTGTACATCTTGAGCTGCGTTCTATAAGTTTTGTATGGTACATTTTCTTTTGTGATATCATGTCAAGTGATTTTTGTGGTAATTTTAACATTAATTCTGCAGCCTTGAGTAATATAAATTTGGTTCCCTCATTTTTCTTTTTGACTTCCATTTTAAACAGTTATAATAATAAGGAAACAGATTAATAATAACTCAAACTTTTAAACATAAAAAAGAAAGAAAAATAACATAAAAAAGAATGTTTAAACCTGAAAACCTCTGCTCAAGTCGTATAATAAAAATATTCTTAGTTACCATTGATTTACTTTTAGATAAATGAATGTTAGTATATGTTAGATACTTAGCGTATTTAAATTATTAGGATTATGTCTTCATCACCTTTGAATGGATTCATGTGTTCATTCACCCTTTTATGAGCCGTGTCTACACCTTCGTAGGAGAACTCTCGTCTCATTAACATGGTGAGGCCAGTAGCGCTCATCTCCCTCGATCACAAAGATTAAGAGAACAGCTTAATCTTGAAGCATAAATTTAGCTCTGCGATGACGTCGTCTTGGTCTTTCCACTTAATGTAAAACATTTGCCTTCCAAGTTCGTATTTAAACGTTATTATAGCATCCGGTGTAAGGTTTTTTGGCCTTTACTTTAGTTTCTTGCGTTGTTACCCTTTGGCTGTAATTTGGATAGGCTGGTTTTGGATAGGTCACTGTCACTGTCACTTAGGGTGGATTCGACCAAACAAGAGTAAATCTAAATCTTAGAATAAATCGTCAGTTATTCGAGAGTTAATCAATTTAACGTTTTACCATCTATAATTCTAAGAATAGTGGGCCTATTCGGGAATTGTTATTATACCGCCGTTTCGCACGTAATAACGGAGCTATTCCTAGAATAATGTAATGGCGTCCCGCGTCAGTGAAGTCCAATCATCTGATCTATGCTGATTTATGATAATGCAACGTTTAAACAATTTGATTGATGATAGTGATAGTGATGAGGAAAATATACCTAGACGTCCAAGATGGTTAAAAGAAAGAAAAAACTTATTTGAATATTATGATGACCATGATTTTGCGATGAGGTTTCGTCTGAGCAAAGAAGCCACTTTGTTTCTGCTATCGAAAATTAAACGTAACTTGGAATATATTTCCGATCGGTATGTACATTCTTTATACTTACGTACCTGCGTAGTTTTTTTTGCGCCCTTTTAAGTGCACTCTGACCGTAGATAGTGCCGATGTTACCTACTTTATTTACCTGCCTACGTAGGTAGGCTATTACCTGTCTGTCCAGTATTTGACTAGGTAGATGTTAAAATAATGATGATGACAGGATAGATTATTTAACGTTATTATTTTTATAATAACATGTAGCTACTTAAGTACATTTTCTAGTATCTATGCCAAATTAATTAATTTAATGATAATTTTGTTCTATTACAGCAACTTCTCCATTTCACCTATAAATCAGTTGCTGGGAACTCTACGATTTTATGCAACCAATTCGACTCAAATGACCATTGGCGACACCTGTGGTTGGAGCACTCCTACTACAAATAAAATATTACACAGAGTCAGTGCCGCTATTGCTGCACTACATAGTGAATACATAAAGTTCCCCAGTACTCAACTAGAGATAAGGACAGAACAAGACAATTTTTATCACATTGCTCGATTTCCAAGGGTAATTGGTGCTATGGATTGCACGCACATTAAGTTGTCTTTTGTCCCTCTCCGATCTCAGGTAGGAGGTGAACAAGCAGAATTGTACCGAAACAGAAAGGGTTATTTTTCTATAAATGTGCAGACCATATGCAACTCCAACCTAGAAATCACTGACATCGTGGCAAGATGGCCAGGGTCATGTCATGACAGCACAATATTCAACAATAGCATAATTAAGGTAAAGTTTGAAGATGGATGCTATGGTGATGCACTATTAGTAGTTGATGGTGGATATGCCTCAACATCTTACATGATGACTCCATTAGAAAGCCCGAGAACACAGGCAGAGCAACTTTATAATGAGTCACAAATAAGAACCAGAAATCCTATTGAAAGGAGTTACGGTGTATGGAAAAGACGATTTCCTGTACTGGCACTTGGGATGCGTGTCAAATTAGAAAAAACATTGACAATTATAGTGGCCACAGCAGTTTTACACAATATTTTACGCCGTAGAGAAGAAACATTACCTCCAGATGACCCAGAACTGCATTTACCGGCTCCATGGGAGCAAATTTTAAGTGATGGTCAAATACCTCAAAGTCAAAGCACTGAAAGTGAGCGAATACCTGGCCGACTTCATAGAACTCGTGATGCTCTTATTGCCAATTATTATCAAAGTTTGGTGTAAATAAATAAGTTTAGTTGGTACATATTATAGTCTTTTATTATAGTTATTGTAGATCAAAGATTCTTTAAACGACACATCACACACATCATATTTCTACTCTACACCGCTACATAATCACACGTCTATCATAAATGCGAAAGTAACTGCCTGTCTTTGTAAGGTAGAACGAGCTTATGAACCTGCTTGAACTTCAAGAAAAAGAAGGTAACTTTGTCACAAGTGATATTCACTTACTTTTACTTACAGAATCTACTTTTGCTTACAGAAATAAAAATTGTAAATAGTTTAAAAATTATTTATTTTGAGAATTCATTTTGTACTTTTTCTGCAAGCTAATAATCTTCTTCGCTTGATCAGTAACAAATTTGTTTTGACTGTTTCTTGTCTTAGAATTTGTTTTTTAATTTGAGTATCAAGGTCATGTAAAACCTTTGTTCTCTCCATTTCCTCCACCGCAAGTTTTTTTTGTAGCTCTATGGCTTCTATCTTCTTTTTATGCAACAGTTCTAAAGAAGAAGACGTATTTGTATGGATTGGCCTCCTCCTAGAAATCCAGGTCTCGCGATTTGGTTTCTGCTTCTCAATCATGTTTGCTGTATTGTCAGTCACAGGAGTATTTTTTTCCACTGCACCGTCAATTTTAAGTGCCTGTGACACCGGAGTCCTCAACAATTGCGGTGTGTAATCTCCCCAATCCTAATACAAAAATGTTAAAATTAATAAATAGTTTAAATAATATTGATGTTCATAATGATTTTTAACAAATATTTTAAAAGTAGACTATATTTTATTAAAACAGTTTATGTAGATATCAATAATTACCTTTGTCACAAAATCTTTATTATTATGTTGTATTGTTGTTTCACTTATCTGGTCGTCTACAATCACCACAGTTGGAGGCAGTAAGATATCTGCAAAAATAAATTATGATTAATAACTTAGCCCTGGCAGCAGTAAATAGCACTTTATTGTTTACAATTTTACTAACAAATATGTACTAATGCTGAAAATAAAAGTCAAAGCTTCTGTTTTTTCTATGATACCTTGATGCTGGCACAATCATTGTCAACATGATGATGGATATAAAAGAAGAAGCCTGGGATTACTTGTACTTCGTTTGTGTAATATACCTGTATACTATGATGACCTACTGCAAAAAAGGTTATACTAACCTTTATATTGTGCTGGGGGTGGTTCTGGGAAATCCTCGGTCTCTACAGAAGGTATTGCAGTTTGATCTTGCACTGCAGGAATAATAGAATCACTATCATAAGGGTTAAATAACCCAACAGCACTGGTGGATAGTAGGCATAAGATAAGCTGAAGAAAGGGATCTTCCTTTTTAGGAGGTATAGGGGATCCACCTCCTGAAATTAACAAAAACTGTTAATTCTTAAAAGTTAACATCAGATATTATCTTTCAATTTGAGAGAGCTTTCATCATCAGCTGATGAAATCTCTCTTGGGAAACTTTATTTCCATAAACACTATGTCATATGGTGTTTCCAGTAAGTAGCACATTAACAACAATACAACAAACCATTGACACATATTTAGCATTTATGTTACCTACTATTTTACACATATTTTTGGATAATAGGTACCTATAATATTAATAGTAGTACCTACACACATCAAAAGTGTCTAGGGATCAACATATATTTTTGCAATAACGTTTCTCCTGATTGATATTAATTAAAATTTTCTTTAAGGATTCATCAAATAAAGTGTTTTCGTTTGTCACAGTAACGATAAACCAAGTCACCTTTGCATTAATAAAGAAATTTGCCATTTTCCTAATAAAGGGATTTTTGACATTTGAACCACTAACATTAAAGTTCGAAAAAAAGACTGAAATAACAGTTTTCTTTAAAATTTTATTGGGTAACTTAAACAATTAATAATCCGTGTTTCTACCGCGAACACTAACAACACAAGAACATCGGTTTGGCATACTCAAAATGAGTTCATCCAAATCACGCTGTGGAATGGCCGCCCATGTTCGTTGCAACAACAAAAAAAGGTCTTCTTGCCACTGGATACCCTCCATATTCGGCAGAGCTCTTCTCTGTAGCATATCCCATGCATGCTCAATCGGGTTCAAGTCTGGCGACTGAGCAGGCCAGGGCAGGACATTGATGTTAGCTGCGGCGAGAGTCTGTCTTACAACTCTTGCGGTGTGCGGTCGTGCATTATCATGCATTAACTGAAATAAGGGACCGATTTGCACTTGTAGAGGAACGATGACGTCTGATACAATCGTCTCAGCATAAATTTGAGCGTTGAGGTTGCCTCTGATCCAATTCAACTCAGTTCTTCCGCCGATCCAAATACCCGCCCATACCATGATGGTTCCACCACTATAAGGATGGACTTCCTGGCAGGATTTTAATCGCTGTTGGCGTCCAGGGGTTCTCCAGTGTCGTATACGTCTTGTATCCGGTCTCATACCAAAACGAGACTCATCAGAAAAGCACACGAAACGCCATTGTTCTTCTGCCCAATTTCTGTGTTCAAGAGCCCATTGATATCGAATCCTACGATTGTGCATTGCTATTTGCTATAGGTGGTACCCGTAGCGGTCTTCGGGAATGAAGGTTCACTTCATGCAAGCGGTTTCTGACTGTTTGGTCGCTAATTAAGTTCCCTGAAGAGTGATGAAGCCTCACGGCTAACATCATGGCGGTTATTGTTGGAGCTCTTCGAGTTAAGATTTGAATGTATCGGTCTTGTCTCCGTGTGGTGCAGCGATACCGTCCTCCATGGCGCTCAGCCACGGTACCAGTGCTTCGGTAACGTGTCCAAAGTCGACTGATAACACTCTGACTTGTATTCAGAGCTAAAGCCACAGTACGTTGCCGGGAACCAGCTTCTATCATTCCCACGGCTCTGAGCATTTCTTCCCTGCTTAAATGACGTCGCCGCTCCATAATAACGTTGGTTTTAATCAGTAGTAGGGAAACAGTAGCACTAATAATGTCTTCAATGCGTTGTATGTTTTTATAGGGAAAATATTGACAGCTGATTTTCATCTTTTACTCGAATTTGATTGACAGTTCCTGATTCAAATTATGAAATGCACCAAAAAGGATCCATATAAATTTATAAAATCATAAATTTATTACAAAGCCACATCTCAATCTCAAGAAATCCGCATAAAAATGCTTGATCCCTAGACACTTTTGATGTGTTTAGTTGTAGTCTTGGCAATAAATATTTATCCAAATAAGTATGTAATTATATTAGTTCACATTATTATTTGTGAGTTAGTTAACAATGATTTTTTACGAAGTGATTAGTAAGTAATGAATCACAATTCACTCTTGTACACTGCATCCCGATGGTTGTTCTTGTGGACTGTTGCAGGCTGTGATATACCTACTGTCATGCACAGAGCCTGGCAACAATGTTTCTTATCTTCGTGTCTGCATCCACAACTGCTTGAGTGTTGATAGAGAAGACATCCTTTCTATTTCTATAAAGTTCTGCATTATCGCCACCAGGGCTTTTCGTATATGTGTGCAGTCTATTGCACCAATGATATTTGGGAATTTGGCTATTCTGTAAAGTTTTCTACAACTTTGATACACCAAAAAGATCACCGGAACATTGTTGCATATTTCCAGTAGCATAAAATCTTAATGCAATTAAGAACTGCTCAAGTGGCTATTCGTATATGTGTGCAGTCTGTTGCACCAATGATATTTGGGAATTTTGGTATTCTGTAAAAGTTTTCTACAATTTTGATACACCAAAAAGATCACCGGAACATTGTTGCATATTTCCAGTAGCATAAAATCTTAATGCAATGAAGAACTGCT
Source organism: Oeneis ivallda (assembly GCA_029955525.1). Classification (NCBI taxonomy): domain Eukaryota; kingdom Metazoa; phylum Arthropoda; class Insecta; order Lepidoptera; family Nymphalidae; genus Oeneis; species Oeneis ivallda. The sequence continues at coordinate 12,616,361 of JARPMR010000021.1, forward strand.
CAAGTGGTGTAACGCATGATTTGTTATAGTGGACGTCTGTAATTAGTTTTCTATTTCTCTGACGATCCAGATAGTAGTAGTTCATTAGTAGTGAAGGCGTATGAATTGGCCGTTCACGTGACGCAAGTGGCGATCGAATACCAGTCGGCGTTCCGCAGGAAATATTTTATTTTTAATCATTTTCCATAGCATCCTTATTTTGTGCCACGATGTTATAGTTATAGTTGCAAAACTTAATAATATTGATATCAACGCTAATTTTGCAGCCATATTTATCGACAATATCTCGCCATTTTATTTCGTATAATTAAAAGTCAGTGCTTAAACCATTTAAACCTTATATTTTTTTGATAGTTGTCTCTTGAACTTGAACATGAACTGCAATGTTGCTATATGGTTGCTATCTAGTATATGCCATGCGAAGAAGGAGTAATATACATAGTCTGTGATGTTTATTTTTATTTTTTATTTATTTAAGGAAACAAACAGTGTACAAAAATAATAGATAAATACCACAATATACAAAAAGCACTTAAACCTAAGCTGTTTCCAACGAAACTTGACACTTATTATTATATTTTGTCAACAACTAGATTATTGGGTTTTTGACTATGTGTCCTTAATTACTAATTTATATTTAGATAGATGATGAAAAATATCATTTTCTTTAAATAAATGGTTTTTCTAGTTTAACTAAACTATTTTTATAAAAATACTTACTCCTCAATTATTACTCAATTTTTATAAAAAGGCCGTGCCTGAAAAATACAAATAATGAATGTATTTTTATACATTACTTTATACATTTTTAGTATGTAAAAATAATACATTTTTATTTTTACATACGGTATTCCACGAATGTCCACTTCGTGGAGGCGTCGCGGCGACCCCGAACGCAGGCGCGCCCGTCGCGGCGACCGATATAGGTAATGGTAGGTTGTATTTCCTACCTTCATGTAGTAACTACAAACTATTATTTGGGTCAGCGTGGTGGACTCTATGGCCTATAACCTTTCTCTGAGAGGAGACTAAGTAGTGAGCCGTTGATGGGTTGCTAATGATGATGATGATGATCATTTAACTTGCAATGTAGGGGAGAGTGGGGCAGCCTTGAACATTTTTTAAGTAAAATACGATTCAAAAGTTTATCTTGATAAACCATTTGGTTTTATTTGTATTAGTACCTACATAATTAAGGCTCAAATGTAGTACGTTTGCATTATCAATATGCTTCTTCTTATAAATGTATTAGAAGCGAAATTTTTCCTACTTGGTGCAATGCGAAACAATTTAGGATGCCGAGAGTTAGACCGTGGGCAATTTAATAATTTTTTAGACAGTAGGTATGGATAGTCAACGCCGTTGTTCAAGATCTTAAATAAAAAGATTTGATATCTTTGAACACGTCTGCTAGCAGCCGAAACAAGCATTTGGGGATTGTCGTTATAATATTAGTATTATTTGATGAACCGATTGTGGACTCAAGGGTCATAAATACATATTTTTGTCAGAAATAAAACAATAGTAAAATATAATAATAATTTCTTTATATTTTGTAAACATAATTAACAACTTTAATTATTTCCTCAAAAGGATCTTTTTATTTTTTATTATTACCCTTCGCCATAAATATTCATAAACCAAATCTGTGGAATTTTCTCGATTATTTTAATCATCCTTACTGATATATCTTTTGACGACACGCCACTGAGATTTAATTCTTTGAGTGTGCGTGCTTTCTGCTGCCACAAAAGGGTTTTCAGGATCACTATGATTGACTTTTTTGTGAATGTATCCATAATTTTCTAGTAAGCCCGCCAAAAATCAGTATGGATGATGGTGCCCTCAGCCACATGCTTTTGTATTAAGGGCACCAAAACTTCAGCGGATCGCGCATTTCCTGGGCAAACTAGTCTTAAATCTTCGCTGTCATTTTCGATCATACCCAGAGCATCCAATGAACTTCGATGTGTCGACCTAAAAGAAGATAAAGTATTAATTTAAAGTATTGATAAAAAATTGTCAGAATTAATTTAAAATTGTATTGATAAATTCTAGCCTATATTATCTCCAGCTCATCAACTATATCTATGCATTTAGTATAGCTCAACTTTATAATATGTATTTTCTTTTTCCAAATTTATTTTCGTCGATTTGTACGATTTTTCCTGGGCCGCCAATCTTTCCTGCGAATCTTTGTTTTTCCATTACATAAATGACAACAACCTCCCGACAGTAATTTTTATTTATTTATTTTTTGTTTTGGGTAATACATGAGATCGTTCGGTCTAAGGAGGGCTGGGAAGTGAATCGTTTCACCAGCTGGTAGATACCCCAGCCAGCGAGTGCCGCACCTCTCAAACGACTATCTGTCTAAAATTCCGTTAGGAGCCAGATTCTCCAAATTACACAGCAATCTATGCAATTCGTTCTCCAACGTCTTTTCCAAAGACACTTCCCTTTCAAGTGCTCTGTCGGGATGGTCAATAGCTTGCAACAGTTGCGTGAGCCAGGAGTCCACCGCTCCGATGTCCAGATGCACGTAAATCTTGGACTCTGGAAAGCGGACCGAATACGGTCGCGATTCGCTTTGACATTAAATGGAATGAATCGATGAGTTGAAACAAACTCAACAAGCATTTCATAATCCACAAATCTCTGCTTACACAGAATCATCTGCGCAATACCCCAAGGGGAGTAGTGCTGTTGAGCCATCGCCACAGGTGGTTCCGGGTCAGCAGAGGGATCGGATGCGACCAAGTTCTCCGGAGGTCGCACAATGGACTTCTTCCTGCCCCAGCGCTTACTAACGCGTTCAGTAGAAATGTCTATAACTCAATTTCGATATATTATCTGCACTCTCCACGATGGTTTCGGGAGCGCAAGTTCAGAGTCAAATTCAACGGTTTGCACTTTGACAACAACTGAAAATAAGTATAAAGTATCGAAATAAATAAATTGTTCCTAAAATCACGCCAATTAGTTAGCCCCAAACTAATCCGAGCTTAAATAAATAAATATCCGACACCATTATTAACAATAAAAACACAAGGATTGGAGAAACAAAGTCATTTATCAACAAGGCTCATTGTAGTTCAGGTTAAAGAATTTATTTCCTCAACGAATTTATACAAAATTCACTTACAGAGAAAAAACAATTATACAATTAGGATTTGGCAGTCAGATGCTAATACAATTTACATTTCGTTCCAAATCTACCCTCACAAATCCGTCATGAACTCTGGTTGAGCGATGCGAGATCGTTGCCACAGTGTAGTTCACACCAGTAAGTTAATTAAATTTATAGTAATTTATTAAAATCATTTCAACAAATTTATATCATGAAGTACATGTTTCTTCAGTTTGCGTTTAAATATGTTGAACGAAGTCGCATTCTTCACCTCCTTCGGTAATTTATCATCCCGGCGTTTCGGCCCCAGCGTTGGCTTGTGACTAGAGAAAGTTGTAATTTTCAATTAACTCCTTCTCTGTATTTACAAAATAATGATAATTCAGTGATAATAATTCAATTCAATTTATAAAAGTAGGTAGGTATGTAATTTTTCATCAATGTTTCTTTATGACGTTATCAGTGTGATAATGATAAGATATCACGTAAAACTATCGTCCGTACACCGACTTTTACACACATGAGATAACCAAATATATTTTTTTTTAAAATAATGTATAAATAATTAAATTAAAAGGGAGGCAGAACCTCTTGCAAAAATTTTGAGCAATTGTTAACAAATGTTATACTCACCACTCCAAGCCCTTTCGCAGTGCAATAAAAGAGCTTGGAGATGGGGAAAAACATTCACATGCGCATGATTAAATTAAACATTCGACGAGAGTCATTAAGCTCTAAAAAATCTCCAGAGCGCGTTATTGTTTGCAAACAAATATAATCAGCGCCATCTACCGAGCTTCTCTATCTATCTTCTTCATTAATAAATTAATAGGGAAATGCATTGATTGATTTAAATACGGGTCAAATTTTTAGGGGTAAACGGGTAGTTACAAAACTAAACTTTCAAAGATATTCAAATATTGGGGAAATAATGTCACAACTGTATCTTAGGTCACTATTGCTCCAGAATCAAAAAAATATCATGTCACAATTATCTTAGTAACAGTGTAGCTCCAAGACACATTTACACTTGGGGGGGGACCGCACACAACTGACCATTATAACAATGTTGCTCCCAGCGTCGCCGTGATTCGCGCCAAAACGACAATGACACTCACGCCCTCATACGGAAACTATTGTGTACTACGAAAGTAACGTTATCGCACCAAGTTTTATTACTAAAATTAAATTTGACGATGCGCTTAAGTCGTACGTTTGAATCGCAAAATATGGTTTGATCCAAATGTTCATTTAATATTGGATTTTCCGCCATTCGATTGCGTTCCAGGTTCTGAATTATTGGGGCATTTTCATATGGCGCTAGAATCTGTGGATTATTATGCACATCGATTCGATATCTAAAAGCAGACGCGAAAAAGGCCATGGATCCAGCCACAGGGAATGGACCACGCACAGAAACCTCGTTCTGTGTGGCTAGTGGGAGCTGCACAAGGTTATTCGAATAACTTTATCACCGCGTTATTCGAGTAAACGCCACACGCATCGATAATCGAAAATGAGTGAGTGTAAGATAACATTGCACTAACCACTCGATTCATGTTAACTCACCGTGAATATCGAATTACGCTCGCGTCATGAGATAAACCAGCCAAATTTAGAATGACATTTCTATTACGTGATTTTAATGAAAGCAGAGATCTATCAAAGTTAGGGTCATTTTAACGTCATCTTTGTTTACGTTTTGCTTGTATATACGTATTCTATTTCAACTCAACCCATTTGGTGCTAGAGAAAATTGAAATAAAGTCTAATAAAAATAAAAATGAGGACTAGTTCAACTCAATTCGAGATGATGGTGACCTTCATGGAGCAGTAAGTGGATTAAAGTTATATTATGGTGTTTGTGAATTGAACTTCCTATGCACTTGTAACAACTAAGTTTACTTGTTAAGTGTTTTTACTTGTTAAGTGTTTTTACTTAAGTGTTTTTACTTTCTAGACATGGAGATCTAAGCAAACCATGCTCCAATGCAAGGGGCCGAATAAATAATTTAAAGAATTGGGAAGAACTAGTGCAATTATTAAATAGTGATGGCGCTGGCGATTCCAAACCATTGGAGAAATGGAAGAAGGTACTTATCTAGTCATAAGTCAAAACTAGTGTTAGTTACGCTGAAGCCAACCTATTTCTGTTATTATTGGTTGTGGTTTACTGCATAAAATCTTTGCTTTTTGCATGATTTAAGGTATGGAGCGATTTTAAAAATAACGCCAAAAAAAAGGCTGCTCGCCTGCATAGGGCTGTGGTTGGCACTGGTGGTGGACCGGCCAATTTAGCGAAGTTGTCGGACTTGGAGCAACGACTGCTTCGCTTAATTGGTCTGCAAGTGGCAACAGGCTTGGCAGTAGAAGAAGCTGGGTTGACACAGGTATTAACTTTATTGCTTAAACATTTACTTAATTAGTTAATTATTATAAGTAGAACACCAACTGTTAGTTATTTAACTAACAACTGGTTTTCATAAATTATATTTTTTCACAGACTATTAACATCCAGGCACCACAATCACAGCCGCCACAATCACAGCCTACACAAATGGTAGTAGATGTAGAATGTAAGTCGCTGCTGAGAGTTATCTTCATATTATTTCATTAAAAAAAGAGTTTTAAATATACACTCATGATTTTATTAAATTACAGTTTGTCAAGATCAGCCTGGCAATATCTCTTCTCCATTACAGCCCCCATCACAAAGGAGGGCTGTATCATCTCCACCTTTTGTATTTGTTGAGGAAGATGTTCATAGTAAGATCAAAATATGTTTGTTACTTGTTTCAATTTACTAAACTCATTTTGATGAAACTTGATAAATAGAGTAGTAGTGAATTATTATCTAATTTTTTTTCAGGCATTCAACCTTGGAATGAGCCTGGGCCATCCACAGCCCTGCATGTTGCCCCAGCACCAACACCACCACCAGCAAATTCTGAAACTCTGCTCAATTCATTTGTGGAGCGGCTAGTAGAAGGTTACATACAACTTTATCTAAAGATAAATGGGCTATTGAGGCTTGAAAATTTTAATGAATAGTATAATAATAACTTTATAACATATTTTTACAGATGATACTATGCTTAGTCCAACAAGACCAGCTACATCGCCAGTCCCTGTAGTCCAGCCAGAGCCTGCTCTGAGTGGGCAAACTACTCCTCGCCGTGTTAGGACCATAAGATCTAGAGGAGCATCTCGGAGAAGAGTTGGGCCAACACCAGCACACACAGAGCAGGCGGCGCAGCATTTTCTTCAAGCTGATGAGTACTGGAGGAAATTTAAATTGCAGCAGCACCGGGACTACATGGACCTAAGAAGGGAGCAAAATCGGATAAGGGAGCTGGAAGTGCAAGCTAGTATGGGTTGGCAAGAAATAGGGTCGAGAGTGGTAAATTGTATAGAAAAAATAGTTAATAAGTATTGTAAAGATTGATTGCAATGCAGTTAATCTTTGTAATGCTTATTAGGCTATGGGTCTCCCCTCAGAATCTCTTCTTAACGGTGAAGGAAAACATCTCATGTCAGATTCTTCTGAAATTGATTAGGACTTTGATGCTGTAGCTGCCATTAAGGCCCAAGCAGTATCATCAATGGCTCACTACTGAGCGCAGGCTCACGACTGAGCGCAGGTCTCTTCTCAGAGAAGGGACAACCATGCTGACCCAATACAAATTGGCAGACTTTACACACCTTTGAGAATAGGAGGATCTAGTGATGGAGCAGTCAAGTATATTGTACATATTCCATCCAAAGATTAACATGTTGAGGTTGTTTTAAATTTTTAATTTACACTTAAAATTCAAAATTATTTATTTCACATAGGCTTAGAATTTGAACTTTGTTAGAATAGAATATAATATTTCCACAACTTCATAAGTTCCAAAAAAAAACATACTACAATTCATGTTATTAATAAGACAGATTTTTGAATAAAACAATGTATTAAATCGTTTCAAATTGTTTTATTTAGAATAGAATAGAAATGTTTTTTTTATTAAAATAAACTTTTTTACAAGTGCTTTTGAATCATCGATGAGTCTACCACTGGTTCGGAATGCTGTTCCTGCCGAGAAGAACCAGCAAGAAACTCGGCAGTTGCTCTTTTCAAAACAAGTTTACAATACAATACTGCCGTCCTAAGGAAGAGTGCAATAAGTCGAGTTTTTGGGCAAATTGACTTAAAACCATATCCATAGTCAGGAAAATTAGCTATATATAATAGTTAATAATAAATCTATATATATAAAAGAAAGTGGTGTTAGTTACACTATTTATAACTCTAGAACGGATGAACCGATTTGGCTCAAAATTGGTGGAGAGGTAGCTTAGAACCAGGAGACGGACATAGGATACTTTTTATCCCGTTCGACCGCGTTTCCGTCAAGTCAATATAAAACCTGGTATAGCAAAAATGCATCTGACATGGAATAAAAAAACGAAAATGACAGTGGAAGAACAAAACGTAGATAAATGACAGCTAAACGTAATTTTGTATTTGGTTAATTATGGTAGAAAATTATGGTAAAAACAATTATAAAAATTATAGTTTAACGTAATTGATAATATCATCAGTAATATGTTTTCTCTTTGAATCATCATTAACAATGCCGCGAGCAAGACGATCAAATGTTTCCTGCTACAAAGCTACGGATTGACGTGATTTATTGGATAGGTATAGTTGAGAACCTGGAGGGTGACAAAGATTTCCTGCGGGATGTTATGAACTAAATCCACGCAGACGAAGTCGCGGGCATCAGCTAGTATATAATATTATACATATATAATATTAATAGCTTTTGTAGTTAAGAAGATACACACAAAACAAAAATTAAATCTCGAAAGTAGTCAAAACCTAGTTATTGCACTCTTCGTTATGACGGCAGAATAGATACTATGCTAAGTGTTTCCACAGTGAGGGGAAGTTCCACAAAATAATATTATGTTATTTACACTTAAAAACTTAATCTTCCAAGTTTACTACTATTAGACTAGACCACTATTAATTCTTCTAACTAATTGGTCCCTCAATATTCTACCCCTAATTAAATCGGAGGTAGCTTCTCTCTCTGCGTAGCTGTTATCATGAGTTGTTCTTTCAAATTCATGACCTAGAAATAATTAAAAACAATTTAATTCAATGTAAGCAAAATATTATGTGTGCCTCATAAGAGGGCTCATGGTCACTCAGCGGGCGATGGATAGAGCTATGCTCGGAGTATCCCTGCAAGATCAAATCAGAAGAGATCGGTAGGAGAACCAAAGTCACCGAAATACAAGTAGCTAAGCGAGTTGCGAAACTGAAGTGGAAATGGGCGGGCACACAGTTTGAAGAGCTGATGGTCGTTGAGGTCCCAAGGTGCTGGAGTGGTGACCCCGCACCGGGAAGCGCAACGCAGACCCCCCATTAGGTGGACCGACGACATCAAACGAGTCATAGGGAGCCGCTGGATCCAGGTGGCGCAAGACCGAAGCCTGGGGAGGAGGAATGCAGGAGACCTTTGTCCAGCAGTGGACATCTATCGGTTGATAAGGAAGAAAGAGAAAAAGCAAAGTATAAAAATACTATATGTTAAATTACAAAACCTACCCATATCTTCTGTGTCCTCAATACCAAAACTAATTATTATGTTATGCAGCACAGAGCATGCTAATATAATTCTAGAACATTTGAGGGGTTTATAATGTAGAACTCTATCCTTGTGAAGACAACGCCACCGATTTTTCAGTCTTGAGAATGTATTTTCAATGACTACCCTGGCTTTGATATGCTTGTCATTATAATTTGCTTCTGGTGTGCCAGGAGCAGCATCTAAAATTGGTGTCATTATCCATGGGCGTTGTGGATATCCAGAGTCCCCTAGAAAGGATAAAAATATGTATTAAGTATGTACACTAAATTATATCTCTGCACAATTCCAGCGAGCCAGATTCAGCAGTGGAGGTATACAAAGATAGTAAAAAACAGACACACTGAACTTCTGTTTCAACCCCTTATGGCCCACAACTGGGCACGGGGCTCCTCTCAGAATGAGAAAGGTTTGGCTATAGCATGGCCAAGTGAGAGCATTACGGAGATATGCAATTTTCCTCACGATTTTTTCCTTCACTGCTAAACAAGTGGTATTTAATAGTAGTGTCACAGTAGTGTTTATACCTAAACACACAAACAGCATCTTAAAGTTAGAGGTGCCTGCCTGGGATTCAAACCCCCAACCTCCTATTAAAAAGCAGATGTCGTTGAATCACTGATTTTGTTTTGCTTGTAATAGTTCATATTTTTAATTAATAATTAATATTAAACCCAACAATTTACTAGGTACTACTATGTGGATACTTTACCCAAAAGCCAGACCACTTCTCCGTTTTGATGCAATGTTTGCATGTAAGTGTTTAAATCACTATTTTCCCAAATGAATGAGTCATGGTTTGCACCTCCAAACTTGGGATTTACACTTAAAATTCTGTATTCATCATCACATACCTGAAAAAAAAAGACAATTAGTTGTGCATCTTTAAAATGAGCTAGGATCCATAATAATAAATCTCCACATAATTACATGCCATTTGTACATTAAGAGAGTGGTAGTGTTTACGGCTATAATACAAATGTTCCTCTTGTTTGGGTGGAACAACTATTTTAAAATGGCTTCCATCAATGCACCCAACCACTCCAGGTATTCCATATTTTCTGTGAAACCTACAACATCAAAGTAACATTATTTATTGAATTAAATACCTATTATAAAATCTTATTACCGTTAATTACCGTTGAGCAATTGCCTGTCTTGCAGCAGGAGTTTCAGGAAACCTGATATATTTTTTTATGATGTTATTGTGTGTCAGTGCCTGGGTCACTTCCTCAATGTACACACTGCACATTTTTTGTGAGAGGTGCTTTGCAACCCCCACTGGCCTTTGATAGGTGCCAGTTGCAAAATGAAATAGTGCAGTTAGAACCTGCAAAGAAGAGATGTTTAGGAATACCATATTGTTTTAATCAATACCTAGCAAAAATGTAAGCACTATACCATGATAAGTAGGTACATACTTTATGTTCCAAGGAAACACGCTGGGAGGACCTAAGATTTGTCATCTGCCTTAGTTCTTTGCACAAAAACTTAAATCCTTTCTTGGAAAATCGGTATCTATCTTTAAACTGCCTTTCAGTCAATTGCAATAAAGGTTTGAAACATGCGCGAGCTCTAGCCTCCTTCCGAGCGTTATAATTGCGGTCATCTTGCGCCTTGGCGACCGCAAACATCCTCCAAGTGAAGAAAGCCTTAGCTGACATGGTTTCACACAAAACAAAGATAATTTATGCACTCTTTTTAAACAAAACTTAAGTCTAAACGATATCCTAAATATTATTTCACTTGACTTTCACTATAAAAACCTTCGTGACAACTTTTCTATCGCGTTAGTGAGAGCGTTTACTCAATTTACGCCTCGAATGTCATAAATGTAATCTCGCACTCGCAACGCATTCGCAATGTCAATGAAACAACCAATCACGTGCGCTAACGTTCTCGCTTCCGAATGCTTGTCGATAGTCGATAGTCGCTTACGAGGGAGTAAAACACTTGCACTCGCAAATTTTTTTTCCCGTTGCTGCCACTAGATGGCGCTGTTTCAATTTCATACAAATCGAAGTTAACGCTATCACGACCGAATAAGTAAAAAATCTCCCACTAGGCACACTGATCGTTAAGGACTGCAGTAACTATTTGAGCAACTGATCCTGTTCTTGATTTGGGGAATGACCCTTCAACGAAGCCACGAACTTCAGAAAGTTGATAATGGATGTAGTTCATGAGCCGAGTGTTGATTGGTATAGTCGGGTTATCCGCATGAAACGCCTCTGGTGTAATCCGGGCATGTCCAAGTGCGGTCATCATCTCTTGCCTCAGACGTTCACGTGGAAACCACCCGATACAACGAGCGTTCGGCTGTGGTGCAGGTGGTGCATTATCATCTTCTGGGTCGGGCTGATCAATTTCAAGTTGCCAATTGTCTCCGGGATCGTCAGCGACAGGGGCGACAGTCCGGGCAGCGTCTTCAACGATGCGTTGAGCCAAAACTCCAGGGCACACGTAAGTGGCATAATCGACTCCATTTTCGGCTATAGGGCCGAAGAAGCCGGGTATGTTCTCTCCGGCTTGTAAGTTAGGTTTATCAAATATAAAGTCGCATTCAGAAGAACCTGGTATATTTGTATTTCCAAAACCCGATGTGTATTGTTCAACTAATTTAGTTATGGCATAATTGCCTACCTCAATTTGGGTTACGAAATCGGATTCATCGGGTGTGATTACTGCTCCGCATTGACGATGGAGCTCTAACATGCGGGCGTAGACATGCATGCCCACATAGTATGAGTGCATCGACTGCGATACGTTCTTTGCGTAGATGTGTGATCGAGCAGTAACGGACTTGAAGTCCTCCTCAACTAGTTGGGCGAAACCGTAATGCCCAGGGTGGACTTCATTTGCGACGGGCGCAAGCCTCATCTCGGTCCCCAACTCGTTCATGAAGCTTTCGAGATAAAGCGGATCATTAGTGAGAGGAGACGATGTTTTTGAGAGATGTTTGGGCTGCGGAACTCCCGCAGGGGGTGCCTCAGCCGCAACAGCCGGTAGCGGTTCCTGAGGAGCCGCTGGTTGCTGCGGACGGTGTTGTCGACCTCCCTGGCCTCTTCCTCTTCCCCGACGCGGCGCTTCCAGATCAGGGCGGGGGTGCTGGTTAAAGCCGCCCCTTCCCCACTGCGCTCCGCCACGACCGGCGTAGGGATTAGGCGCATAGTTGTTGTTGTACTCTTGGTTGTACATTTCAATTTAAATGCCTCTCCGAGGACTTAGAATTATATGCTACGATAGCGAAATTAGCTTACATTAGTAATTTCCCCTCCGCAAGGCCCCTGCTCCCCACGGACCAGGAGCCTCAGCCGCCATGGACCTAATTGCCAAGACGGCTGAAAATCCATCACCGGGGAAGTGCTCTTCCCCGCGCCCCGTCCGGGTAATGAGGCCCTGCCTCGAAGCCCGTACCCTCCGCTGGCCACGGCCAGCGAAGACGACCCGTGCTGCTGCTGCACCAAGTTAAAGGGTGCTTTAGGACAGTTATTACATATTTAACTCATTATTGCAACTTTTGCATAAGTGACAGTGTTGCACCGGGGGTGACCGGGGGGGGGGGGATATATTTGAGACAACCCCTTTCAAATTCCTAAGTGTTGTTGACACCATTGTCGCGTTTTAGACGGACAAATAGGTTTCCTGCCACTTTTAGATGTGACAGGTAGGTGGAGATGATTAAGAGGCATGAGAAAAGTAATACATTTAATTGGTCAAAACACCAGGGATAAAACAAGAATCTCATATATTTTGCAACAAGGGATGAATTTTACTCTAAGACCTGCACTAAGATGTACATAGATGTATCTGGATTAAAATTAAATAAGTTAACGCTTAATAACGGTTAATAATGGTCTGAAGATTATAGGGTCGGCTTAGCCGTAGAACAGGGCGTAGTACGAACCAAAAATAATTCACAGGTTACTATTAAGTTAAGAGTTTCACGATAAGTGACTCTCTCGGTAGACGGGAGTCGTGAAATACCCGTCGCCAGACGACAGGGTGTTCAGGTTGTAAGATGAAACACCGGAGTAGAAAGCCGGTGGTAGAAAGCCGGTAGTAGAAAGCCGGTGGTAGAAACCCGTTAACGGGTATAAAAACTGCACACAAAGAAAGATTAATAACAGCACTGACGTTACATTACGGCATGGTATTTATAACTCCCTACGTTAGGAGTCGATCAGCGTGACCGTTCGCTTGCGAGTAAGAACTCGCCAAATTGGCCAATGTAGTACCCTATACTGGTATGTTATATTTCCTTGATTCTACGGTGGAAAGAGCCAATGGCGAAACATGGAGCATCCCTGGTGTTATATTGCTACACTTTATATGCTAGCTTAGCTTACGCCTTCAAGTTGTCAAAGTACCTTTCATACCTCCCCTTTAAATTCCAAAATAATTGAATGCAATCAACCCTTAATTATAATAACAAACTTATGGGTACCCTAACGGAGCGTTTATACGCTCTCCACGCACGAGCCGACGCACCGGGCGATGGAGGAGCCGGTTCCCCCCATATCGGCTCTTCCTGGTCTTCGTAATCGGACTGTTCTTTAGTTTCCTTTATCGGGACGGCTGCCTCTCGCTGGGTGCCTCTGGGTCGCCTTCGACTCTTTCCATGTTCAATGTTGTTCCATGAGCCAATTTTGATTAAGTAATATCATCGTTGTTGCCAAGGGATTCGGATCCTTTGTACATCTTGAGCTGCGTTCTATAAGTTTTGTATGGTACATTTTCTTTTGTGATATCATGTCAAGTGATTTTTGTGGTAATTTTAACATTAATTCTGCAGCCTTGAGTAATATAAATTTGGTTCCCTCATTTTTCTTTTTGACTTCCATTTTAAACAGTTATAATAATAAGGAAACAGATTAATAATAACTCAAACTTTTAAACATAAAAAAGAAAGAAAAATAACATAAAAAAGAATGTTTAAACCTGAAAACCTCTGCTCAAGTCGTATAATAAAAATATTCTTAGTTACCATTGATTTACTTTTAGATAAATGAATGTTAGTATATGTTAGATACTTAGCGTATTTAAATTATTAGGATTATGTCTTCATCACCTTTGAATGGATTCATGTGTTCATTCACCCTTTTATGAGCCGTGTCTACACCTTCGTAGGAGAACTCTCGTCTCATTAACATGGTGAGGCCAGTAGCGCTCATCTCCCTCGATCACAAAGATTAAGAGAACAGCTTAATCTTGAAGCATAAATTTAGCTCTGCGATGACGTCGTCTTGGTCTTTCCACTTAATGTAAAACATTTGCCTTCCAAGTTCGTATTTAAACGTTATTATAGCATCCGGTGTAAGGTTTTTTGGCCTTTACTTTAGTTTCTTGCGTTGTTACCCTTTGGCTGTAATTTGGATAGGCTGGTTTTGGATAGGTCACTGTCACTGTCACTTAGGGTGGATTCGACCAAACAAGAGTAAATCTAAATCTTAGAATAAATCGTCAGTTATTCGAGAGTTAATCAATTTAACGTTTTACCATCTATAATTCTAAGAATAGTGGGCCTATTCGGGAATTGTTATTATACCGCCGTTTCGCACGTAATAACGGAGCTATTCCTAGAATAATGTAATGGCGTCCCGCGTCAGTGAAGTCCAATCATCTGATCTATGCTGATTTATGATAATGCAACGTTTAAACAATTTGATTGATGATAGTGATAGTGATGAGGAAAATATACCTAGACGTCCAAGATGGTTAAAAGAAAGAAAAAACTTATTTGAATATTATGATGACCATGATTTTGCGATGAGGTTTCGTCTGAGCAAAGAAGCCACTTTGTTTCTGCTATCGAAAATTAAACGTAACTTGGAATATATTTCCGATCGGTATGTACATTCTTTATACTTACGTACCTGCGTAGTTTTTTTTGCGCCCTTTTAAGTGCACTCTGACCGTAGATAGTGCCGATGTTACCTACTTTATTTACCTGCCTACGTAGGTAGGCTATTACCTGTCTGTCCAGTATTTGACTAGGTAGATGTTAAAATAATGATGATGACAGGATAGATTATTTAACGTTATTATTTTTATAATAACATGTAGCTACTTAAGTACATTTTCTAGTATCTATGCCAAATTAATTAATTTAATGATAATTTTGTTCTATTACAGCAACTTCTCCATTTCACCTATAAATCAGTTGCTGGGAACTCTACGATTTTATGCAACCAATTCGACTCAAATGACCATTGGCGACACCTGTGGTTGGAGCACTCCTACTACAAATAAAATATTACACAGAGTCAGTGCCGCTATTGCTGCACTACATAGTGAATACATAAAGTTCCCCAGTACTCAACTAGAGATAAGGACAGAACAAGACAATTTTTATCACATTGCTCGATTTCCAAGGGTAATTGGTGCTATGGATTGCACGCACATTAAGTTGTCTTTTGTCCCTCTCCGATCTCAGGTAGGAGGTGAACAAGCAGAATTGTACCGAAACAGAAAGGGTTATTTTTCTATAAATGTGCAGACCATATGCAACTCCAACCTAGAAATCACTGACATCGTGGCAAGATGGCCAGGGTCATGTCATGACAGCACAATATTCAACAATAGCATAATTAAGGTAAAGTTTGAAGATGGATGCTATGGTGATGCACTATTAGTAGTTGATGGTGGATATGCCTCAACATCTTACATGATGACTCCATTAGAAAGCCCGAGAACACAGGCAGAGCAACTTTATAATGAGTCACAAATAAGAACCAGAAATCCTATTGAAAGGAGTTACGGTGTATGGAAAAGACGATTTCCTGTACTGGCACTTGGGATGCGTGTCAAATTAGAAAAAACATTGACAATTATAGTGGCCACAGCAGTTTTACACAATATTTTACGCCGTAGAGAAGAAACATTACCTCCAGATGACCCAGAACTGCATTTACCGGCTCCATGGGAGCAAATTTTAAGTGATGGTCAAATACCTCAAAGTCAAAGCACTGAAAGTGAGCGAATACCTGGCCGACTTCATAGAACTCGTGATGCTCTTATTGCCAATTATTATCAAAGTTTGGTGTAAATAAATAAGTTTAGTTGGTACATATTATAGTCTTTTATATAGTTATTGTAGATCAAAGATTCTTTAAACGACACATCACACACATCATATTTCTACTCTACACCGCTACATAATCACACGTCTATCATAAATGCGAAAGTAACTGCCTGTCTTTGTAAGGTAGAACGAGCTTATGAACCTGCTTGAACTTCAAGAAAAAGAAGGTAACTTTGTCACAAGTGATATTCACTTACTTTTACTTACAGAATCTACTTTTGCTTACAGAAATAAAAATTGTAAATAGTTTAAAAATTATTTATTTTGAGAATTCATTTTGTACTTTTTCTGCAAGCTAATAATCTTCTTCGCTTGATCAGTAACAAATTTGTTTTGACTGTTTCTTGTCTTAGAATTTGTTTTTTAATTTGAGTATCAAGGTCATGTAAAACCTTTGTTCTCTCCATTTCCTCCACCGCAAGTTTTTTTTGTAGCTCTATGGCTTCTATCTTCTTTTTATGCAACAGTTCTAAAGAAGAAGACGTATTTGTATGGATTGGCCTCCTCCTAGAAATCCAGGTCTCGCGATTTGGTTTCTGCTTCTCAATCATGTTTGCTGTATTGTCAGTCACAGGAGTATTTTTTTCCACTGCACCGTCAATTTTAAGTGCCTGTGACACCGGAGTCCTCAACAATTGCGGTGTGTAATCTCCCCAATCCTAATACAAAAATGTTAAAATTAATAAATAGTTTAAATAATATTGATGTTCATAATGATTTTTAACAAATATTTTAAAAGTAGACTATATTTTATTAAAACAGTTTATGTAGATATCAATAATTACCTTTGTCACAAAATCTTTATTATTATGTTGTATTGTTGTTTCACTTATCTGGTCGTCTACAATCACCACAGTTGGAGGCAGTAAGATATCTGCAAAAATAAATTATGATTAATAACTTAGCCCTGGCAGCAGTAAATAGCACTTTATTGTTTACAATTTTACTAACAAATATGTACTAATGCTGAAAATAAAAGTCAAAGCTTCTGTTTTTTCTATGATACCTTGATGCTGGCACAATCATTGTCAACATGATGATGGATATAAAAGAAGAAGCCTGGGATTACTTGTACTTCGTTTGTGTAATATACCTGTATACTATGATGACCTACTGCAAAAAAGGTTATACTAACCTTTATATTGTGCTGGGGGTGGTTCTGGGAAATCCTCGGTCTCTACAGAAGGTATTGCAGTTTGATCTTGCACTGCAGGAATAATAGAATCACTATCATAAGGGTTAAATAACCCAACAGCACTGGTGGATAGTAGGCATAAGATCCGCTGAAGAAAGGGATCTTCCTTTTTAGGAGGTATAGGGGATCCACCTCCTGAAATTAACAAAAACTGTTAATTCTTAAAAGTTAACATCAGATATTATCTTTCAATTTGAGAGAGCTTTCATCATCAGCTGATGAAATCTCTCTTGGGAAACTTTATTTCCATAAACACTATGTCATATGGTGTTTCCAGTAAGTAGCACATTAACAACAATACAACAAACCATTGACACATATTTAGCATTTATGTTACCTACTATTTTACACATATTTTTGGATAATAGGTACCTATAATATTAATAGTAGTACCTACACACATCAAAAGTGTCTAGGGATCAACATATATTTTTGCAATAACGTTTCTCCTGATTGATATTAATTAAAATTTTCTTTAAGGATTCATCAAATAAAGTGTTTTCGTTTGTCACAGTAACGATAAACCAAGTCACCTTTGCATTAATAAAGAAATTTGCCATTTTCCTAATAAAGGGATTTTTGACATTTGAACCACTAACATTAAAGTTCGAAAAAAAGACTGAAATAACAGTTTTCTTTAAAATTTTATTGGGTAACTTAAACAATTAATAATCCGTGTTTCTACCGCGAACACTAACAACACAAGAACATCGGTTTGGCATACTCAAAATGAGTTCATCCAAATCACGCTGTGGAATGGCCGCCCATGTTCGTTGCAACAACAAAAAAAGGTCTTCTTGCCACTGGATACCCTCCATATTCGGCAGAGCTCTTCTCTGTAGCATATCCCATGCATGCTCAATCGGGTTCAAGTCTGGCGACTGAGCAGGCCAGGGCAGGACATTGATGTTAGCTGCGGCGAGAGTCTGTCTTACAACTCTTGCGGTGTGCGGTCGTGCATTATCATGCATTAACTGAAATAAGGGACCGATTTGCACTTGTAGAGGAACGATGACGTCTGATACAATCGTCTCAGCATAAATTTGAGCGTTGAGGTTGCCTCTGATCCAAATCAACTCAGTTCTTCCGCCGATCCAAATACCCGCCCATACCATGATGGTTCCACCACTATAAGGATGGACTTCCTGGCAGGATTTTAATCGCTGTTGGCGTCCAGGGGTTCTCCAGTGTCGTATACGTCTTGTATCCGGTCTCATACCAAAACGAGACTCATCAGAAAAGCACACGAAACGCCATTGTTCTTCTGCCCAATTTCTGTGTTCAAGAGCCCATTGATATCGAATCCTACGATTGTGCATTGCTATAGGTGGTACCCGTAGCGGTCTTCGGGAATGAAGGTTCACATCATGCAAGCGGTTTCTGACTGTTTGGTCGCTAATTAAGTTCCCTGAAGAGTGATGAAGCCTCACGGCTAACATCATGGCGGTTATTGTTGGAGCTCTTCGAGTTAAGATTTGAATGTATCGGTCTTGTCTCCGTGTGGTGCAGCGATACCGTCCTCCATGGCGCTCAGCCACGGTACCAGTGCTTCGGTAACGTGTCCAAAGTCGACTGATAACACTCTGACTTGTATTCAGAGCTAAAGCCACAGTACGTTGCCGGGAACCAGCTTCTATCATTCCCACGGCTCTGAGCATTTCTTCCCTGCTTAAATGACGTCGCCGCTCCATAATAACGTTGGTTTTAATCAGTAGTAGGGAAACAGTAGCACTAATAATGTCTTCAATGCGTTGTATGTTTTTATAGGGAAAATATTGACAGCTGATTTTCATCTTTTACTCGAATTTGATTGACAGTTCCTGATTCAAATTATGAAATGCACCAAAAAGGATCCATATAAATTTATAAAATCATAAATTTATTACAAAGCCACATCTCAATCTCAAGAAATCCGCATAAAAATGCTTGATCCCTAGACACTTTTGATGTGTTTAGTTGTAGTCTTGGCAATAAATATTTATCCAAATAAGTATGTAATTATATTAGTTCACATTATTATTTGTGAGTTAGTTAACAATGATTTTTTACGAAGTGATTAGTAAGTAATGAATCACAATTCACTCTTGTACACTGCATCCCGATGGTTGTTCTTGTGGACTGTTGCAGGCTGTGATATACCTACTGTCATGCACAGAGCCTGGCAACAATGTTTCTTATCTTCGTGTCTGCATCCACAACTGCTTGAGTGTTGATAGAGAAGACATCCTTTCTATTTCTATAAAGTTCTGCATTATCGCCACCAGGGCTTTTCGTATATGTGTGCAGTCTATTGCACCAATGATATTTGGGAATTTGGCTATTCTGTAAAGTTTTCTACAACTTTGATACACCAAAAAGATCACCGGAACATTGTTGCATATTTCCAGTAGCATAAAATCTTAATGCAATTAAGAACTGCTCAAGTGGCTATTCGTATATGTGTGCAGTCTGTTGCACCAATGATATTTGGGAATTTTGGTATTCTGTAAAAGTTTTCTACAATTTTGATACACCAAAAAGATCACCGGAACATTGTTGCATATTTCCAGTAGCATAAAATCTTAATGCAATGAAGAACTGCTCAAGTGGTGTAACGCATGATTTGTTATAGTGGACGTCTGTAATTAGTTTTCTATTTCTCTGACGATCCAGATAGTAGTAGTTCATTAGTAGTGAAGGCGTATGAATTGGCCGTTCACGTGACGCAAGTGGCGATCGAATACCAGTCGGCGTTCCGCAGGAAATATTTTATTTTTAATCATTTTCCATAGCATCCTTATTTTGTGCCACGATGTTATAGTTATAGTTGCAAAACTTAATAATATTGATATCAACGCTAATTTTGCAGCCATATTTATCGACAATATCTCGCCATTTTATTTCGTATGATTAAAAGTCAGTGCTTAAACCATTTAAACCTTATATTTTTTTGATAGTTGTCTCTTGAACTTGAACATGAACTGCAATGTTGCTATATGGTTGCTATCTAGTATATGCCATGCGAAGAAGGAGTAATATACATAGTCTGTGATGTTTATTTTTATTTTTTATTTATTTAAGGAAACAAACAGTGTACAAAAATAATAGATAAATACCACAATATACAAAAAGCACTTAAACCTAAGCTGTTTCCAACGAAACTTGACACTTATTATTATATTTTGTCAACAACTAGATTATTGGGTTTTTGACTATGTGTCCTTAATTACTAATTTATATTTAGATAGATGATGAAAAATATCATTTTCTTTAAATAAATGGTTTTTCTAGTTTAACTAAACTATTTTTATAAAAATACTTACTCCTCAATTATTACTCAATTTTTATAAAAAGGCCGTGCCTGTAAAATACAAATAATGAATGTATTTTTATACATTATTATTTTTATACATTTTTAGTATGTAAAAATAATACATTTTATTATTTTTACATACGGTATTCCACGAATGTCCACTTCGTGGAGGCGTCGCGGCGACCCCGAACGCAGGCGCGCCCGTCGCGGCGACCGATATAGGTAATGGTAGGTTGTATTTCCTACCTTCATGTAGTAACTACAAACTATTATTTGGGTCAGCGTGGTGGACTCTATGGCCTATAACCTTTCTCTGAGAGGAGACTAAGTAGTGAGCCGTTGATGGGTTGCTAATGATGATGATGATGATCATTTAACTTGCAATGTAGAGGAGAGTGGGGCAGCCTTGAAGATTTTTTAAGTAAAATACGATATTTCAAAAGTTTATCTTGATAAACCATTTGGTTTTATTTGTATTAGTACCTACATAATTAAGGCTCAAATGTAGTACGTTTGCATTATCAATATGCTTCTTCTTATAAATGTATTAGAAGCGAAATTTTTCCTACTTGGTGCAATGCGAAACAATTTAGGATGCCGAGAGTTAGACCGTGGTGGGCAATTTAATAATTTTTTAGACAGTAGGTATTGTAACATGATATTTTCAATATCAGTTCGTTCGATTTTCGTAAAAAAACAAATCAATTATTTTATGTATAAAGTGAGACTGCTAACTCCATCTGTGGGACCACGGGGGCGTAAGCTCCTGTCGAGACGTCTGAAGTCTCGTAATCTGCCACAGCGCCGTAAGAGGGCGCTGTTTTAAAAACAAGGTAAGAAACAGATGTCACCAACATAAGTTGACATTGATCTGCAGTTAATCAAGGACAGTTGACAGCCTTCGCTTCGCGAAGAGGTTAGAAGGCATTTACGCGAGTTAACATTTAATCAAGTTCGGGAGAACCCATTCGGTGTTCGACCGAAATTGATTTCTGAGTCTTTCTTTTCGCTGGTCAACCATCGTGGAGGACAGACATGCCGCGGAGAGGTTAAGAAAGCATTGTGTAGTACAACATGGCCGGACATACCTTGTTGGAGTGAAAATTTTATTGTAAATGAATAGTGAGTATAAATTTTGGCGTGTTCGTATTTTCTTTTGTGAGTCCGCGATACTAAAGTGCGTTTTCCAATCTTTCCAGCCTAACGTTTGACCTAATTTTGGTGTTTGGGTGGGAAAACGCAGACTGCGAAAATGCAGGTTAGTTCTTACGTTGGTTTTTTCCTTGTGAGAGATACACGTGTCGCTGTGTTGTGTGTGTGTGTGTGTGTTGAAATTTGTTTTATTTCTCCTTGCAGCGAGCGTGGGATTTCATATTCCGACGCAATTCGTCGGAAATTTAGTGAAAGTTTTGTTGGTGATGATGGCGTGATTTCATCTGTGACGTCACACCTTTACATCCGGGCCTATCCTGCGCATCCTCGCTTGTAAGCGGGATTCGGTGGTGCATCATCGACAACGAGAGGCGTGCCGTCCTTTGGAGGACATATTTCGGCCACGTCATGGTCTTCGCGTCGAGTCGACAGCACTCTTACCAGGTGGATTCGTTTCTTTTCTTGCATTTTTGTTTTTCTATGAAAGTATAATGCTAAATAGTAACCTTTTAATTAACTATGAGTTTTAAAAAAATAGCATGACATGATTAGTTGTTAACATATGGTGAACACAAAGACATAACCTCCTTTGTAAATGAAATTTTCCTTTTAGTTCAATTAAATCTAATTATTTAGTTTAATGAGTTTAAATCATTGTCTCAACCTGCTTATCCGTCAACACATTCCTAGTGCGTTGTCCGTTCGGACACACCCCTGAGGTTTCCGCCAGCCGGAGCTAGCCCATGACATGAGTTGACGGGTAGGTATTGGTGGGTCAAATATTAGTCTGTGATATAGTTATTCTAATTTGTGTTTATTTCTAAATTCTAATAACCTAGTGTGTTACCTATGTCTAAATAAACAAAGATAGCTTGTTAGGGAAAGATTTTTATTCCCACATACCTAGTCACACAGTCACAGAACTTCTGTTAGCTTTCTCACTGGATCCACAACGCACGACCAACTCGGACCATAGTCCGGGTAGGGAGTTTCCTCTATAAGTGATCCAGGGGGAAACGCTACAGTGTTCTTTTCTCAACAATTAGCGCTGGTTCCCATTGAATCCGTCTGTCGGTTGAAGGAATGTTGTAGGAAAATTGAAGCGGCTAGCCAGCGAGCAACTCATTTCTCGGAGCCTGGCAAGTCGACAAATGTTATTACCCCGGAATTTGCATACAAACCCAAGAGCAAACCCGTAGCTTTCGTTGATAGTAGGGGCACTAATAAGCAGGAATCGAAATTTCATCAAAATACGGTTCCTGACAAGCGACCTTTCATCAAGACCGGTTCATCAAGTAATAAATATAGTAGTGGTGCTAACCCACAGCAACCAGGTCCGTCAGGCAGCTGCTGTCATTGCAAACCTAGCAATGCACAGAAACAGCCCACGAAAAAGAAAGTGTACTGCTTTACTTGTAAAACTCCCGGTTTTACAAAGTTGACATGCCCGAATTGCAAAAATAATAAATCAAATTCAAAAAACTAGTTAGCTCGAACTGTAGTAATGTTAATAATAATATTTCAAAATTTAATACTTTCGGCTCTTTAGCTACAGTTCGATTTTACCCTCAAAAAGATGATATTCGGCCTTATTTGAAATTTAATATTGCAAACTTGGAAGTCTATGGTTTACTTGACTCGGGAGCTTGTATGTCAATTTTAGGCAACAATGCCCATGAACATTTTATACACTTGGGGTATACATTCAATTCGTTCCTTGATAATACTTGCACAGTGGCAAATGGCGTTAAATTACCATCTCTACACTAGCGGCACGCTATGATGGCCGGTTTGACGTTTGTCCGCTCATGAAGTTCCGTATTAATTGATAACGACTTTGAAGGAAATAATTGTATTACTTTATTGACGATAGTGATGTGCAGAGATTCATAAATTTTATCGAATGTAGTTTTAGGTTTAGGACTCAAAATTTATTTATTAAATTGATTTCTAAAATGTATACAAGTGTAGAAAAATCAGTTTGCACCATTTAAGGGGTGAATGTACTTGTGAATATGAACAATTTTCACTATGTGGACAAACCTCTGAAATCGCAAAAAAATATCAGCTGTTTCATACAAAAGGTAAAATTTTTATTTTTATATGATATATACCACAACTCGGCATTTGGTTTTCTAAATTGAAAATTTTTAAAAATGGAATCTAATACGATCGTCACATAGGATCGCTGGCTAGCACAACTACTACCTCCGGCAAACTCGCGTCAATGCTCAATGCAAAACAAAGCAGTTTCGAATTGACGTTGCTTCGAAAAGTATAAACTGTCAGTGCAATGCGATTGTGATATAGTTTTGACCTGGCTTTGGATTTCAAATATTGATACTGCATTACTGTTGACCCTTGCTCGTGATAGCAGTGACGATAGTGAAAATAGTAGTATGGACGAATCTGATTAATTATGGCCTTTTGTGGCACCTTTTTTGGTATCTTTTGTATTCATATGTTTCTTGTGTGCATATAAAGTATGTATATTCATTTTCATTCAAATATTCAGTTCGTTCAAATAAATTAAATAAACATATACATTTTTGTTTTATTAAACCTATTTAATCAGGTACAAAAACAAAACTTAATTGTTTTTTGTTCGAGAATAAATTGACATTCCACATCACTATTGTAATGTGTCAAACCGGCCATCATAGCGTGCCGCTAGTGTAGGTCATATGTATTTACCCATAACCTTCAATAAAATTACCTGTGCCATTAAATTTTATGTAGTTCCTGCCATAGTTTCGGATATTATCCTAGGATGCGATTTCTGGAAGGCGTTTGGAGTAGCCCCAGAAATTTTTGATAACATAGATTATAGATGTTCTCCTGCAAGTTTTTGTGACGCCTTAACTACAAAGAATGTCCACGCCATCCAGCCATTCGACAATCTGTCCTCTGAACAACGAGAAGTAGCCAGAGCCATTATAGAGAAATATAATGACATTTCCTTCGAAAACAAAGGGTTAGGTAGAACCTCGTTGGTAGAGCATGTGATCGACACTGGGGATGCTGCACCGATTAGGGTGAAACAATATCCTTTGTCACCGGACAAAAAGCTAGCTCTTCAAGCCGAGTTAGACAAAATGTTGGCCCTGGATGTTGTCACTACTAGCGAGAGTCCGTGGAATAATCCAGCGATTCTTGTTAAAAAATCAAATGGCGACTGGAGGTTTTGTTTGGACTGTAGAAAGCTAAACGCTGTTACAAAAGGGGACTCTTATGCAATTCCTTATATTCCACAGATCTTAGATAGTTTGAAGGAAGCTAAGTTCTTATCAACTATAGACTTGTCATCCTCATTCTGGCAGATTCCTCTGTCGGAAAGTTCACAGGAGAAGACTAGCTTCACGGTACCAGGTCCTGGTTTATATCAGTTTAAGGTGATGGCTTTTGGTTTATGTAATGCACCGGCTCGTCAACAACGACTCATGGATATGTTGATAAATCAGAATTTTTGTAGTGACATTGAAAATGGATTTGTGTTCTGTTACATTGACGACATAGTCATCTGTTCCTCTGATTTTTCAACCCATTTATTACTACTGAATCGAGTACTGGATAAATTAAAATCAGCTAATCTTACTGTCTCTTTTGATAAGTGTAAATTTTTTAGAGATTCTATCAAGTACCTCGGTTATATTGTTGATGAGTATGGTTTACGTACGGACCCTGATAAGATATCAGCGATACTAAATTTTCCTACTCCGACCACAGCTCATGAAGTCAAGGTTTTCCTAGGAACCTGTTCGTGGTACAGACGTTTCATTCGAAATTTCTCAACGATTACAGCCCCGTTGAACAAGCTGACCAGCAAAGGCAAAAATGCACCAAAGTTCCAGTGGGACGACGCAGCTGAGGAAGCATTCACGGTGCTGAAGAACGCGCTCGTATCAGCGCCTGTACTCGCAGTTCCAGATTTTGATAAACCTTTCATCGTCCATTGCGATGCTTCATCATATGGTTTAGGAGGTATGTTGTCGCAAGTCGTTGACGGGGTTGAACATCCGATCGCGTACGTTAGCCGATCCTTAAATAAAAGCGAGAGGAATTATAGCGCTACTGAGAGAGAGGCATTAGCAGTAATCTTCTCAGTAGAGAAATTTCAGGCATACCTAGGTTCTCAAAAATTCAAAATCGTTACTGACCATTCGTCACTGAAGTGGTTTCTAAATTTGGAGAACCCTTCGGGTAGACTAGCTAGGTGGGGTTGCCGATTGTCTCAGTTCAACTTCGAAATCGAACATCGGAAGGGCACGGACAATGTAGTTCCAGATGCCTTGTCTCGGTTGATGAAAGTAGAGGCGATCCAATCAAGTCCATCAGCGTCTACATCCCGTACGAATGATGAATGGTATGACGGATTATATAATGGTTGCAGATCTTATCCTACTAATTTTCCAAATTTTATGATTAAAGATAACACTCTTTTCCGATTTAGTAAAAGTAAATATAATCTCACCAGCGAGTTTGATTGGAAAGAGGTTATACCTAGGGACAAGAGATCTGAAATCATTCGTGAAAATCACTGTGAAGCGACTGCAGGACACCTCGGTATTTTTAAAACACACAGACGTTTATGTCTGAGATATTATTGGCCAGGCATGCATAAGGATGTGTTAAAATTTGTGAATGCTTGTGAAGTATGCAAGGCGTATAAACACTCTACTCAAGCAACACCAGGATTGATGGGTAAACCGAAGGTTTGTTGTCGACCGTTTCAGGTAGTGTCAGTGGATTTGGTTGGTCCGCTGCCACGATCCAGATCTGGCTACACTTTCCTTCTGGTTGTTACGTGTTGTTTCTCAAAATACACCCTTCTTTTCCCTTTGCGTCGTGCAACATCAGCTCAGGTAGTTAAACACTTGGAGAATGGTCTCATATTAGTTCAGGGGGTGCCAGAGAGGGTTATCCTCGATAACTCCTCGATACTAACTAGTTCAGAGTTCAAAAAGGCCCTCCAGAAATACAATGTGCCACGATTGGACTATACTCCAAAGTATACACCACAGGTAAACCTAGTAGAACGTTACAACAAAACTGTTATGACCGCGGTCGCGTCTTACGTTGAAGACAACCACCGCAGTTGGGATGAGAACCTCAGTAAGATTCAGTTTGCAATAAATAGTGCGGTGAACGAATCCACTGGATTCTCTCCATTTTTCTTGGTTCATGCCCGCGAACCAGTAGTCAACGGTAACTTCTACAAGGATACTGACAATGAGTATACAGTAGGTATGCCACGAGAGGAGTATGCAGGGAACTTTGGTTGTTTGCAAGAGATCTTTGACAAAGTGCGCGAAAAGCTACTCCAAGCACACGCTAAAAACGCCAAACATTATAACCTTAGGCGTAGAAATGCAAAATTCTCGGTTGGAGATTGGGTATGGAGGTCTTCCTACACTCAAAGTGACGCCAGTAAATTTAAAATGGCAAAGCTCGCTCCAAAATACGAGAAATGTAGGGTAACCAAGGTACTATCCCCACTTGTGTACGAGTTAGAGAGGATGGATGGTACGAAGATTGGTTCCTGGCACATTAAAGACCTAAAGGCTTAGATTGTTACTCAGTTCAAATCCAGTTCCGAATCAGTGTCTGAATACGATACAGTATTCACACACAGATGTGTTAGGGTGTGGTACACTTAAATTGTAAGTTACTACCTAGGTATAAGCGTGAAGTATGAAAGTTGTATGTGAGAGATGTAGATACGTTGATGGAATTGTTGAATCATGTGTGAGCTGAGACAATCGCGTTACCTTTTTTCAACCATAGCACTTATATTTGGGTGCACATTTATTGTGAAAGGCGAATTGGATTCGCATTTTCTTCGCTGTGCTACGCACAGAGACTTCTTTATGCGAAGTTTAGTTTCGCATTGTATCTTGCTGCGCTTTGCGCAGAGACAACTATCGCAGTGTTCATTTAGCTCTTTGGATGCTAGGAACTAGTTCCATGACACTTTGGATAGACGGTTATTGTTAACCGAATACTTTGAGAAGCTATTGCTCTCTATTTTATAACAGTTAAACTGTTGTATATTGTATATTGAGACAAGTTCTCTTTCATTTCACAGCTAGGCTGTTGATATAAAAATAGGATTTAGCTGCAAGAGTCGTAGGCATTGATTCATTGACAAGTGCTAGTTCATTTCAGGTAGTGACGCCGAGACATCAAGCAACTTTAAATCATTCAAACAATGAATGGTGTCATTGTAAATATGTTTATTTTTGTGTTTTGTATATAGGACAAAGGTTAGGTATATCATGAAATTCACTTCCATAGGTTAAGTCAGTTAGGCTAAGTTGTAACTTATTTAAATCTTTGTTTGTTTAGGGTTAAGTATATGTTTGTCGAGTATAATGGTAGAATTTTTTTTGTTACAAATAGTTTCTTGGTTTTTTTGTCTTTTGGGTGCAGAACGCTGAGGGCAGCGAACGGTTCCCCTTCGTCGAACCTTCTTCCGGGAGGAGAGGTATTGTAACATGATATTTTCAATATCAGTTCGTTCGATTTTCGTAAAAAAACAAATCAATTATTTTATGTATAAAGTGAGACTGCTAACTCCATCTGTGGGACCACGGGGGCGTAAGCTCCTGTCGAGACGTCTGAAGTCTCGTAATCTGCCACAGCGCCGTAAGAGGGCGCTGTTTTAAAAACAAGGTAAGAAACAGATGTCACCAACATAAGTTGACATTGATCTGCAGTTAATCAAGGACAGTTGACAGCCTTCGCTTCGCGAAGAGGTTAGAAGGCATTTACGCGAGTTAACATTTAATCAAGTTCGGGAGAACCCATTCGGTGTTCGACCGAAATTGATTTCTGAGTCTTTCTTTTCGCTGGTCAACCATCGTGGAGGACAGACATGCCGCGGAGAGGTTAAGAAAGCATTGTGTAGTACAACATGGCCGGACATACCTTGTTGGAGTGAAAATTTTATTGTAAATGAATAGTGAGTATAAATTTTGGCGTGTTCGTATTTTCTTTTGTGAGTCCGCGATACTAAAGTGCGTTTTCCAATCTTTCCAGCCTAACGTTTGACCTAATTTTGGTGTTTGGGTGGGAAAACGCAGACTGCGAAAATGCAGGTTAGTTCTTACGTTGGTTTTTTCCTTGTGAGAGATACACGTGTCGCTGTGTTGTGTGTGTGTGTGTGTGTTGAAATTTGTTTTATTTCTCCTTGCAGCGAGCGTGGGATTTCATATTCCGACGCAATTCGTCGGAAATTTAGTGAAAGTTTTGTTGGTGATGATGGCGTGATTTCATCTGTGACGTCACACCTTTACATCCGGGCCTATCCTGCGCATCCTCGCTTGTAAGCGGGATTCGGTGGTGCATCATCGACAACGAGAGGCGTGCCGTCCTTTGGAGGACATATTTCGGCCACGTCATGGTCTTCGCGTCGAGTCGACAGCACTCTTACCAGGTGGATTCGTTTCTTTTCTTGCATTTTTGTTTTTCTATGAAAGTATAATGCTAAATAGTAACCTTTTAATTAACTATGAGTTTTAAAAAAATAGCATGACATGATTAGTTGTTAACATATGGTGAACACAAAGACATAACCTCCTTTGTAAATGAAATTTTCCTTTTAGTTCAATTAAATCTAATTATTTAGTTTAATGAGTTTAAATCATTGTCTCAACCTGCTTATCCGTCAACACATTCCTAGTGCGTTGTCCGTTCGGACACACCCCTGAGGTTTCCGCCAGCCGGAGCTAGCCCATGACATGAGTTGACGGGTAGGTATTGGTGGGTCAAATATTAGTCTGTGATATAGTTATTCTAATTTGTGTTTATTTCTAAATTCTAATAACCTAGTGTGTTACCTATGTCTAAATAAACAAAGATAGCTTGTTAGGGAAAGATTTTTATTCCCACATACCTAGTCACACAGTCACAGAACTTCTGTTAGCTTTCTCACTGGATCCACAACGCACGACCAACTCGGACCATAGTCCGGGTAGGGAGTTTCCTCTATAAGTGATCCAGGGGGAAACGCTACAGCAGGGGTCGGCAACCTTATCCAGCCTAAGGGCTCATTCTAAAATAGTTTATTCCTGAAGGGCGCATGACAAGTTGACGCAAATAATAAATGTTACACAAATACAAAAAAAGACGTTTATTTAAATTCAGCGTACAATGGCGTACATACAGTCAATATTAGTATGTAATTACGAAAATTAGTTGCAATTTTATTAGTGTGATCCTTGACCTTGTATTTCTTCTGACAACTTCATGAAATCTGGCTCATAATTAGAAGTACCTGTCCTAATACATTGGTCCAAATTTAAGTCTGTCATTCTGCTTCTGTATTTAGATTTTAAGTGTTTCATAGTCGAAAATATAGATTCGCATGCGTATGTTGATGCACTATACGCGTGTATTTTGAGAGATAATGATCTTAAAATAGGATATTTATTTTCATCAACAATATTCCAAAAGCTTTCGTCCCTCATGTATGATTTCAGGCTCAAGTCGTTCTTCATGGTTATTATTTCCAGCTCTAATTCATCATAGTTTTCTATGCCAAAATAGTTTTTGAGACTTTCAGAAACATCACCATCTGCGAAAGGATTAAGTATAAACTCCAAGACAGGCTCAAGATTCTTGAATTGTTTGAAACGAGAATTAAATTCATCCAAAAGCGTATCTAAATATGAGGCAAACGAAGTGATATCAATATCTGTTTCACGTACATTGAGGTGTTCAAAAATTTTCTTTAAATTTGGGAAGTGTGAAGTTGAATTTCTTAATAAATGGGATTTCCATAAAGCCAGTTTGGCCTTAAATGTATTCACCGATCCAACCATTTTCGCAACATGACGATTTTTTCCTTGCAATTCCAGGTTTAGTTCATTTAGTTTTATTGTTACATCTGTGAGAAACCCCAAATCTGCTAGCCATGAGTGATCAGTCAACTGTGGATAATCTTCTTTTCTCGTTGCTAAGAACTGTTTTATTTCGTTTAATAAAGTGAGAAAGCGTACAAGCACTTTACCTCTGCTCAGCCATCGAACTTCTGTATGCAATATCAAGTCCTCATACTCGGCATCTTCATCTTGCAACAGTTGCCGAAACAAACGGTGTTGCATTGCCGCAGCCCTAATAGAATTAACTATCTTTACGACAATCTTCATGACGTGTTCAAAACGAAAAATTTTGGCACACAACGCCTCTTGATGGATGATGCAGTGATAATGAGCGAATTGAGGAAACAAATCATTTGCCATACACAGCGCAATAAAGCCATTTTTATTGCCTATCATTGCAGGTGCACCATCAGTTACTATGGCAGCTAATTTTTGAAATGGTAACTGGCTTTCTTGTGCAAAGGCTAGAAATGCATCATAAATATCTTTACCTTGTGTGCGACCCTTCAGCGGCAATAACTTCAAAAATTCTTCTTTGGTGGTAAAATCATTAAATACCATTTTAATGATAACACACAACTGTGCAGTGTCAGAAATGTCGGTAGACTCGTCGAGTTGAAGAGAAAAAAACTCGCACTTCTGAATGTCACTTTCCAACTCCGATTTCATATCTGTAGCAATAACTTCTATTCTTCTCGACACTGTTCGAGCTGACAATGGTATCGTTTCAATAGCCGCCATAATTTCGGTTTTGTTTTTAAAATTCTGAAAGACAGAATCAGCAGCTGTTAAGAAAGCTTCCTTTATTAATTCTCCGTCTACAAAAGGTTTTTTCTTCTTAGCCAACAAATGAGAAACCTTTAAAAATGCAATAGTAGCGCTTTTCGAAAGTTGAACTGGCCTGGTAAAAACACTTTGTTGTTTCGATAAATTTGTCTTCAATTCACCGACACGTTTCTTCCGGATTTCAGTGTTTGGGGGAAAGCTATTATTACACGACATAGCATGCAAAGTATTGAAGTGTCTTTCAATGTTACTTTTTTTAGGCACTGCTACACTGGCGTTGCATAATAAACAAATACTTTTCCCATTAAACTCAATAAAAAAGAACTGTTCTTCCCATTCTTTATTGAAATAATATGTCCTTGGTCTTTTACTCATGTTGAAAACACAATATTATAACAAAACAAGTCTCCAAATAAGTAGGTACGTAGATAAAACTAACGACACAAAAACTCGACTAATTAACTCTCAATATCGTAGCGCACTGACTCTTTTACAGTGCGCGCTGCGATAGCAGGGCGGGCGCGGGGTTCGCGGGAGTATACCACGCATGCGCCGACCGCCCGCGTCCGCGCGCGCTTCGCTCGGTCAGTCATTCATGCTAGGTCTACTCTATAGTATGCCTGTATGTGCCCTTCGTACGAAGGGCGCATCAAAAAGACGTCGCGGGCGCACGCGCGCCCGCGGTCACAGCGTTGCCGACCCCTGCGCTACAGTATGGATAGTCAACGCCGTTGTTCAAGATCTTAAATAAAAAGATTTGATATCTATGAACACGTCTGCTAGCAGCCGAAACAAGCATTTGGGGATTGTCGTTATAATATTAGTATTATTTGATGAACCGATTGTGGACTCAAGGGTCATAAATACATATTTTTGTCAGAAATAAAACAATAGAAAAATATAATAATAATTTCTTTATATTTTGTAAACATAATTAACAACTTTAATTATTTCCTCAAAAGGATCTTTTTTATTTTTTATTATTACCCTTCGCCATAAATATTCATAAACCAAATCTGTGGAATTTTCTCGATTATTTTAATCATCCTTACTGATATATCTTTTGACGACACGCCACTGAGATTTAATTCTTTGAGTGTGCGTACTTTCTGCTGCCACAAAAGGGTTTTCAGGATCACTATGATTGACTTTTTTGTGAATGTATCCATAATTTTCTAGTAAGCCCGCCAAAAATCAGTATGGATGATGGTGCCCTCAGCCACATGCTTTTGTATTAAGGGCACCAAAACTTCAACTTCAGCGGATCGCGCATTTCCTGGGCAAACTAGTCTTAAATCTTCGCTGTCATTTTCGATCATACCCAGAGCATCCAATGAACTTCGATGTGTCGACCTAAAAGAAGATAAAGTATTAATTTAAAGTATTGATAAAAAATTGTCAGAATTAATTTAAAATTGTATTCATAAATTCTAGCCTATATTATCTCCAGCTCATCAACTATATCTATGCATTTAGTATAGCTCAACTTTATAATATGTATTTTCTTTTTCCAAATTTATTTTCGTCGATTTGTACGATTTTTCCTGGGCCGCCAATCTTTCCTGCGAATCTTTGTTTTTCCATTACATAAATGACAACAACCTCCCGACAGTAATTTTTATTTATTTATTTTTTGTTTTGGGTAATACATGAGATCGTTCGGTCTAAGGAGGGCTGGGAAGTGAATCGTTTCACCAGCTGGTAGATACCCCAGCCAGCGAGTGCCGCACCTCTCAAACGACTATCTGTCTAAAATTCCGTTAGGAGCCAGATTCTCCAAATTACACAGCAATCTATGCAATTCGTTCTCCAACGTCTGTTCCAAAGACACTTCCCTTTCAAGTGCTCTGTCGGGATGGTCAATAGCTTGCAACAGTTGCGTGAGCCAGGAGTCCACCGCTCCGATGTCCAGATGCACGTAAATCTTGGACTCTGGAAAGCGGACCGAATACGGTCGCGATTCGCTTTGACATTAAATTGAATGAATCGATGAGTTGAAACAAACTCAACAAGCATTTCATAATCCACAAATCTCTGCTTACACAGAATCATCTGCGCAATACCCCAAGGGGAGTAGTGCTGTTGAGCCATCGCCACAGGTGGTTCCGGGTCAGCAGAGGGATCGGATGCGACCAAGTTCTCCGGAGGTCGCACAATGGACTTCTTCCTGCCCCAGCGCTTACTAACGCGTTCAGTAGAAATGTCTATAACTCAATTTCGATATATTATCTGCACTCTCCACGATGGTTTCGGGAGCGCAAGTTCAGAGTCAAATTCAACGGTTTGCACTTTGACAACAACTGAAAATAAGTATAAAGTATCGAAATAAATAAATTGTTCCTAAAATCACGCCAATTAGTTAGCCCCAAACTAATCCGAGCTTAAATAAATAAATATCCGACACCATTATTAACAATAAAAACACAAGGATTGGAGAAACAAAGTCATTTATCAACAAGGCTCATTGTAGTTCAGGTTAAAGAATTTATTTCCTCAACGAATTTATACAAAATTCACTTACAGAGAAAAAACAATTATACAATTAGGATTTGGCAGTCAGATGCTAATACAATTTACATTTCGTTCCAAATCTACCCTCACAAATCCGTCATGAACTCTGGTTGAGCGATGCGAGATCGTTGCCACAGTGTAGTTCACACCAGTAAGTTAATTAAATTTATAGTAATTTATTAAAATCATTTCAACAAATTTATATCATGAAGTACATGTTTCTTCAGTTTGCGTTTAAATATGTTGAACGAAGTCGCATTCTTCACCTCCTTCGGTAATTTATCATCCCGGCGTTTCGGCCCCAGCGTTGGCTTGTGACTAGAGAAAGTTGTAATTTTCAATTAACTCCTTCTCTGTATTTACAAAATAATGATAATTCAGTGATAATAATTCAATTCAATTTATAAAAGTAGGTAGGTATGTAATTTTTCATCAATGTTTCTTTATGACGTTATCAGTGTGATAATGATAAGATATCACGTAAAACTATCGTCCGTACACCGACTTTTACACACATGAGATAACCAAATATATATTTTTTTTAAATAATGTATAAATAATTAAATTAAAAGGGAGGCAGAACCTCTTGCAAAAATTTTGAGTAATTGTTAACAAATGTTATACTCACCACTCCAAGCCCTTTCGCAGTGCAATAAAAGAGCTTGGAAATGGGGAAAAACATTCACATGCGCATGATTAAATTAAACATTCGACGAGAGTCATTAAGCTCTAAAAAATCTCCAGAGCGCGTTATTGTTTGCAAACAAATATAATCAGCGCCATCTACCGAGCTTCTCTATCTATCTTCTTCATTAATAAATTAATAGGGAAATGCATTGATTGATTTAAATACGGGTCAAATTTTTAGGGGTAAACGGGTAGTTACAAAACTAAACTTTCAAAGATATTCAAATATTGGGGAAATAATGTCACAACTGTATCTTAGGTCACTATTGCTCCAGAATCAAAAAAATATCATGTCACAATTATCTTAGTAACAGTGTAGCTCCAAGACACATTTACACTTGGGGGGGGACCGCACACAACTGACCATTATAACAATGTTGCTCCCAGCGTCGCCGTGATTCGCGCCAAAACGACAATGACACTCACGCCCTCATACGGAAACTATTGTGTACTACGAAAGTAACGTTATCGCACCAAGTTTTATTACTAAAATTAAATTTGACGATGCGCTTAAGTCGTACGTTTGAATCGCAAAATATGGTTTGATACAAATGTTCATTTAATATTGGATTTTCCGCCATTCGATTGCGTTCCAGGTTCTGAATTATTGGGGCATTTTCATATGGCGCTAGAATCTGTGGATTATTATGCACATCGATTCGATATCTAAAAGCAGACGCGAAAAAGGCCATGGATCCAGCCACAGGGAATGGACCACGCACAGAAACCTCGTTCTGATCGTTAAGGACTGCAGTAACTATTTGAGCAACTGATCCTGTTCTTGATTTGGGGAATGACCCTTCAACGAAGCCACGAACTTCAGAAAGTTGATAATGGATGTAGTTCATGAGCCGAGTGTTGATTGGTATAGTCGGGTTATCCGCATGAAACGCCTCTGGTGTAATCCGGGCATGTCCAAGTGCGGTCATCATCTCTTGCCTCAGACGTTCACGTGGAAACCACCCGATACAACGAGCGTTCGGCTGTGGTGCAGGTGGTGCATTATCATCTTCTGGGTCGGGCTGATCAATTTCAAGTTGCCAATTGTCTCCGGGATCGTCAGCGACAGGGGCGACAGTCCGGGCAGCGTCTTCAACGATGCGTTGAGCCAAAACTCCAGGGCACACGTAAGTGGCATAATCGACTGCATTTTCGGCTATAGGGCCGAAGAAGCCGGGTATGTTCTCTCCGGCTTGTAAGTTAGGTTTATCAAATATAAAGTCGCATTCAGAAGAACCTGGTATATTTGTATTTCCAAAACCCGATGTGTATTGTTCAACTAATTTAGTTATGGCATAATTGCCTACCTCAATTTGGGTTACGAAATCGGATTCATCGGGTGTGATTACTGCTCCGCATTGACGATGGAGCTCTAACATGCGGGCGTAGACATGCATGCCCACATAGTATGAGTGCATCGACTGCGATACGTTCTTTGCGTAGATGTGTGATCGAGCAGTAACGGACTTGAAGTCCTCCTCAACTAGTTGGGCGAAACCGTAATGCCCAGGGTGGACTTCATTTGCGACGGGCGCAAGCCTCATCTCGGTCCCCAACTCGTTCATGAAGCTTTCGAGATAAAGCGGATCATTAGTGAGAGGAGACGATGTTTTTGAGAGATGTTTGGGCTGCGGAACTCCCGCAGGGGGTGCCTCAGCCGCAACAGCCGGTAGCGGTTCCTGAGGAGCCGCTGGTTGCTGCGGACGGTGTTGTCGACCTCCTTGGCCTCTTCCTCTTCCCCGACGCGGCGCTTCCAGATCAGGGCGGGGGTGCTGGTTAAAGCCGCCCCTTCCCCACTGCGCTCCGCCACGACCGGCGTAGGGATTAGGCGCATAGTTGTTGTTGTACTCTTGGTTGTACATTTCAATTTAAATGCCTCTCCGAGGACTTAGAATTATATGCTACGATAGCGAAATTAGCTTACATTAGTAATTTCCCCTCCGCAAGGCCCCTGCTCCCCACGGACCAGGAGCCTCAGCCGCCATGGACCTAATTGCCAAGACGGCTGAAAATCCATCACCGGGGAAGTGCTCTTCCCCGCGCCCCGCCCGGGTAATGAGGCCCTGCCTCGAAGCCCGTACCCTCCGCTGGCCACGGCCAGCGAAGACGACCCGTGCTGCTGCTGCACCAAGTTAAAGGGTGCTTTAGGACAGTTATTACATATTTAACTCATTATTGCAACTTTTGCATAAGTGACAGTGTTGCACCGGGGGTGACCGGGGGGGGGGGGGGGGGATATATTTGAGACAACCCCTTTCAAATTCCTAAGTGTTGTTGACACCATTGTCGCGTTTTAGACGGACAAATAGGTTTCCTGCCACTTTTAGATGTGACAGGTAGGTGGAGATGATTAAGAGGCATGAGAAAAGTAATACATTTAATTGGTCAAAACACCAGGGATAAAACAAGAATCTCATATATTTTGCAACAAGGGATGAATTTTACTCTAAGACCTGCACTAAGATGTACATAGATGTATCTGGATTAAAATTAAATAAGTTAACGCTTAATAACGGTTAATAATGGTCTGAAGATTATAGGGTCGGCTCAGCCGTAGAACAGGGCGTAGTACGAACCAAAAATAATTCACAGGTTACTATTAAGTTAGAGTTTCACGATAAGTGACTCTCTCGGTAGACGGGAGTCGTGAAATACCCGTCGCCAGACGACAGGGTGTTCAGGTTGTAAGATGAAACACCGGAGTAGAAAGCCGGTGGTAGAAAGCCGGTAGTAGAAAGCCGGTGGTAGAAACCCGTTAACGGGTATAAAAACTGCACACAAAGAAAGATAATAACAGCACTGACGTTACATTACGGCATGGTATTTATAACTCCCTACGTTAGGAGTCGATCAGCGTGACCGTTCGCTTGCGAGTAAGAACTCGCCAAATTGGCCAATGTAGTACCCTATACTGGTATGTTATATTTCCTTGATTCTACGGTGGAAAGAGCCAATGGCGAAACATGGAGCATCCCTGGTGTTATATTGCTACACTTTATATGCTAGCTTAGCTTACGCCTTCAAGTTGTCAAAGTACCTTTCATACCTCCCCTTTAAATTCCAAAATAATTGAATGCAATCAACCCTTAATTATAATAACAAACTTATGGGTACCCTAACGGAGCGTTTATACGCTCTCCACGCACGAGCCGACGCACCGGGCGATGGAGGAGCCGGTTCCCCCCATATCGGCTCTTCCTGGTCTTCGTAATCGGACTGTTCTTTAGTTTCCTTTATCGGGACGGCTGCCTCTCGCTGGGTGCCTCTGGGTCGCCTTCGACTCTTTCCATGTTCAATGTTGTTCCATGAGCCAATTTTGATTAAGTAATATCATCGTTGTTGCCAAGGGATTCGGATCCTTTGTACATCTTGAGCTGCGTTCTATAAGTTTTGTATGGTACATTTTCTTTTGTGATATCATGTCAAGTGATTTTTGTGGTAATTTTAACATTAATTCTGCAGCCTTGAGTAATATAAATTTGGTTCCCTCATTTTTCTTTTTGACTTCCATTTTAAACAGTTATAATAATAAGGAAACAGATTAATAATAACTCAAACTTTTAAACATAAAAAAGAAAGAAAAATAACATAAAAAAGAATGTTTAAACCTGAAAACCTCTGCTCAAGTCGTATAATAAAAATATTCTTAGTTACCATTGATTTACTTTTAGATAAATGAATGTTAGTATATGTTAGATACTTAGCGTATTTAAATTATTAGGATTATGTCTTCATCACCTTTGAATGGATTCATGTGTTCATTCACCCTTTTATGAGCCGTGTCTACACCTTCGTAGGAGAACTCTCGTCTCATTAACATGGTGAGGCCAGTAGCGCTCATCTCCCTCGATCACAAAGATTAAGAGAACAGCTTAATCTTGAAGCATAAATTTAGCTCTGCGATGACGTCGTCTTGGTCTTTCCACTTAATGTAAAACATTTGCCTTCCAAGTTCGTATTTAAACGTTATTATAGCATCCGGTGTAAGGTTTTTTGGCCTTTACTTTAGTTTCTTGCGTTGTTACCCTTTGGCTGTAATTTGGATAGGCTGGTTTTGGATAGGTCACTGTCACTGTCACTTAGGGTGGATTCGACCAAACAAGAGTAAATCTAAATCTTAGAATAAATCGTCAGTTATTCGAGAGTTAATCAATTTAACGTTTTACCATCTATAATTCTAAGAATAGTGGGCCTATTCGGGAATTGTTATTATACCGCCGTTTCGCACGTAATAACGGAGCTATTCCTAGAATAATGTAATGGCGTCCCGCGTCAGTGAAGTCCAATCATCTGATCTATGCTGATTTATGATAATGCAACGTTTAAACAATTTGATTGATGATAGTGATAGTGATGAGGAAAATATACCTAGACGTCCAAGATGGTTAAAAGAAAGAAAAAACTTATTTGAATATTATGATGACCATGATTTTGCGATGAGGTTTCGTCTGAGCAAAGAAGCCACTTTGTTTCTGCTATCGAAAATTAAACGTAACTTGGAATATATTTCCGATCGGTATGTACATTCTTTATACTTACGTACCTGCGTAGTTTTTTTTGCGCCCTTTTAAGTGCACTCTGACCGTAGATAGTGCCGATGTTACCTACTTTATTTACCTGCCTACGTAGGTAGGCTATTACCTGTCTGTCCAGTATTTGACTAGGTAGATGTTAAAATAATGATGATGACAGGATAGATTATTTAACGTTATTATTTTTATAATAACATGTAGCTACTTAAGTACATTTTCTAGTATCTATGCCAAATTAATTAATTTAATGATAATTT
Source organism: Oeneis ivallda (assembly GCA_029955525.1). Classification (NCBI taxonomy): domain Eukaryota; kingdom Metazoa; phylum Arthropoda; class Insecta; order Lepidoptera; family Nymphalidae; genus Oeneis; species Oeneis ivallda. Next base: position 12,655,508 of record JARPMR010000021.1, read on the forward strand.
TGTTCTATTACAGCAACTTCTCCATTTCACCTATAAATCAGTTGCTGGGAACTCTACGATTTTATGCAACCAATTCGACTCAAATGACCATTGGCGACACCTGTGGTTGGAGCACTCCTACTACAAATAAAATATTACACAGAGTCAGTGCCGCTATTGCTGCACTACATAGTGAATACATAAAGTTCCCCAGTACTCAACTAGAGATAAGGACAGAACAAGACCATTTTTATCACATTGCTCGATTTCCAAGGGTAATTGGTGCTATGGATTGCACGCACATTAAGTTGTCTTTTGTCCCTCTCCGATCTCAGGTAGGAGGTGAACAAGCAGAATTGTACCGAAACAGAAAGGGTTATGTTTCTATAAATGTGCAGACCATATGCAACTCCAACCTAGAAATCACTGACATCGTGGCAAGATGGCCAGGGTCATGTCATGACAGCACAATATTCAACAATAGCATAATTAAGGTAAAGTTTGAAGATGGATGCTATGGTGATGCACTATTAGTAGTTGATGGTGGATATGCCTCAACATCTTACATGATGACTCCATTAGAAAGCCCGAGAACACAGGCAGAGCAACTTTATAATGAGTCACAAATAAGAACCAGAAATCCTATTGAAAGGAGTTACGGTGTATGGAAAAGACGATTTCCTGTACTGGCACTTGGGATGCGTGTCAAATTAGAAAAAACATTGACAATTATAGTGGCCACAGCAGTTTTACACAATATTTTACGCCGTAGAGAAGAAACATTACCTCCAGATGACCCAGAACTGCATTTAACGGCTCCATGGGAGCAAATTTTAAGTGATGGTCAAATACCTCAAAGTCAAAGCACTGAAAGTGAGCGAATACCTGGCCGACTTCATAGAACTCGTGATGCTCTTATTGCCAATTATTATCAAAGTTTGGTGTAAATAAATAAGTTTAGTTGGTACATATTATAGTCTTTTATTATAGTTATTGTAGATCAAAGATTCTTTAAACGACACATCACACACATCATATTTCTACTCTACACCGCTACATAATCACACGTCTATTATAAATGCGAAAGTAACTGCCTGTCTTTGTAAGGTAGAACGAGCTTATGAACCTGCTTGAACTTCAAGAAAAAGAAGGTAACTTTGTCACAAGTGATATTCACTTACTTTTACTTACAGAATCTACTTTTGCTTACAGAAATAAAAATTGTAAATAGTTTAAAAATTATTTATTTTGAGAATTCATTTTGTACTTTTTCTGCAAGCTAATAATCTTCTTCGCTTGATCAGTAACAAATTTGTTTTGATTGTTTCTTGTCTTAGAATTTGTTTTTTAATTTGAGTATCAAGGTCATGTAAAACCTTTGTTCTCTCCATTTCCTCCACCGCAAGTTTTTTTTGTAGCTCTATGGCTTCTATCTTCTTTTTATGCAACAGTTCTAAAGAAGAAGACGTATTTGTATGGATTGGCCTCCTCCTAGAAATCCAGGTCTCGCGATTTGGTTTCTGCTTCTCAATCATGTTTGCTGTATTGTCAGTCACAGGAGTATTTTTTTCCACTGCACCGTCAATTTTAAGTGCCTGTGACACCGGAGTCCTCAACAATTGCGGTGTGTAATCTCCCCAATCCTAATACAAAAATGTTAAAATTAATAAATAGTTTAAATAATATTGATGTTCATAATGATTTTTAACAAATATTTTAAAAGTAGACTATATTTTATTAAAACAGTTTATGTAGATATCAATAATTACCTTTGTCACAAAATCTTTATTATTATGTTGTATTGTTGTTTCACTTATCTGGTCGTCTACAATCACCACAGTTGGAGGCAGTAAGATATCTGCAAAAATAAATTATGATTAATAACTTAGCCCTGGCAGCAGTAAATAGCACTTTATTGTTTACAATTTTACTAACAAATATGTACTAATGCTGAAAATAAAAGTCAAAGCTTCTGTTTTTTCTATGATACCTTGATGCTGGCACAATCATTGTCAACATGATGATGGATATAAAAGAAGAAGCCTGGGATTACTTGTACTTCGTTTGTGTAATATACCTGTATACTATGATGACCTACTGCAAAAAAGGTTATACTAACCTTTATATTGTGCTGGGGGTGGTTCTGGGAAATCCTCGGTCTCTACAGAAGGTATTGCAGTTTGATCTTGCACTGCAGGAATAATAGAATCACTATCATAAGGGTTAAATAACCCAACAGCACTGGTGGATAGTAGGCATAAGATCCGCTGAAGAAAGGGATCTTCCTTTTTAGGAGGTATAGGGGATCCACCTCCTGAAATTAACAAAAACTGTTAATTCTTAAAAGTTAACATCAGATATTATCTTTCAATTTGAGAGAGCTTTCATCATCAGCTGATGAAATCTCTCTTGGGAAACTTTATTTCCATAAACACTATGTCATATGGTGTTTCCAGTAAGTAGCACATTAACAACAATACAACAAACCATTGACACATATTTAGCATTTATGTTACCTACTATTTTACACATATTTTTGGATAATAGGTACCTATAATATTAATAGTAGTACCTACATATAATATTATACTAACCAGTTTGAATCATATGTCTCCTATTATTTGCTGCATCTTTTCTAGCTACCTTTTTCATACTCTCCCACTGGGCTTTTAGGTTTTCTGCTGTGCGAAAGGAGTGGCTTGTTCGACTATTGTACTGGTCTGCAATAATTTGCCACTGAGCTAATTTTGATTTTATAGTCACGCCATCAGTTTTTTTATTTTCTATAATATCAAAATGAAATTGAACTAGGCTCAACAGAAGTTCCTTTTCAGAAGACAGCCAATTAGGACTGCGTTTACGCTTATCCTGCAGCTGCTTATCCTCACTCATTTTCACTTTAACGAACTTTAAAACCACACGACAAAACTTACTATTTCGCTTCAAACAAATAACAAAATTGAAAATCATGAAAATACAAAAATTAGCACGTTTGACAGCTAGCTAGCATAGACTACAGCTACTTTTTCACACTATAATACGGCAAAATCGAGTTGACATGATGTATGCTCAATACACTATCCCGTTGTAGAACAACATTTATTTGCCGGGTTTTATTTTCGTTCACCATCCACTCTGCTATTCGTGTATTGTTATTCCTAGCGCAAGTATATTATCGATTACGTGGAGAAACGACTTTGGATTTACTCGAGATTAAAATCATGGAATAGATTATTCCTGGTATAACTACTCGTGTTTAAATTTAAGTTTGGTCGAATCCACCCTTAGTAGCTCATCTCCCTTGATTAGAAACATTATAGAGAACAGCTTAATCTTGAAGCATAAATTGTTCTGATGCACACACAATATTCTCTGACACACACACGTTACTGAAGGGTCGAACATTTTGAGTGAAGCTTGGAGAAATGTTTTAAATTATGAGATAAGGTGTATTTTTAAGAACAATGAGGCCAAATTTTTTAAGACTTAATTAAAAATAAAGACTATATAATTATGATAAACTACTTTACGTTTTACTCACTTGGATAATATCCTTTAATGCTGTAGCTATTTCACTACAAAAAAACTGGAACAAATTCTGAAATCATCGACTTTCCTACTCTATACAATGCTTCTAGAGATGCAAATGAATCATTTCCATTTTAGTTCTGGCCGGGATTGAATTTCGCATATAAGTATCATCTTTTTTAAACTGTCTGCAACTTTTGCTAATAATTCATCAAATTTTTCTGGAAGCATTCTTAAATGGTTTCTGTAACCATCTATTTCTTGTCGCATTTCGATAAGCAGACATGAAGTTCTCCAACTTGTAACATGTAATCCAATTTTTCACCCAAATCTGCCTACTTCTTCTCTTCTTTCTCTCTCTTATTAATTGAGCCACACATTCTGTTGCTAGTTGCAATATGATACTATTTAATTCACTTCGAATGTTTGCCATTGCAAGTTCAACGTGAACTGAGATGAACTAGGATGCAAGTGTGCCAGTTACAGTCATGTGTATACGTCTTGTAAGTGTAAGTTAAACTTGCAAATGTATTCACTGTGTGCTAGTAACTTGTATGTACCATTAACTTGTATGCAAGCTTCTGATCTGTTTTACAGGTATGTGTATTGCGCTCTTAACATATATGTCAGAATATAATACGAATCCGTTGTCAAATATCTGTAATTAATTAATATTAATTTCCATTTCATAAAAAAGCATTTTTCTTAACTAGTAAAATGACTACTCCTAACGATTGTTCGCAAAAAGATCATTTAGATAAAATATTAGGCGTCTTACGAGAAGAGAACCAACAACAAATAAGAAAACGGAGATATAAGGAGAGAATTGCGAGAAATTATGCAAGAACTACATACTACCTTACAATTCTTCTCCGAAAAGATGGACGACTATCATGAAAAAATCAGAGAATATGAACTAAACATGAAACACACGGATAATCAAATAAAAGACATAAAAAAAAAAGTCGTCGTGGGACATTAACGATAGGAACGAAGTTATTATTATAAAAATATTAATTTCAAGTTCTATTCGACGTATAAAGAAAATAATTATTCGGGTATACATTTTTATCATGATTTTTTTATCGATAAAAATCAAAATGACCCCAGGGAAGCCTAAATATCGATTTTATAAAATATTAAAAATTAAAATAATTTTATAAAATAAAAAATGAAAATAAAATTTCGCGCCCTGGGTGGGCTCGAACCACCAACCTTTCGGTTAACAGCCGCACGCGAGACGATTAGGCCACGGAGGATATAAGATTTTTAGGCCATCAAAAAATGTAAAAAGTGTCGTTGCAACTTTTGGTCTTAACGCAACGCGCGATAAGGAACTTCGTTCCAATTCGTTCCAGTATCCTTAAAAATATCTCCCTAAAAACGACGCCATTGAACAAAAGATTAATTCGCTACAACAAACTCAACTTATCAATAACTTCGAGATTTGTGGTGTATATTAGGAGGACGCGGAGAATTTAATCCTTTAGATTACTTGGGTATAAACATAAAATTAAACCAAAATCCACAAGACATCATGAAAGCATACGGAAAGAAAGTAGTACGCCCAGGCAACCGCGATAGCTCCGCGCCGCCCGTTGTGATTATATCATTGAGAGATGGTTGCAAAGATGTGTGGCTGGAATCTTCAAACAATACAGACATGAACTTTCAGGACATAGGAATTTCGCAAGGAAGCAAGATTTACTTCAGGGAATCCCTCAAACCTTAAAATAACCAAACCAAAAAAATAACCTTTGCAAGTTCGTTTGGTGTAATAATGGCGTAATATTAGCACGAAAAAATGAAAGATAAATAAAATACACCACATACGTTCTAGTAATGATGTGGAAAGTTTGGTGAAATTATTCAACCCAAAATGAAACTTAATTTAACTACAACTGTCAACCTTTTGGACCGGGAGCCAAGACGTTTCAGACCTTCGTTATTTTATAAAAGCTGAAAGGTCCTCTGTGTATGTCCCCAATAGAGATAAGAACGATTCCCGACTATGAAGTTTGGATCTTGGTGGCTTTGGAGATATAACGTAGTAAAGGTGCATAAATTCTGAGGATACTTTCGTCATAGTATAAAAGCTGAGTTTTATATATGTTACTTTCGACACGACGAGAATAATCGTAGCCAAGTTTACAAGTTGCTCGACGAAATAGAATAAATTTAGCGATTCTATAATGTTACTCGCTACATCTCATACAACTGGTAGCCAAGTTGCAATTTTGACAAGGGCGTAGTTTGAAGTCGAAGTTTTTGAACGCCTGTTCGCGCCGAATTCTGCGCTTGGATGCAAAATGTACAATGTTAGACGACGCCAAAGCTATACCCAATGTGTTGTCTATTGTCTTCTTACTAATACTTCTTGTCTATTTCGCGCTTGAGGCGTACGCCGAAAAACGGCCGCGACCTTTTGTAATAAATAGTAGATAATCGTTTTGTGAGCCGCCGCCCCACGTTTTTTGGGTCGTTGTTTTGGTTTATTGTGAAATGCGTACGTCACTTACATATAACGAGTGTGTTATTATTTTTTTGCGCTTTGACGAGCTTTGTTGGAAAAATTATACTTTCTTTTTGTGTGTTTTTTCGAATCCGCTTGGATCACCTGCACGGCCGATTTTAGACTTTTAATGGAACGATCTTTTCCGCTGTATCTTGTTACTCTTTCATTATTATATCTATGTTATCTATTTTGACATCTGAACTGCTGTCACGAACAACGCTATCTAAGCGATCGCCGTCTAGAACCCTATTCAATCGTGTAAAAACTTCGTTTCGGTTTTCCTCCATTTCAATTCTTCGCGATTCTAATCGGAGCCTTTCCATCTCCCTCTGATGGTGATTTCGTTCTCGGACTTCCTCCAGTTGCAGCCGGCGATTCTCGAAGGCGTCTGTGCCCTCCGTGTGCGAATCGAAGCAGCCTCTCCCGTCGCGGTGTAGACCCGGTGGGCGAAGGGGTTGCCGGATGCCGCTGTCTTCGTGGAGCCCCTGATTTTGTGCCGTTGGGAGACGTTGTTGATTGCGTCGGCGTAGCCACACGGACGGGTGGTGGCGTTGTCGTTCGAGGTGCCGAGAAACCTCAGAAGGCGGAGGTGGCAGTATAAGTGAAATTCCTAAGGAAACAATACTTATTACAATACATATTCATAAAAGGCATAATTTTGTGCACATTCTTTTGCAATTGCAAATCATTCTAATATTATAAAATGGAAAGTGTGCTTGTTGATTAATCCTACTTCCATGCAGCAATGGAGCAACAAGTCAATGTGATTTTTGCATAGAGATTACTTTTTATGCTGGAAAAATACACATCACAGGAGCCAAACAGCAGGTAAAATTTAAAAAAACCTTCTAAAATATCATGTGTTTGTTAGGAAAGTTCTAGGCGGTTCTAGGACATAGGCTAGAGGTCGAGAGTTTCTAGGTCGAGGTATTTCCTGGAAAATATGATGGTGATGGTGGAATTGTTGGTCAATCCACTGAAGATGGCATTTTATGTACAATCTGTATGCCGCATATAGTACTCCCAACAACATTACAGTCAAAATCATGAGTAAAATAATATTCGTGGTGCTAATATGCATCCTAATATCTTCCACGGATGACTGATTTGAACCTCCGGCCGCGTTTTGGACAATGATAACCTCTTCTTTTGTATTTCCTGCGCCCATCTTCTTGTTTTCAACCTTGAAACAGTCTTTTAACGGCGCCGTCCACAGCATGATAATATAACCATTATGACGACTACTATTAACGCAGCTGACATTGCAAAAATCATAAGCCAGTCTTTAAAAAAGTTATCATTTTCCAATAGTATTTTATTACTTGATTCACACATGTTCAAATTAAAAACACAATAAACCTATCTGTACTGCGCGGATAGTCCGGCTGCCATATAAGGCAGGGTCGCCATGTAAGGCGGGGTCTTGGTGGCGTAATGAAACACCGAATGTTGGATTAATACTAACTTTATTCTAATAGATACACTCTTTATATTCTTACACTCTATAATATAAGGTATATTGAAAGGAATATGTGTGCGTGTGTTTTTTTTTGTAGGTGTATTGAATAAATTAGAGTAAAAATAATATAACTTTAAAAAGATCTCCAGTTAGAGAACCCACTGCTTAAAGCAAACAACACAAGCAAAAAATAACTAAGATGAAATCCTCTCTCTTCAATTTCAACTTGACCAACAACAGCCATCAAGCCTATAATGGCCAACAACCTCTGTTCAGGAGCTGAGAGAGTCAGTCTGCTGCTTGGACCACCACTGGTACCAGTAGCCTCGCGGTGCAGCTTTTTTTTGTTTTAGCCTTCCAATCCGCCCACACCTATAAAATATAAAAAATACTTCGGTTTAAAGACATTTATTACTCAAAAAGAACACAATAGTTCACTTACATTGAGAATAACACATTAATATTTTAGTTAGTACATATGTACAATATATTATTATCTAGGTTAGTATCTCAAGTTATGATTAAATGTATTATGAGATGTTAAATTTACAGATTAGAAGGTAGTAAGAAAAAACTTTAGTATAAAATATTCTTATGCTAACAAGACTAGTTATGTAGGGAGCGATTACACTAACATAAGCTGAGCGGTTTTGCGTAAATATTCAATAAGTTGTCTTTTGAACATAGGGAAACTTTTACTGTTAACAATGTATTCTGGTAAGTTGTTGTATAATGTCACCCCTTCGAACAAAATATTTCGTTTTCCATAGTTGGTTCTTGTTTTTGGTAGTATTAATTTGTTACGCTTTCTAGGAAAGTGTGTGTTTTTTTCCTAGAAAGCGTATTTGGGAGTGTATGTCATCTGTTAAGATTTTTCTGATGAGGATTTCTATTCTATATTTTAAAATATATTTTCAATGGGTGCTTTTCACGACAAATTTATAGGATCATTACTTTTTTCCATTTTTCTGTTGTTTTCCTAACTCCTCCACTAAACTAAACGTACCTTTCCATGAATTCCAGTTGCAAACTGCTCCGGGCTAGCTCGTGATCTAGATTCCACCCTGCAAAAGTAATCATTATTAATTTATGTTATCTTTTACTGATTTGCATTGTTATCAATTGATAAAACTAGCGTAATTTAAAATTTAATTTGATAATAATATAAATCAATAATGAAGAGTTTTACCTTGTTGTTTCGTTTGATGGCTTCTGTAATGCCCACACTGCACAATTTACTTTGGCAATTGACTGAAATTTGGAACGCAGATAGCTCATACCCAGGATTAACACATAGGCTACATTTTATCCCGGAAAATTAAAGAGTTCCCGCGGGAATTAATAACCTTGATCCACGCGGACGAAGTTGCTGACATTTACTCTTTTATAAGCTGCTGGCTCATATTTTGCAATCGGTATGACATCTGCATTAAATGGAAATATAATTTTTGAATCCTTCTTTTCTTACTTCAGGTGTGGTCATCTGCAAACATTTCTGAAAACTATTGTTTTTGCAATTTCGTAACAACATTTTGTTCGTTGCCGTTTTACGAGTTTTGTGTCCAAAATTGATTTCAATTATTTGAACACGGCTAAGTCGAGTGGTTGTGGCAGATGTGACGTGTGTGCCGGCAGCTTCAGGATGGTAATGTTATTTTGTAAAACCAAGTCTACAACTCGATTATTATCAACGTGTGTTGTGGCCATCTTAATTTATAAGAACAGGTCTTAATTATAAAAGGTTTCCGTCTCCATCCAGCCGCACTTTATTACCGCATATGCGATTTCAAAATTATGCTCCTTTCGCGTTGCCATCAGTAGACTCCACATTATCTTTTTCAAAATTGTATTTTAACTTCAGTATGCCCTCATGAGACACTTGCATAATATTGGACCACAATATTTTATATCCCTCTGAGTCATGCATCTAATTTCGGCCTTCAATAAGCATTTTTATATCGACAAAGTCAGATTGATCCATCTCTATGACATTATATTTCTCGCCACTAACTTTGGCATTCATTGCATTGCAATGATAATGATGATGATCACGTTCGATGCAAGCATGCATTGATTCACCCTCATTTTGTCCGTGTCCAGTTTCAATTTGGGCAATTTGGGCCCGATTTTGTGAAATAAGCTGTTCCCCGGGTAGCATATTCTTAATCTGGTGAGTTTTTTCGAATTTTTCGCGTATCTGGCGAATCAATTTGTGCCCAGTTGTCACGCCTGTACCCTGTCCAACCGTTTATTTTCTTTTTGAACTCTCTTTCTTTTCTCACTATGTGAGAGTGAGTGAGACTGAGCTGCTGAGTCGTCAGCAAATAGGAAACAGGCAACCGCGGTAGGTAAGTCTAACACTCGTATTTATAATAACACTCGTATTTATAAACAAGTAATTTAAATTAAATAAAAAACATTTAAAAATAACATACGTGTTTTATTCACTGATGAGAGGTTACATAGAATAAGCGCTGATTACACATCCTGCAATAAAAATTCTCCCTGAAGGAAGAATCTAAACTTTGGGGAAACACATAGTCCAGTATCTTCAAAACGGAAAAAGTGATGCAAGTTTTCTCGCAGCATGCGCGACATAAGGGCACCATCGGGTAGGTATACGCGGGATGGTAAACTCGAAGCGTAAACTTCAACAACCCCGGCATGGCGTTCACATAATCGTAATGGTCCATGAGCATCGCAGCCTCTTCGTCGGTGAATACCGGGTAGCCGGGCGGATCGACGGGAGGGGCGCTAGCCTGGTGCTGGTCGGGAGCGACGTTCACCTCTTGCTGCTCAGGAGCCACGTTCACCTCTTGCTGCTCCGAGACACTCGGCTGCTCTTGACTGACGGTTATAAGGTCACGTCGGACCCTATTACTCGGCGAGCGACGGACGGGACCCGCCTCGTCGGTAGACCTCGGAGCGCGAGGAGGGAAAGATAGAGTAAAACCTCTGCCGCTACGTTTGAAAGGCATAATTGATGACTGAATTTAAATATTAAAAATATAGGACAACCTAACACAACCACCGAACACTGAATAAAATAATATTGCACATTAATGCTTTTATAGTAAAATAATCCGAGTGGAAAAATAACGCGAGGAGGGAAAGATAGAGTAAAACCTCTGCCGCTACGTTTGAAAGGCATAATTGATGACTGAATTTAAATATTAAAAATATAGGACAACCTAACACAACCACCGAACACTGAATAAAATAATATTGCACATTAATGCTTTTATAGTAAAATAATCCGAGTGGAAAAATAACGAGGGCTTTAAAATTGGGTTTTAGCCTTTGTCATCCAGGTCCTACATTACCCATGCAAAAAAAATCAAGTCAATCTGTTGCTGTGTGATTGAAGCACAAAAACAGAAAAACACACTTATTAATGCTATACTTAACTTTTGAATAATTTATTTTAGACTTCAACCAAACAACTGACCAAGTTGTGGTATAATATGAAAGCTAAAGCTAGGGAATCAAAAACGAAAGAAAATATTCGCCATAAAGCTAGGGAATCAAAAACGAAAGAAAATATTCGCCATTTGACTGGAGGAGGACCAACTGTTGATGATATGGATCCTGTGGATGCAAAAGTTATTGATATTGACAGAAATACACACATCAAAAGTGTCTAGGGATCAAGCATTTTTATGCGGATTTCTTGAGATTGAGATGTGGCTTTGTAATAAATTTATGATTTTATAAATTTATATGGATCCTTTTTGGTGCATTTCATAATTTGAATCAGGAACTGTCAATCAAATTCGAGTAAAAGATGAAAATCAGCTGTCAATATTTTCCCTATAAAAACATACAACGCATTGAAGACATTATTAGTGCTACTGTTTCCCTACTACTGATTAAAACCAACGTTATTATGGAGCGGCGACGTCATTTAAGCAGGGAAGAAATGCTCAGAGCCGTGGGAATGATAGAAGCTGGTTCCCTGCAACGTACTGTGGCTTTAGCTCTGAATACAAGTCAGAATGTTATCAGTCGACTTTGGACACGTTACCGAAGCACTGGTACCGTGGCTGAGCGCCATGGAGGACGGTATCGCTGCACCACACGGAGACAAGACCGATACATTCAAATCTTAACTCGAAGAGCTCCAACAATAACCGCCATGATGTTAGCCGTGAGGCTTCATCACTCTTCAGGGAACTTAATTAGCGACCAAACAGTCAGAAACCGCTTGCATGAAGTGAACCTTCATTCCCGAAGACCGCTACGGGTACCACCTATAGCAATGCACAATCGTAGGATTCGATATCAATGGGCTCTTGAACACAGAAATTGGGCAGAAGAACAATGGCGTTTCGTGTGCTTTTCTGATGAGTCTCGTTTTGGTATGAGACCGGATACAAGACGTATACGACACTGGAGAACCCCTGGACGCCAACAGCGATTAAAATCCTGCCAGGAAGTCCATCCTTATAGTGGTGGAACCATCATGGTATGGGCGGGTATTTGGATCGGCGGAAGAACTGAGTTGATTTGGATCAGAGGCAACCTCAACGCTCAAATTTATGCTGAGACGATTGTATCAGACGTCATCGTTCCTCTACAAGTGCAAATCGGTCCCTTATTTCAGTTAATGCATGATAATGCACGACCGCACACCGCAAGAGTTGTAAGACAGACTCTCGCCGCAGCTAACATCAATGTCCTGCCCTGGCCTGCTCAGTCGCCAGACTTGAACCCGATTGAGCATGCATGGGATATGCTACAGAGAAGAGCTCTGCCGAATATGGAGGGTATCCAGTGGCAAGAAGACCTTTTTTTGTTGTTGCAACGAACATGGGCGGCCATTCCACAGCGTGATTTGGATGAACTCATTTTGAGTATGCCAAACCGATGTTCTTGTGTTGTTAGTGTTCGCGGTAGAAACACGGATTATTAATTGTTTAAGTTACGCAATAAAATTTTAAAGAAAACTGTTATTTCAGTCTTTTTTTCGAACTTTAATGTTAGTGGTTCAAATGTCAAAAATCCCTTTATTAGGAAAATGGCAAATTTCTTTATTAATGCAAAGGTGACTTGGTTTATCGTTACTGTGAGAAACGAAAACACTTTATTTGATGAATCCTTTAAGAAAATTTTAATTAATATCAATCAGGAGAAAAGTTATTGCAAAAATATATGTTGATCCCTAGACACTTTTGATGTGTGTATATTAACAAATGTGGAAGTTGATATTGATAGTGATATAATTGATGGTAAGAGATTATATTTTAAATTTGAATTCATACACCATTTACAGGCTAGATCAAGCTTGAGTGAGCCTGCTAGACACTTGTCAATATGTTGTTTATTATTTCATCATTATCAACCTAATCACGGGCCCACAACTAGGCACAGGTCTCCTCTCAGAGTGAGAAGCGTTTAGTTTAGGCTATAGTCCACCATGCTAGCTAAGTGCGCATTGGCAGACTTCACGCAGCTTTAAGAACATTATAAAGAACTCTTAGGTGAGTAGGTTTCCTCACAATGTTTTCCTTTTCCAAGCGAGTGATAGGCATTTAATTTCTTAAGACACAAGTCCCAAAAGTTAGAAGTGTGTGGCAGGGAATGAACCCCCAACCTTCTGAATAGGAGGTGGACGTCTTAACCACTATGTTACCAACCACTTAATCACTGGTTTAACAATAATATCTCTTATAATTACAGGAACAGTGATTGTGTTGGGAGATGACAATAACGCTGCCTGGGATAAAGTTCCAGATATGGAGATGACCCCAAGCGCAGAAAAATACAGAACTCCTAAGAAAAAAATGAAGATGGAAGACAGATTTTTAAATAAAACGGACATGCTGAAGCAAAAAATTTTAGAAGAGGAGTTAGAGTTTAAAACAAAAATGCATCAAGAACAACTAAAGCGTGAAGCATTGGAGTATGATTATAGGCAGAAAATTCTTGAAATGGAATTAAAAATTAAATGTAAGGAATTAGAAATTATGCAAAATAAAAAGAATAGTATATAATATTATAACATGTTTTATTTATTTAACTAAAATCCCTAGCTATTATGTTAGCTCGGAGAACCATGCCGTCACTTGTACCAATTGCAGTTTGTGGCTCAATGAGACTATCCTGATTATTATTATTATTATATGTTATTATTATGAGTATCATTGATATCTTCATCTTCAAGGAGATTTTCTATTGAGATGTTATGCAGTACAGCACAGGCTACGATTATATTTGCTGTAGTTTTTAATTTAGTGGCTAATCCTTTTTGTAGACATGGGAACTTTCGCTTCCACACACCGAATAATCTTTCTACAATATTCCGGGTTTTTTTTTGCGTTTTGTTATATCTTTCTTCTGGCAAGGTCCTGGGATTTGACACTGGGGTCAACAAATGTCTGGTGCAAGGATAGCCGGCATCTGCTACTAAAACTCCATTAATTTCATTATTTTGCAGGCGTATACTTAATCTGGAGTTTCTAAATATACGGCTATCATGAGTACTGCAACGTACAACTATGTCATGTATCAGCAGATTGGGACCACCAACAACTTGGACATTTAATGAAAAGTAACCTTTTCTGTTTCTGTACTGTTCAGTATGAACTATACCTCTAGGCTTTAAAATTCTAATATGAGTACAATCTATTGCACCTATAACATTTTTCAGTCCAGATCCTCTTCCTATGCGGCCAAGATCTTCAAAATCTACCTTAGTCTTCCTTAAATCAGCTGGAAATTTCACAAAGCTTTGCATTTGTGTAGCTAATGCAAAGCTTACTCTCTTTATTATATTGCACACTGTTGATTGAGAAATGTGCATTAAATCTATTGGTTGATTTGTTCATTTTGATAGTTACCCTCACGTTCAGATGGTGGTTTGTCTGTCGTGCTGTGGTTATTAGCTGAGTGGAAAGGGGCCGTTATTGGGGATGGTGGAGACGGCTTTAGGTAGGGTCTCAGCGTTTTAAGAGACGCGTTCTCTTAAAGCCTGATTAGTTTTGAGTAATAATTCCCGCTTCTGGTCCATGGCTAGTTAATGTAAAAGAGGGGCTTTTGAGGGTACTTTGTTCGAAGAATATACACCCTAAGTAATGAAATTATCTTACCACGCTACCTTCCATCGTCGCGCGACAAATGTGTCTGACTTTGTTGCCGACGAGGATCCATGCTCCGACAACAGCGGTGGGATAAACCTCCCCCATAATTTCGATCGCTATGTAAGTTAAGTATGGACGAGCGATCGTTTTGTTAAATTAATCTTATTTGATTTTTCTTTTATCCAATTTTCCAACCTAAACACTCGATGATCACTATGCGTATCCTTTTTCCCGGTCTTGTCCAAAACATCCTTCCTTAAGCGCTGGCTGTTTGCCAAGCGTATCCTTTTTCCCGGTCTTAGGGCTATATCCCAGGCGGGTGATGCCATGAAGTGATATGGCTAGATCCAAGGCGGGTGATGCCGATTAGTCCAAAACATCCTTCCTTAAGCGCTAGCTGTTTGCTAAGCGTATCCTTTTTCCCGGTCTAAGGGCTATATCCCAGGTGGGTGATGCCGAATTTTCTAAAACATCCTTCCTTAAGCGCTAGTTGGTTACCAAGTGTATCCTTTTTCCCGGTCTTAGGGCTATATCCCAGGCGGGTGATGCCATGATATGATATGGCTAGATCCAAGGCGGGTGATGCCGAGTTGTCCAAAACATCCTTCCTTAAGCGCTGGCTGTTTGCCAAGCGTATCCTTATTCCCGGTCTTACAGGCTATATGTCAGATGGGTGATGCCATGAATGTGACAATGGGTAGATCTTAGAGGGTGATTCAGATAATAATCTACAGCGCAGAGAGCGCGCTGGATCAGAATGGCCGTGTGGGCGCATTTGATTTCCGTTTAATTTATATTAATTAATTGGGAGTATTGTTTTGATTTCCGTATTCTTTTATTTTATATTAATTATTTAAAAGTATTGCTTTGACTTCCGTTTCCTTTTATTTATTAAAATTAGTTAAATCAAATTGACATTTGACTTTGACAGCGCGGTCACGCCATTTTGCACGCCATCTTGAAATATTAGTATAAAAGGGCTGTTTCGACGATACGAATTCAGTCTCTGCCCAGAGACTCATTCGACTAGTAGATGCCTTCGCGTCTAGGTC
Organism: Oeneis ivallda; assembly: GCA_029955525.1. Classification (NCBI taxonomy): domain Eukaryota; kingdom Metazoa; phylum Arthropoda; class Insecta; order Lepidoptera; family Nymphalidae; genus Oeneis; species Oeneis ivallda. The sequence goes on from JARPMR010000021.1 coordinate 12,671,120, forward strand.
GTTCTACTCGATTGAGGGTTTGCGATAGCAATCGCTCCCTAATTGAATAAATATTGTCTTTACGCTTAGATTAGTGTTATTGATTAATTCATACTTTGACAGTCTCTGCCCAGAGACTCATTCGACTAGTAGATGCCTTCGCGTCTAGGTCGTTCTATTTGATTGAGGGATTGCGATAGCAATCGCTCCCTAATCGAATAAATATTGTCTAGATTAGTGTAAATTATTAATTAATTATTTGATATTTTTAATAACTACCCCCGACATATAGATAGGGAGCTCTTTTATTGGGACGAGCATACCGTCAACATCTCTTAATCGTGAAAGAGAACGCTCTTAAAGCCTGATTAGTTTTGAGTAATAATTCCCGCTTCTGGTCCATGGCTAGTTAATGTAAAAGAGGGGCTTTTGAGGGTACTTTGTTCGAAGAATAAACACCCTAAGTAATGAAATTATCTTACCACGCTACCTTCCCTCGTCGCGCGACAAATGTGTCTGACTTTGTTGCCGACGAGGATCCATGCTCCGACATATATTTTTGGAACTCTAATGCTATTTTCAACTTCTCGCAATACATCGTTATCAACACTATCTAACAGAGAAAATAAATTGTCTATATTATTATCTTCCATATTATTATAGGTAACAGAGTTCGTAAGTAACTTGTAACAATACCACACACAACTCGGACAAAATTAGAAAGATTTTTTAGGTACCTACTTATGTCAAAATCAATACATTAACTTCAAAAATCAAAATTGACATGAAACATACAGAAAATAATCCATAGACGCTTCTTAAGTATAGGAAACGGTGACTATTACTTGGCTAAGAATTCTAACTTATAGCATTGCTTACTAATAGCGTTTACTTAACTATCGAACAAAAATCATTGCTTAAGTAATTACTTTTACTCAAGCAAAGGCTTTTACTTGTCTATAAATACGAGTGTAAGTCTATATACACAAAAAATAATAAGGGTCCAAGAATGGAACCTTGAGGAACACCAAATCGGTTACATTTATAATCTGAATTATGTGCAACTATTGTTCCAGTGTTATCGATAGCACTTATTTCTACACATTGTTTGCGGACACTTAAATAAGACTGACTTGTCAAAGAGCCACAGGAAAATGTCAAAAAAATGCCTTTCGCCCGTTTTGCGTGGTACCACTGGTGCGGCTTCCTCCATCCGGCCGAGCTCACTCCAGAATCTGAGCAAGCCACCCAGGTCGGCGAGCACTTCGAGGAGTGTTGCTGGAGAGCCAATATATTTCTGTCGTTGGTCAGATATACTTCTGCATTTGAGCATGCTCTGCATAGAGGGCTGTCGGTGACACCTAAAATAAAAAGGTGCTTGTTGAGCGAACAGTTGTATCTACAACTGCCCTTAGCTTGATTCGGTTTATTAAGGCGTTGATTGAGGCATGGAAAAGCCTTAGTTTGCCAACAATCGATGCCTTGGGGTTTCAATGGTAGAAAGGTGGCGGTTGAACAAAGTTGAATAGTTCCTCACACTTTCTGAATATTCTGAAATATATATTTTAACAAAGATATTTTTATTCCTTACGTTTGTTTATGTGGGCAGCAAATCATCGAAATGACTGAACCTATTATGATGTGACTTTTGGAATATGTGCTTATACAAGTTAACATAGAAGATTAAAGGCTACTGCTACTATCAAAAAAGTTGTGTTTTTCTATATCAAAATGTACCCGTTGACCCCAAAGCATCTTACAAAACGCCTCGCTGGCCTCACCCACATATACACCGCACCCCCAGCAGTTCCACTAATTACACAAAACGTAATCGAAAATATAAAAAGGAAGGCTGTACAAAACGAAATGATGGAGCTGAAGTACGCTCAGGACCGGTGAGAATACACCCAATAATATTTTCTTCTTCTTCATCAACCAATAGACGCACACTGCTGGACAAAGGACCTCTTGCATGGACTTCTACCGGTCTCGGTCTCCCGCCGCCCGCCCGCCGCATCCAACAGCTCTCTGCGACTCCGACACTGCGCTTTGAGTCAAGCACTTGTAAAATAATAATATTTTATTTAAATATAAATAGATTAATATTGTATTCGTACTATATTAATTGAAGATCACAGGGAAAGAACGATCAAAGTCACCCTAAAACTGCTTGGAGGTTAATAATGCCATCTAGTTCGTAAGACGCTAAGCTTGCCTCTCACTAGGTATGAAAAGAATATAAACGTTTATAGTCACGATAAATCACGTTTTATTTTTTAACATAAAAGTTATTAATGATCATAGTCTCAGCGGTAAAAGTTAAAAACGATCAAAGTCCGAGGACTGTGATCGTTCTAAAGGCCTATCCGCACTCGCACGCGAATCACGGCGCGAATTGGAGCAAGAACTGCCAACAGTCCACACTCGCAGAGGTTCGCGCCGGGCTCACAGTATAGTTCGCGCTCCTTGACGCGTATGCACGCCAAGCATTTTATATTTAATCTTCCAATTTTTCTCAATCAGTCAACATACCTAGTTTATGTGTAGTCGGTATGGACAGTGAAACCACTACAGCAGCTGCGGGGCTACTTTGCGCTTTGGCAATTTATAGTTACGCCTTAAAGAAAAAACGAACAATTCAAAAGAAGCAAAGAAAACGGAGATGGTGGATTACCACCATTCACCGAAACAGAACCAGGTAAGTACCAACTTATTATGCTTTCTCGTAGAGTTTAGAATATAGTAATAGTAGTAGTAGCGCTTATGGTGTGGGAACTGATACTTGATAACTTTGTATTTTGTTACAGTGCAACTATGGAGAAGCAGTTGAATGAACTAGTTGCAGAACCTTCAGATGAATTCAAAAAGTTTTCCCGGATGTCATTAAATGATTTTGAATATTTGCTTAGTCAAATTTCAACACGAATTTCAAAACAAGACACCCAATTACGAAAAGCTATTCCTGCCCAGATACGTCTTGCTATAACACTGAGATACTTAGCAACAGGAGACGACTATGAAAGCCTTCATTTTTTGTTCAAAGTTTCACCACAAATAATATCAAAAATTATACCAGAAGTTTGCCATGCCCTATGTGAAGTGTTAGAGGATGAAATAAAAGTAAGGACATAAATTTAATAAATTTAATATGCTTATTTAGAACTAAACTTAAAATCTAGAATATAATTTTGTAAAATAAAAACAAAATTCGGTAATTTCAGTAGGTATTTAACTTAAGTCAAAAGCTGTCTGAACTATATCATTCTTATGATCAGATGTGTTTGCATCTTGGTTCCCTGGTATATGAAGGACAGGATACTCGTAATCTGGTGTACGAAGTAGCCGGTTGGATTGAATAATGATATTAGAAGGTGGGGCTGATAATACTTGTCTATTTTGGTAATAAGTATTTTGATTCGCCTGCCCATAATGAAATGGAGGCTCTGAATGCGTAGATGATGATGTGCCCGGTCTTGGTTCATTAAAATTAGGTGGCGATGGAGTCTTCACTACAGGGTCATCAAATTGGTATCGTAAATACATGCCGTCAATGTCGTGCATCAACTTCAATCTATTCTTTTCAGATAATTTTCGCAACTTATTTGCTAATAGTTTTCCGTATAAGAGGTGGCAAGAGCGTCTTTAACGACATTTCCTGCGTCAACCAGTTCTGAAGAGATTTTGCGTCGGCGGATTGTCTGGTCGCTGTCTTTTTGGGTGTTAATAGACTGACTTCGATTTTCATTCATTTCTTCAACATTCTCTTCAATAGCTTCGAGATTTACATCTTTAGGCTCCTTCACCCCACGTTCCTAAAAACCTGCCCTACGTTTTTTGGGGGACGGAGCCTTTGCACTGTTAGAACATTTAATGAAGCCCTATCCTGATCAGCACAACATGGGATCTGCAAAACGTGAATTCAACAAAAGATTATCTTCAGCTCGGGTAGTGGTAGAAAATACTTTTGGTGTATTGGCGGCCAGATTTAGAGTGTTTAGAAAACCAATCCCATTACAACCACAAAAGGCTAGCCTTATAACATATACTTGTATACTACTACATAACTTCTTGAGACGAAGTTCTACTTCTTTACATATCTATACACCACCCGGATCTATTGATATGTTTGATGATGATGGAGTACTTATACAACCTGGATCAATCAATCAATCAAAAAATACATCCGCTTTTCGTAACTTGAGAAGAGTACCTCGGCGATCAGCAAATAACGCCACAGAAACAAGAAACGAATTCACAAAATATTTAAGTAATATTTAAGTACCTAACTAATAAAAAATAAAGTTACCTACTTACCGTATTCATACTTTTTTTACATTTTAGAGTATCTCCCAAAAAAGCATCCATTGCTTTGTAAGCGAACCAAATAGGCTGATATATCTCATCGGCACCAGCTCCCGATTGAACGGACTTCTTAAACTTTTCCCTTGTAGCTTGTAGCTAGCTTGACATAAGAGATTCTTTTTTCTTTCTCAAATCATCAATTGGTATTTCCATCACCGTACTTATCCGCATCCAAGCATCGTGGGTTTTGAATTTATTTTTATAGTCTTTCAAATTAATGTCCCACAATACCGGCTCAGCACGAAAACATTCTATAAACGATAGTTCTAATTCATTGCTCCAGACGATACTCATTTTTCACGCAAAATCGTAGTCTTTATTAAAAAATGAAAACAGAACCGTCCGTGTCAATTGCTACTGAGCGACTGAGCTGCCCGCGAATGTAGAGTCTTGTCGTGTACGCGTCGCGCTTCGCGCCTGCGAGCCCTTTGTCGCGGGACAAAAAACCGACAATTTTCGGGGAACACAGCGCGAACGAGCCGCGAAGCCGCGAAGAATATGTGAATCGGATCTACACTCGTTACGCGGGTGCTTCGCGACTTCGCGCGCGGTTCGCGCGCGAGTGTTTAGACGGCTTTACAAGTTTTCGAACGAATAGTCAAAACTCAAACGTCAGTTCACGTTCTCTTGCTCTGTGACATTTCTAGGAGTAACATTCGTTTCTTTGAGTTTGCTGTTGTTTTCGCCGGTAAATTAGTTCGTTTTAAAGAATTTTCGTCATGTCTGACTGTGAAAGTGTTATCGAGGATGTTGTGGACGATAAAAACACTAAAAAACGAAAAAAATGTGGCCGTATAAGTGATACAACACGTTATCTTAGGAATCATTGTTACACGCAAGGGGATCCGTGCAAATGTAAACGTTTCGATTGTTTCAATACAATACCGAAAGTAAACCAAAATCAAATTCTAAATAACTTTAACTCAATGAAAGATAGGAATGAGCAAAACCAGTATTTGGCGGGATTAATTACAGTTCTTCGTATAAAGAAAAGACGACCTCGACGACCGGAGAATGAGCCAATATTACGAGATGCAGCATACAGTTTCAGAGTCAAAGTGCTACAAGAAACAACTGATACTACTTTAGACATTCAGGTTTGTTATAAGGCGTTTTTATCCCTTCATGGAATAACAGCCAGAAGAGTTCAAACAATTAAAAAGCAACTGTTGACGTTTGGAGTAGTTAAAACTGATAATCGAGGAAAACACACCACAAGACCACAAATGAAAACCCAAGCAACTAAACAAGCAGTCCATGACTTCATTGCTAGTCTACGTGGAAGAAAAGCACACTACAGCTTAACTAAGACAACCAAAACATACTTACCTGAAGAATTAAACATAAAGAAGACTTATAAAATGTACACTGAAAGAAATCCGAACCATCCAGTTTCTTATGAATATTACAGAAATTACTTTAATTGCAACTTCAATATATCCTTTGGATACCCCCGTACTGATACTTGTAGTCAGTGCGATAAATTTTTAATTGAAGAGAAGACTTTGTGTGCAAAAATAAATGATGAACGCAATGAAGAAAGAAAGACAGTTCTCATGAAACAAAAAGAATTGCTACAGAAGAAAAACATATTACACAAATTAAAAGCTGCAACTTTTTATAACAGAAAAAGACAGGCTAAAAGTAATGCAAAGACAGATTTAAGTTATGAAGGTATAACAATAGACTGCAAAAAATCTACCAGTACCAAATATAACCACCAATGATGTGTATTATCGTAGGCAGCTCTCAGTGTACAGCTTTAATATTCACATTCTTTCTGGCGGGCAATCAATTTTTTTTTCATATCCACAAATAATCGCTCACAAAGGTGCAGATGATGTTGTTTCCATGTTGAACATTTTATTTGGAACATTTTACCTACTGACTGCCGTAAGCTTGCAATTTTTTGTGATTCTTGTGCAGGTCAAAATAAAAACTTTACAATGATCCGATATTTGATTTTATATTATTTTCTATCTGTAATTACAGTGAAATATTTATTACTAATATGGTATGCTTAAAATAAGTGTAAGTACCTACACTTCAATTCACCCAAAATATATTTTGGATAAATTATGTTTACATCAAGTAATTAATTTATAAGTGATGAGGGTGCCACATAGCGTTAGGATGCCCCATAAGGTAGAACAATTTTTCTTACGAAAGAAGCAATACATTCTAAACTTCCAAATATAATTCAATTTGATTCCAATTTTTTTTGGACCCAGGTCTTATAAAAAAGCACATTTAAGTAAGTAGTAAACTTTATTATGGAACAAAATGATAAAATTGTATCATACCCGTTATTAAATAAGAGTAGAACTGTTATTAAATAATAGTAAGTACTAAGTAATTTCAACATAGGTACTCAAAACACACTTAAAATTGCTACAAAACAAGATGACTCTTAGTTAATAAAATTGCTACAAACAAAAAGTCAAAGAATCGTATTAATAACTATTGAGATCAAATTTCTATCCCTACTACCTTTAATAATTCTAATATTTCAATTTTACAGGGAAATATAAAATCTTTTCTCCTCACTTGCGGAGATGGAAGATATTCTTGAATGTCCTTGTATTTTATGATAGATATATCATTTTTGGCCTCGTTAAAAACGTTTTTTTGTTTATTCTTCGACTTAAATCCAAGCACAACAATTTTTTCTTCATAGACTTCTTCTACACGGCAAACATATTTGTACGTTTTTTTTCCTCTTTCGGTGTAAAATTTGGCTAAGAGAAATTGCCCCGTTTTTACATTAGAACCTTCATGACTAGCTCCAGTAAAGTCAGCATCAACATTACTTGTAGATGGTTCATTATCATTATCATTTTCCTCATCAGATAGCTGATCAAGAACGCTTCTATAAAAACTCTTTGCGTCATTATCAGACTCATCAACACACTCGAATGACCCTGTGCTGTTGCTGTCGGTATCTGAATGTTTTTTTTATTAACTTTAGACCTTTTTGTGGTTACAGTTTTTTTTTTGTTTTTTCTTTTGCTTATTTTTTTCTGATTTTTTATCATCTTTAGATCTTTTCCTCTTTAAGCTATTGTATTGTTTTTCATTTTGTTCTTTTTTCATACTATCCATCACATCTTTATAGTCAGCATCAACATTATTTGTAGATGGTTCATTAACATTTTCCTCATCGGATAGCTGATCAAGAACGCTTCTAAAAAAACTATCTGCGTCATCATCAGACTCATCAGCACACTCGAATGACCCTGTGCTGTTGCTGTCGGTATCTGAATGTTTTTTTTATTAACTTTAGACCTTTTTTTGGTAACAGTTTTTTTTTGTTTTTTCTTTTGCTTATTTTCTTCTGATTTTTTATCATCTTTAGATCTTTTCCTCTTTAAGCTATTGTGTTGTTTTTCATTTTGTTCCTTTTTCATACGATCCATCACATCTTTATATGTTAAAACTTCTGCATTGCTATTTGTGATTCGCTTTTTTCGAGGCACGGGGGAATTACTTTTACCTACAGTTTTTAATAGAAGTTCTTCAAATGAAATATTTTCATAACTTTTTTTCTGAGATGGAATAATTTTTACGTCTAAAATTTTTAATGAAGATTGAAGGTCAGTGTTATTAAATTGTTTTGGTATTTCTAAACGCATCGGATTTTTTGTTAGTTCTTCCTTATTGTTCTTCGTTAGTTCTTCTGTTTTGCTTTTTTCATCGGTACATTTTATTCTTTGAATTTTGTTTTCTGCTTGCGTATTATTTGGATTTTCTGTTTTTGGTGTAGTTTTTTTTCCTGGGTATGTTTTTTTTTCTCTTCGGTTTTCACTTTGGTTCATTTGTTGCTCGTATATTGGTTCTCCACTATTAATTTCTTGATTTTCTTTTTCTTCAGTAATATTTTTTGGTATTTCGGTTGTTGTTGGTATAATGCATGAAATTTTTATAGGTTTTTCTTTATTTCTCTTACCTGGGTCTGGTTTTTCTGGAGTGTTGTGGTCATTTTGTTCGTGTTTTCCTAATTGATTTGGACCTCCATTAATTATTTTCATTGTTAAACTCATTGTCAAACTCATTAAACTTGGTACTGGTTCTGATAGCCCAGTGTTGCCGAGCAACTGCAATAGATGTTCATCTTGTTCCTGGTTTTGTGATGTTTCTGAACTGTCAATTATGTTGCGTGCCAAACTCATTGAACTTGGTCCTGGTTGTGTAAGTTCAGCGTCGCAAGGTAATAACGCAGGGCTCAAAACTTCACGGTTCTCCCATTTTTTTGTATTTTACTGGATCGAATAATTCTTTAGGAATAGCTTCGCGGTCAAATGGATAAACTCCACTTTTTCTGAACCCATTGGCCAAAATGACAGGATTCATCTCACTCCATACTTTGGTGAAAATTCGCTTTTATGTAATCGTGACCCAATATGACGTCTCTGCCATGTTATTAATTCAGCTTCCCATCTGTCCTTTAAGGGCTTCATGGTGCTTAAATCCAGCGGCTGCAATACGTGAGAGGTATGTGGTGGAAGTTTAATTATTGTTATACCTTGAGACGCCGCGTATTCTATCACACCCAAAGTTACATGTGTTTTGTGTCCGTCAAATATTAAGAGGACTGGTCTCTCTGGACCTATCGCGGGGACAAAAACATCTCTCATATACTTCTCAAAAATAGAAGTCTCCATCCAGCCCTTGTCACTAACCGCGTAAGCGGTTTTAACTTGTTCCTCGGCGTAAAACCATTGATTCCAGAAAAACTTTCCCTGGAATATAATCAGTGGAGGAATTTTGTCACCGCAAGCATTTGTAGCTAAAAGAAAGGTTGTATTGTTGCGTCCAGGTCCGCTGGTTGTTCTAGTGGCCTTAAAACCTTTTTTTCCTATAATTTTACCCTTAGTTGGGTCACTGCAAATGGACGTTTCATCCAAATTGTAGATTTGTTTGGGTTTTTCCTTTAACTCTAATTCTTGTAGTACGCTCTCCATCAAATCTAAATAACCGTAAATGATGAACGGGTCGCAAGCGTTTTTTCTTGCAAGTTCTACATTTTGTGGTTTTTTAATTGAAAGTTCATTCCTCTTCTGAAAGTTGTGAAACCAATCTTTTCCTGGAATTTGGTTCTTAAAAGGTGTGACCAAGCCATTTTGACGCACATATTCTGAAATCAACACAGAGGCTTCCTTTCTTGTTAATGGGAAGCCGCATTTCTCCATTGTGTGCAAGCAATCCGCCATTCTTTTTTCAAATTCTGGAGAAAAAACTGTTGGGTGTCCAGCTCTTGTCATTACACAATGATTTAATCTAAAAGAAATTGTTGTTCTTGGTATTTCGAATAATTTTGCCGCTTGGCTGAGCGTCATTTTATTTTCTTTAACAGCATCAACTGCTTGTTCTAGTTGCCGCTCTGAATAACTTTTTTCTTTAATCCTCTTATAATGTCGGACCATCTAAAACAAACAATTATTAACTATAAGTACATTACAAGCAATTACAAAAGAATGAGCATTTAAAGAAAATTATAAATTAATGATAAAAAATATTACACATGAAACATTCATGCGCGCTTAGCAGCCTAAATTGTAGGTATTCAACGTGTTGTTTCCTGTCATTATCTACCGGTGTACCACTTCATTCGGATTCGTCCAGTAGTTTCTGCGTAACAGAATAACAAACACACATTCATACATCCACACAAACTTTTGATACCCACTCGAACTGCATTAAAAATAAAGTGCTTAGGCAGTTTCAATAAATTAAAATCTCCGTACTAGACTTCAACAAAGTTAAATTAGACGTTTAGGCGTAAAAAACATAGGTTCACGCTTTTTCGGTTAAATATGTGTACCAAATAACAAAACACAAATACTTTATGTCAGTTGCTCAACATTTATGCTTATGTAGATAATATGTCGATAAGAAAGCCAATCATAGCACGTCACTAGCTTTTTGCAAATTCATACAAAATCGACGGGGCTATTTCGTCTTAAAAATTGACAACATAGCCCCGCCAAAATATTTTTCGAGGTTATGACATCGGGCTTAATAACACTGTTTATTTAAAGCGTAGGATATAATAAATAGTTTAGAAAGAATCTCCAACATTCAAAGTTATTACTTACCTTGGGCAGATTTCACAACAATCACTTTTAACACGTAAAACGAAATAAAATTTGCGGAGCGTCGTCTATGTTGTGTCCTTTCAAAATGGCGACTGTAGAAGAATAGCTGTCATTCCAAAACCATGCATCCTACAGCGACATCTGTTAGCTTATCGCGTAGTTAATTAAATTTTATACCTGCCGAAAGATGTCGTTACTAGAAAACTATTAAACTGTAGGCTACAAAGTCTTCTGACAAGATTGCCCCGCCGACAAAATAGCCCCGCCCTTATGTTTAATGTAAATTATAATTTTTACAGCTACTAGGAAACCACATGTTGACGAATTAGCTCAAGCAAAGCTGGAGTTGGTTCAACTCCAAAAAAGCCTTTTAGAAGGTGAAATAATAGAAAAAAGAAGGAATGGGAATTTAATGAAATGGAGCGCAAATGGAAAGAAGAGGAGTACAAATTAAAATGAGAAAAGTTAAGAAGGGAATTAAAAGATTGAGTTTTAATTATGATTTGTTTTATTTAAGAGTTATCTAATTGTTTGGGTTGAGATTCCTGTTAAGTAAGGGTAAAAAATATTCTTGCACTAGTCTGCTTCTAGGATTGTTACCAAATTGTGAACTTGGTGTCACAGCTTCCTCATTACCATGTAAATCATCATCTGAGTCATACTCATTATTACTATCTCCAAAGTTTTTTTTCTTTGGTATTAATGGCAATGTTGTGAAGTACAAAGCAGGCAACTAATAGGTTGAACTTTATTTAATTTTAATGTTATCTGTCGCCTCAGGACAGGAAACCTATTTTTGCACACCCCAAAACATCTTTCAATGGTATTTCTGGTTCGGATGTGGGACTCATTGTACAAGTTTTCTGCAGCTGATGATGGGTTCAGATAGGGTGTTAAAAGGTATTGCTTCAGCTCATACCCACTATCGCCAAGAAGAAAACCATTTTCAAACTCTCCACATTCGAATTTCTGTTTGAGCGATGAGTTATTAAAAATAGTCTGGTCATGGACAGATCCCGGCCATCTTGCGACAATATTTAAACACCTCAATTGACTGTCACAAGCTACCTGGACATTAAAAGAAAAATTTGATTTTCTGTTCCTATAGTTTTCAGCTGAATCACCACCTGAAATAAGAGGTAACAGACTGTTTATCTAAGTAGGTACTTATACTTATTTAAATATGAACTACATAACAGTAGTAAGTAGTTCATATTTAATTAATAGAGATCAAATGCAGAATTGAACAAGCCCGGGCAGCTTTCCGTAAAATGGACAAGATACTTTGCGATCGTAATCTCAGCCTCCCATTGCGTATAAGAGTCGCACGCTGTTACGTTTTCTCCGTTCTTTTATATGGAGTCGAAGCCTGGACACTTACGGAAACTTTGTGTAAAAAGATCGAAGCTTTCGAAATGTGGGTTTACAGAAGAATGTTGAGAATTACGTGGGTTCAGCGTGTCAAAAACACGACTGTGCTGCAGAGGCTAGGCAAAGATCTTGAAATTATTAAGACATAAAAGTGCGGAAGCTTGAGTATTTTGGCCATATCCTCAGAAATAACAAATACGACCTCCTGCAGCTCATTATACAAGGGAAAATAGCTGGCCGAAGACCACCGGGTCGCAGAAGAACATCGTGGCTTAGAAACCTACGCCAATGGTATGGCAAAAGTACCCGATTCTTGTTCCGAGCAGCAGCGTCCAAGGTGCAGATAGCCGTCATGATTGCCAACCTCCGATAGGAGTCGGCACTTGAAGAAGAAGAAGATTTAATTAAGCATAAGTACTAGATTAGTAGGTAGATATGATGATTAGAAACCAACCTGGCGATTTTATGGTAACATGGGTACAATCTATAGCTGCTATTACTCTAGGGAACCTTGCGATCTTATAAAAGTCATCTTTGAGTAATGTATGGTTATCCGGAAACTTTATAATAACTCGAGCTAGCTCTGCAATAGCTGCAGTAACTCTTGCCACAATGCGACTTGCAGTTGGTGTGCTGACACCACAGAAATCAGCCGCACTTGTGAGAAAGGATCCAGTGGCTAGATATCTTAATGTTAATAATAAACTTGTTTTTGTCGAAACTGCTTGATTCCTGTAATAAAAAGTAGATTTGCATTAGATACTATGATCAAACATACCTATATAGGGGCTATAGGTAAGATTCAAGGTTAGGTAGGTACTTATGTACAATGCTTAAGAAGAGGTGTTTGATAGTTAATATTAAACAATAATATCAACTCTTTGATATAGGTAGGTATAAAAAGATGTTAGTTAAATAAGTATTTCATTATTATTATTATTTAAATATTCCATACCTACCTAAATAAATAAGTAGGTAGAACCTAAGTGCTTGCTAAATTATTTAAGTATGTACATTTATTAAACTATTTTGTAGGTTAGGTTAGGTTCACTAGACACTAATTTACAATAAGTAAATATAAAAGTAAAATTATCACTCACCTTAGCGTTTTAGGCATAATTTTATGTTTAATCAAATTATGCACATGGTTAACGGCATTTTTAGAAAGGCGAAATCTAGAAAAAAAATCACTTTCATCTAGATCAGCAAAATAATCAACACGGACCTTAAACACACGAATTTTTGGAATTCTTCTTACTAATTGTAGTGAAGAATTCTCTAACTCATCAAGTTGATCATCGATCAATTCAAATAAATCCATTTTAATTTTTAAACAATATAATTTCGATTATAAACATAGGTAAGTACTTGTATAACAACTGTCAAGTTCGTTCGAATAACGTTACTCGTCAATTAAACAAGCTTAATTGGAAGATGAGGCTGGAAGTAAGTTGCAGGCTACTTTAACCGTCGATTAGTGCTACTCAGCGATTGTGAAATCCACTTTCACGTTACTCGTGACTTTAACCGGCAATTAGCCTACTCGAGACTTTAATTGAAGGTCGTGAAAGAGGCCCTAATAATAATAACACTCCATTTAACACAAAACATCGTACTAACATTGTGTAAATTTTTGCATGCCCTTTGTTCGGTGGATTGCGGAATGTTTTGTACCTACCCTACTGCAACACCTTTTATGTTCCTACAATCATGCAAATAAATGATTTGATTTGACTTACATGGGCATTTCTATTGTTGGAGTTAATGGAGACTGAACCCAACTGGTTCGACTCCGACGAAGATTTCGAATACAAACCATTGGTCAGAGTGGATAAACCTCATTTAATATACTATATCAAATATGGTCGAGCGAAGCAATGGCTGGATCTGTCATGCTCGTGAACGGATGCCACCGGCGGGAATGGGGCTACTCTCTGTCTGCCCGTCTTAACATGAATTGAATTGTAGTACCTACGCTTTTTTGGAACTTCACCTCATTGTGGAAATATTATATTCTATTCTATTCTAACAACATTGCTTGGGTTAAATCGGCTTGGCATCCGGCTGCCCACAAGATAGTATAGAGCGTTGACATTGCTATATTATAAGCTGAGCGATACTTCCTTTATAAGCCTACCTACTGTTCAATATAACTTAGGGAACATTTCAAGGAGTTTACAAAGCATAGGCGTATTATGCTCTACTACCCGTGCGAAGCCGGGGCGGGTCGCTAGTGACAAATAAATCATTAAAGTATGCATATATACATTGTCATACTAGTATCAGTCTTCCTGGTTATTGTTCATTTTTTGGAACCATAAGTAATTATTAACGATAAGTAGTTATTTAACCAACCGCATGCGGGCAAACCGTCACCATTCTCATCAGAGTAGGGTCCTACCCTACACCCACCACATATTGAATAAGCTTTCTTAGCGATAGTTATCAAAAGTACAGCTGTCTCTTATAATGATATATTTTCATACCGAATGAACCGATTTGGAAAATTCTTTTTTTGTTTGAAAGGGTTTATACTCCCCAAGTCGTTCCATATAAATTTTATCGAAATCGGTTGAGCGGTATTTAAAATCATCACCATCATCGTTATCCCATCATCGGCTCACTACTGAGTCTCCTCTCAGAGAAACGTTATAGGCCATAGTCCACCACGCTGGCCCAATGAAAATTGGCGGACTTCACACACCTTCGAGAACATTATGGAGAACTCTCAGGTGTGCAGGTTTCCTCAAGATGTTTTCTTTCACCGTTAAAGCATGTGATATTTCATTTCTTAAAACGCACTTAACTTCGAAAAGTCAGAGGTCAGATCGAACCCCAAACACCCGGGATCGAACCTGCAACCCCCGAATAGGAGACTACAATTGTAACCACTAGGCTATCACTGCTTTTTAACAATAAATTAAATACTTTGTATCATGTGTGTGTAATGTGTGGTTGTTTTTATATTAAATTATTATTATTTATTTCAGGTTATACTTATATCAAACGCCCTCAAAAAGAAATGCCTAAAATTTTTATTATCTGCACCACAACCAGACAGTGTTTTGCGAATGACCCAGGTGCTTTTAAACGAAATTAGCACAAGGTTTTCGGGCATTGAAGAAAACAATATTTTTGCTGAGAGCACTACATTGGATCCAAGGTTCAAAAAATATGGGTTTGAGAATGAGCATGCTTTTAATAGAGCCTGTATAAATTTGAAAGCCATGGCCGGTCGAATTCAAATACAAAGCCCATGTACGCCGGAGCCACCATCTTCGTCGCCACCCCATAAGCGTAAACATAGTATATGGAACGAATTTGATGAGCAAATGGATGTAATAATGAAGAACACTAATCCGACTGTAGGGGGTATTATCGAAGTAGACAAATACCTCGAGGAACCCCTACTGCCAAGGTCCCAAGATCCTGCCAAGTGGTGGTTGAATAAAAAGGACGCCTATCCTAGACTTTATAAATTATTTTTAAAACGGCCACTTCTGTGCCTTCCGAACGCACTTTTAGCAAAGCGGGCCAGGTCCTTACTGAGTACTGACAGAAGGAACCGGCTGAGTGGCAACAAAGTCACGCAAATATTATTTTTACACAGTAATTTGTAATTTTATTTAATAGCTTTTTTTTATTATATTCTACGAAAAAATTTTTTTTCTTTTTTATTTAAGTACCTATTATTTAAATACTTATAAACAATACTTACTATCTTAAGGTGGATTATACCGGTTTACCCGCGAAATTAAAATTTAATTTGGTTTTTTCGTAATTTGTATTGGTACAGGGTACTAATACGACAAAGTAGGTTTAAGGCACTTCTTGTCTTCTACGCCGATGTTCTGCATGAATGTCAGCACTAATTTTGGATATAGCATTTGACACGGCAATTGGTGAGGTAAAGTGGATACGCTTGAACCGAGGCGAGGGTCCAAAATAGTAGCTACTGATAGAAAAGAATTTCGTTCTAAAAGGAGCCAGTTTGTCTTTAACTTTTTTGAGTAAAGCTTTTTTACAATTAACCCTAAAGTGGTTGATGGAGTAGCTTGATCTGTTATTTGGCTAACTAAAGTTGTAAGAGGTATGGCTAAGCTTGACGTTACATAATTAGTACCACTTATTTCCTCAGTAGCCTCTTTGAAAGGGCCAAGAAGAGTAATAAGATCGCGTATTGTATTAAGTTGCGACGTTGGAACCATATCTGGCGTATTCTTGTTACTTTGGCTTTTTGTGGCTAAAATTTTAGCTACTAGTGCAGACAGTTTAACGAATCTCTAGCATGTCAAAGCAAGAATTACATCTAGTGTTGACAGCTTGTATTAATGTTAACACCTCGCCTTCTTTTTTTCCACATGATTCTTGTTCGGCTCGTAATTGGTCCGTAGCATTGACTGACTGCTTAAAGAACGTTACTAATGGTTTTAACGTGATCGCAGAGTGCTGAAAATTCTTTAATTTCTTTCAGTACTCCATCAACTACAAGGTATAAGCTGTGAGCCATACATCGAATCCTATGGTTATCTCCTAAAAACAATCGTACCGCTGACACTAGATTTGCGCCGCCATCAGTGGTAATACAATTACATTTTTATTTTTGTCAATGTCAAACTCTTCACGTATTTCTTTCCAACATTCTTCGATGTACTGTCCTGTATGACCCTAAAAAAGAATATTTAATATTATATATTAATAATATATAATATTTGCAAATCAAAATAATAATTTAGAGATAGGGTTAAAATTATAAAATGCATCAAATATACCTGAGAAAGTTTCTGCGCGCATAGGTTCAAGCTCTGAAGGACAGGCGATCCGTTTACGATGTCAATGAAGTGAACCGTCAATACTAAGAAACTTCTCGTAGAATTAGTGATTGTAAGTATGTCACTTGTTAAACATAAAAAAGTTGTCTCTTTTAAGGTTTATATAATGACCTCCTTTGTACCTACTATTGTATCTGTTCTAGTGCGTTACCTGAAAGTAAAATGTATCAGTTATTTCACTGTGATTAAAATATAAAAATATAAATTAGAATAAATGTAATTTAAAGACAACCTTTTTTTTTCTTGAAGGCAGTTTATAGAGAGGGCAAACTGTGCGAACAAATTTTTGCAGTCCCTTTTTTTCTACACATGACAGTGGAAAATGGTCCTTACATCTATATATATATAAAAGAAAGTGGTGTTAGTTACACTATTTATAACTCAAGAACGGATGAACCGATTTAGCTGAAAATTGGTGGAGAGGTAGCTTAGAACCAGGAGACGGACATAGGATACTTTTTATCCCGTTCGACCGCGTTTCCATCATGTCACTATAAAACGTGGTATAAGAACAACGCATCTGACATGGAATAACAAAACGCAAATGACAGTGGAATAACACAACGTAAATGACAGCTAAACGTGATTTTGTCTTTGGTTAAGTATGGTAAAAAATTTGACAATTATAAAAAGTGTTATAATAAAGCATTACTGATATTATAAATGCGAAAGTGTGTTTGTTTGTTGGTTTGTCCTTCAATCACGTCGCAACAGAACAGCGGATTGATGCGATTTTTTGCATGGGTATAGTAATGGATGTATTGTGGTTCCTCAGACCGGGAGAGCTATATACGAGTACTTTTTATCTCGGATAATGCAAGAGTTCCCGCGGAATTTTTAAAAACTAAATCCATGCGGACGAAGTCGCGGGCATCAGCTAGTATAAGATATATATAAAAGAAAGTGGTGTTAGTTACACTATTTATAACTCAAGAACGGATGAACCGATTTAGCTGAAAATTGGTGGAGAGGTAGCTTAGAACCAGGAGACGGACATAGGATACTTTTTATCCCGTTCGACCGCGTTTCCATCATGTCACTATAAAACGTGGTATAAGAACAACGCATCTGACATGGAATAACAAAACGCAAATGACAGTGGAATAACACAACGTAAATGACAGCTAAACGTTATATTGTCTTTGGTTAAGTATGGTAAAAAATTTGACAATTATAAAAAGTGTTATAATAAAGCATTAATGATATTATAAATGCGAAAGTGTGTTTGTTTGTTGGTTTGTCCTTCAATCACGTCGCAACAGAACAGCGGATTGATGCGATTTTTTGCATGGGTATAGTAATGGATGTAGTAGTGGTTCCTCAGACCGGGAGAGCTATATACGAGTACTTTTTATCTCGGATAATGAAAGAGTTCCCGCGGAATTTTTAAAAACTAAATCCATGCGGACGAAGTCGCGGGCATCAGCTAGTATCATATAAATTAATGCCTGTGTAATTTCACAATGCTTTTGTCCACCTACTGAAATATAATATAAATTATCGTAAGTAATAAGATTGATATTAATTACTTACAAGAAAATAGTTGGAAACACAAATATAAATAAAGTCACTATCGATAAACTATCGATATTTTTGCAAATTGATTGAGGAACATCACTTAAATGTTGTTAATCACTCTACTACGCGTTCGTTTCAAGTTGAGCCCTGCACCATAGGGTAAAGAAATCTACACCCCTCGCGCTTCCCCGCACCGCACCTCAAGTCAGACCCACAGTAAAGACACAGTATAAGAAGATGCAGTGTAATAGTTTATCTATTGTTTTATTTATTAAGTACTAGCTGGCCTGTCTTAACTATGAATATTGAATTCGAATTGGTATACTAAAATAATAAAAAAATATTTAAAAAAAAGTGTTTATTATTCTAATGCTTTACGATATACAACATTCTTGGGTTTTTTTTACCAAACCTACCAAAACTTCTAATATCCAAAGTTCAATTTAATAAATTGAACTTTTAATACGTAAACTTAAATATTATTTTTGCATGCCTATCCGCCAGATTGTAAGGACTTTTCTTATAATGTAACATCATTGTACTACCCAATCTGTGCAAATAAATAATTTGAATTTGAATTTGAAATTTATTTTTAATAAGCGGTGCTTCGCGAGCGGTTTACTAAGTGGGTCTGACTTGAGGTGCGGTGCGGGGAAGCACGAGAGAGCTAGGGGAAATTTGTAACGCGTAGTACCACTAGAATCTAGATCAAAGGTGTCAAACTACTGCATATCCTATACTGTGTCCGTACTGTCGGCATGGAACTAGGAATTACGACTACGCCGATCACTTTACTCTATGGTGCAGGGCTCAACTTGAAACGAACGCGTAGTAATTTGTTTTTCAGAATGTATGAATGTTATTATTGTCATTTTAAGCTAAAGGTAAAAATATATTTTTTTAAACTGGGACATTCACTTTCCTTCAAAGCTTGAACTTCTCTCGAAACAGCTCGCTAATGTGGGTTGCATTTCTTGCTTTCTTTTTTTTTACGGCTTGATTGAAGAATTGGATTTTTGAAGAATGTGCAGAATTGTCTCTAACCTCTTGTATTTAGGAATCGTCCTTAGATGTACTTGGTAAAGTAACCTGACTAGTTAAGGCAATGGGGCGGTCTGTTGTATGGAGACCCCCACATCAAATCCTCAGTCGATGAAACTTGGCAGGGTTGTAGTATGGGATGACCCAAAATTTACACAAAAATATCCAAAAAAAAATCCATCCGGAAGTTAGGTATTTATACCTAAAAGTACAAATAGCTTAATATTTTGAACAGAATAATTTCTCCGTCCAATTTTTTTTTACCAAACAAATTATTAGCCTTAATAAGAGGTAATTGATAAAAATCCAAAACTTTTTTCAAACGGAACTGTCACTTTTTAAAGAGGTTTCCTTTTTTGTCCGTAATTTCGACACGAAAATTGCTCAGTCAATTTTTTATTTTTAAATGTCCTTAAGGCAGTGGTCCGACCACCGACGATGAACGAGAAACGAGTAGAACTAGAAACTATAAACGAATTGGCGATCAGCGGGAAGCGAGTGTGTAGTTTCGATAGTTTTGTCGCCGGGCTATTGCTGGGGATACACATGCCCGTAGCTTGCACACTAGCATACCAGCTCCTTGCAAGTGCCAGCTACAGTCATGTGTATTCACTAACTGGCATGCCTGTAACTGGAAGCTAGCTAGTTGCAAGTAGCTAGCACAACATTTGATTTTCTTGCATGCCCGTTGAGGGAGGGGACGCGGGGGGCTGCTAACCTGGCACGTGTGAACAGACGCGACAGCTACGGGCATGCCAGTAGCCGACTCGTTGTGGCTGTAGGCGCACGATTTTTGTTTTGGTTTCGAGGGTCAAGTTTTTCTTTTGTTGGTTTTTGTATTCAACATGGCACGATGGGGAGATGAGAGAACTATACAGTTCATTCATTTGTACAGAGAATACGAATGTCTTTGGAAGCCGACTAGCTCGCTTTACAAAAACAAAATAGCACGTGCCAATGCCTACAGCAAAATACAAGAAGAATTAAATCTGACTGAAAAAGAAATTAAAAGTAAAATCAAAAGTCTGCGAAGTACTTATCATCAAGAAAGGAATAAAGTGGAAAATTCAAAACGATCCGGAGCTGGATCCAGTGACATTTACAAACCCAGTTTGATTTGGTTTAAGGAAATGGATTTTATAAATGAAAGTTTCGAATATAGAAACGCAATCCAAACAGCTGTTGTAAGTACCTACTCTTTCTTTTTAACATGCTTTTATTAGTACAACTACAACTACAAGTTCCAACTACAATGTAATAATAGGATGACAGCGAGCTGATCTGATGATGGAGTCAGGACCTGTTCCATGGAACTTTTTGATGATATGGGTCTCAAATGAAAAGGCTTGATGAGCGAAACCACAAACACACTGTCACATTTATAATTTAGGTATGGAGGTATGGATGTAAAAAAAAAGTTCACACAAAAGTTTTATTAAACAAAAGTACTTATACAATTACATTTATTCATTTAAAATATTAATTAAACGGTCTTGCCAAGGCACTGCTTCTGTTGTAATGAAGAGATCTGCATATTTATTTCTAATAAGTATCGCTTCTCTAGACGATCGATTATTTCGTGTTCCTGATAAATTCCGTAAACATGTTTGTAAGTTTTCACGCCAGGAGCCGTTAATAATAGTACCGAGTTGAATATCTTCATAATCCACACACCTTTGTGTGATATAAGTATTAGTGGTTTTCCGCAACCAATTGTGCAAAGAACATGCCGCTAATACTATGACATCAACTTTTTCTGGTTTTAGAGCTATAAATGATTCAAAAATTCGGAATCTTGATACAAGGATACCGAACGCATTTTCGACAATTCGCCTAGCCCTTGACAACCGATAATTAAAAACTTTTTCTCTTCGGGTGGCTCTGGTAGGAAACGGTTTCATGAGATATTTTTTTAATGGAAAAGCTGCATCTCCAACTATAACAGAATGTTCAGGAATATCTAGAGAATTATTTTCTAATGCTTGTTTCAAGCCTGATCTTTCAAACACTCCTCCATCTGAAGCTCTGCCGTTGCATCCTATATCAATATAGGAAAAACAGTAATCATCATCCACCAATGCTAGTAGGACTATGCTGTGGCTTCCTTTATAATTAAAATAATTTGATGTATCGTCAGGAGCAATAATATTATTTATGTGTTTGCCATCGATAGCTCCAATACAGCCAGGAAAGTTCCATTTGGTTCGAAAGCCATTTTCTATCTCCTTCCATTCCTGCCTAGTAGGAATCTGAAAACAAAATGTCTGTTAATACATATAAACATAAAAAACTAATATTACATGCAACAGTTGATTTAAAAAAAATAAAATTACAGGTACAACAGTCCTCTCAATCGAGCACTGAAACAGAAACACCACCATCAGACTCTCAAAGAGAGCAATCCTCCTCTCAAACAGTCAATCCACCAAACAACGAAACATTGACCGTCGCAGTCGACCAATCACACTCATCCGCTGAAGCAAGCACTACAAACGAACAAGCACCATCACCCTCTCTCCAGGACCAAAGATCCTCCTCTCGCACTGCAGCAGTCAACCGACCACATAAAACTAGTCAGACTAAGAGAAAACGTGTAGAGCAAAACGAAACCTTAACTGCACTTGAACGCCTGGAAAATATTGCTACTGCAATAAATAATCCTGGATCAAATGAAAAACAAAAGGATGAGTTTTATTATTTCGGACAAAGTGTTGCTGCTCAGTTAAGATCATTGCCATTAAATAACGCTCTGGATATGCAATCCAAAATTCAAGTTTTGCTAAGTACAGAAAGATCTCGATTGTCCACTTCATATTCTCAGCCATCCACTCCATATTCTAACATATCTATATATTCTGAAGAAATAGCAGCATCTGCCGATGATCGATTCATACTCACAATACCCACGCAGTCAAACACTAACACTACAACTTTTGGTCAAGAATCAGGAGAGAATATTTTTTCTCAAGCTTGGAATAAGGCCTAATGTCTATGCTGAAATAAATAAAAAACATGAAATATATTCAAAATTGTTTTACTCACTTTAATAAAATCCTTTAGTGCAGTAGCTATTTCACTACAAACATCTGGAACGAACTGTGAAATCGTCGATTTTCCTACTCTGTACAATGCTTCTAGATATACAAATGAATCACCTGTAGCTAAAAATCTTAGTGTTATTTCCAATTTGGTTATTGCCGGGATGGCATTTCGCATGTGAGTATCATTCTTTGTTATTTTGTCCCCAATTTTTCCTAACAATTCATCAAATTTCTCTGGGAGCATTCTCAAATGGTTTCTGTAACCATCATGATCTTCTTGACGCATTTCTTTAAGCAGACAACTACTTGCCCCAAAATCTTCCCTTCTACTTATCCAATCTCTTACCCAAACCCGTCTTCGTTTTTTCTTTTTATCTCTCATTAATTTAGCTACACATTCAATTGCTAGTAACAACACAATTTTGTTTAATTCACTTCGATTGTTATCCATGTTTGGCGCTTAAGAATAGGTAGGTACGAAATACTCTCACGAACTGTCCTGTGTATACGCGATGGTAATACTGGCATGCAAGGGCACAGTATGCATGCCACTATTAAAGCATTAATAGACGATCGAACTTGTCCGCCCGAACCGCCGGACCGGTACGGTGCGCTCGACACGCCACACCACCGCACCGCACACGAGATGGTCCAGTGTGCTATCCGTGCTTGATCGCGTCAGACATGCCTCCAACCTTGTCAAAGGAAGCTAAAATAGCTTTAATTGCGGCAACCGTCGTAGCTAGCACGCCTATCCAAAGGCAAAGGAAAGAATGGGCAAAATTTTATTTAAGATACAGAGACTCATACAGTCATATGCGACGGAAGAATCCCATAAACATGGGAAATCCTTATAAATTTGGATGATTTCTAAAATCAACTTTTTCTCCGTAATATTGAAATTGAAATTATTTATTTCCTTTCTTTGATTACATAGGTGCTTAAAATCTATGAACGTTGACGACTGGAAAAGTTTAAACTGCGTTCCAGTCGTCACGCCCACCTCCGAGACTTAATTATTTATATATACGGAAATATTAACACGATTCAATTTATCCATTTATATAATATTAAATTAAATTTACAGCATGCAGGAAGTGTGTGTGAGTGAGTGTGTGTGTGTGTGTGTATGTGTGTGTGTGCGTTTGTGTGAGTGTGTGTGTGTGTGTGTGCGCGCGTGTGTGTGGGTGCGTTCGTGTGTGTATGTGTGTGTGAGTGAGTGAATGCGTTTGAGTATTATTGTACTATTTGAGTGTGTATAAAAGTCTTTCGGTCTCTTCATAGGAGAGTGATTTTAGCCATTTGAAACATTTAGATTTACATAAATTACTTGTTAAATGGTAGATATTTAATGATTTATTGATTCTGTTGTACAGTAAACAGCTTAAAAACGGGTAATGGCGCCTTGAGATTGCCGTTCGAATCGATTCCATTGCACATACCATGTAGGATCTGCGTTTGGAGCAAATTTTTGGGTCATAGGGTAGCTCAAGGTGTTTACGTAGAATTCTGCACAAAATAAACAATTGTCTCACTGTTAAGACCTTAGTGTATGCATAAAGATCGACAGTAGGAAAAAATATGGGTTTATTGCACATGACCTTTAATACTGATCTCTGCGCCCTTTCAATTCTCAGCATTGCCGTTTTTCCTGAGCCACCCCAACAGGCAATGCAGTACGACAGAATCGATTGAGCCAAGGAGTAGTAAACTGTCTTTAAGCAAGCCATGTCAACCACATTCCTCAGTCGCTTAAAGACAAAGATAAGTTTCCTCAGTCGAGACACCAATGAATCTATATGTTGGTTCCACGTCATAGCACCGTCCATAGTTACACCTAGGTATTTGGTGCTTAGTGAGCGCTCCAAGAGTGGACAGTTACAAGCATCGATATTGAGACAACAGTGGGCTCGTATGATAAAAGAGGGTGGAGCTTGTGAGGGTGAAGATGCAAAAGTAATAAATTTTGTTTTTGCAACGTTAAGAGTTAGCAAATTCAGTTTTAGCCATATCAGCACGGATCTTAAAGAAGATTCAGAGCGATTTTGCGCTTCTTGCCAGTTTTTCCCATGGGTAATTAGTACTGTATCATCCGCATACATGATAATCTTACAGTTAGGTAGGTTTATGGTACACAACTCGTTTATGTAAATGAGAAAAAGGGTAGGCCCAAGGACACTACCCTGTGGGACACCGTAATTAATTGGGGCCTCTTTGCTTAGGAAGTTACCTATTTTTACGCACTGGGTACGATCAGTTAAATAGCTTTCAAAAATATTAAAAGCCAAACCTCTAACACCTATCTTCTCGAGCTTATTGAGCAACTTGGGAACAGAGACAGTGTCAAATGCTTTAGAAAGGTCAAGATAAATGGCAACAGATTTTAATTTATTATCAATATTTTTTAGAATGATTTGTGAAAGTTTTAATACTGCATCTTCCGTTGATTTTTCACTGCGGAATCCAAATTGGTTTTCTGATAATATATCGTTATGATTGATGTAACTTAAAAGTCTCTTGTTAAGAATCTTTTCAAATATTTTTGACAGAGTTGTGAGTACGGAAATCGGTCTATAGTTTGTGACACTGCCTCTGTCTCCACTCTTATAAATAGGGTGCACAACAGCCTTTTTAAAGGCACGAGGAAAAATTCCTAGGGAAATGCATAAATTGAATATGTGTTGCAATATAGGTATAATAACGTGTGCACCGGCTTTAACAACTGAAGTGGGGATACCGTCCCAGCCAACGGCACAATTGTCTTTAAGATTACGGATTGCATCTTCAATTTCAATAGATTCAACCGTAAGTAAAAACATTGCATTCAAGCCACTGCGAGTGGGAGGACAGAAATCATTTAGTGAGTCTTCAGGTGGTACAATGATACTCTGTGCAAGATTTTTTCCTATACTGGAGAAAAAGCTGTTTACTGTATCAACAGAATCAATTGGATGACTGCACAGATTTAGCAACTCAGAAGAGCTAGACTCTTTCTGTTTGAGATTAGCGACTTTCTTTATTAAGTCCCAAGTTTTTCTTGGGTTATTTTTGGCCTTCTGAAACTCACAACGCTCATACTCTTGTTTCACTTTCTTAAGGAGATTATTACAATAGTTGCGGTAGCGAATGAAAATAGCTTTAAGAACTAAATTATCCTGTTGTTTTTTTTGACTTTCTGTACAAATTGTCTCTATGTCGAATGCACCTGAGGAGGCCAGGTGTAATCCACGGTTTAATAATTCTATTTATTGGGAATGACCACAAAGTGACTATTGACTTTTATAGCTTCCATAAGTGTAGTGACAAGCAAATCAGTTGCTTTGTTAGGATCAGAAGAACTATGAATCGGAATATTTACGGCTTCTTGCTCCGACGCCGCCGCCATTACAACTTCGTTACGCGTGTCTCGCTCGGAGGCAGAATTGCGACTAAAGCGCTAAACGGTGCGGTGCGTGGTCCACACGAGCGAACAACGCGCGAACCGCACCAAATCCTTTGACAGAACCATCCGACCGAGCGGACCGTCAATAATAATAATAATGTGCGGCGGACCGATGTACACACTATCGAATATGGTCCGGAGCGCACCAAGGTCACGGTGCGGTGCGATCGTCTGTTAATGCTATTACTTGCAAATGTATCCGCAGTGTGCCAGTTACTCGTACATGCCAGTAACTTTCATGCCAGCTACTTTCCCGATTTACTGGCATGTGTATCCCCAGCCTATAAGCGAGTGTGCAAGTGCGACGAGCGATTACTCGCGCCATTCGCCCGCGATCGCTCAGTCCTGACTCCTGTGCAAACCTGCGCGCGCGCGCACGTGTTTATAAACAACTTTAAGACACTATGGAGGAGTTTTTTATTGAATGTGTTCGAGAATATCCGTGTCTATGGGACACTAAACTGAGTTCCTATAAACAATTAGACGTGAAAGATAAAGCGTGGAAAGAGATTTTAAAAAAAACGAACATAGCGAGTGGTAAGTTTTTTATTCAATCATATTGACCATTGTATGTGTGCGTTTCGATTGCTCAGCCACAACCATGCCACAACTAAAATTATGCGTGTTTCAACGGCGCGGTCACGTTTATGGGTATACAAGGGTTTGTAACTTCAGAACAGTATTTTTTAGGAACAAAAATTCGCTTTTGAGCGTTAGAATTTTAGATTTTTGTACGAAAATTAAAAATTAGTCATTTTCTATAATTTTAGTTGCCGAGCGATCGAAACGCACACCCATTGCATTGTAGCAATATGTATTCGTTTTGCTGTGTCTTCTATGTACCTACCATTCAGCGTGCTCTGATTAGTCTATAATTCTGTGTGCTATAGGATCAGAGTCCAATATATTATGTTGCACACGATTATTCTGCCACGAAACCGTTCCAACGGAATTAAAGTATTCCTTGAAATATTCTCTCACGAAAAAGGCATTTTCAAGATCAGTTGAGAATTGTTCTGAGTCATTACTTGAAAAATTATCAGGAAATTCTGACTGTAAACTGTTGTTTTCTAATTAATATATATATAGCTGCTCGTGCTGATTCACTGATTCACTGACTGATTGATCACCTCTCCTGTAAAATTTTGTATGAAAAATTTTTTTTCCACCGATGGTTTCGTATAGAGGACAAAAATTCATTCGGAGGAAAATTATGGAGAGAGCTGATGATTGAGGATTTCGGAGACGGATGAGGAGCACGGCCAGGGTATTGAAGATAGGTGGGGGGTGCTCGAACAAATGTCACTCGAAACCTCATCCAATTCGCAGTGAGCTGAAAAAAAATTCAAAATGGCGGAAAAAAGATGGCGGCCATACAAATTTCGTCGGTGTCTATCTCGGAGAGTATAAAAGATAGAAGAGTGGTTTCCTGGCAAAAGCTGATCAAGACCCTAAGGTCTACTTGACGAACAGAAAAAAAATTCAAGATGGCGGAATTTTTTTTTTCTTCATACAAAAATATATGGCGAATATTGAAGAGACTAGAAGCCGGGAATCATGCACGACTTTGATACAATTCCTTTTCAAGATTTTTTTTTATTGAAGAATTTTCATTATGACAAATGATGACATATGATGATCGAGGGTTTGGAAGGTGGGTGAGGAGCACGGCCATGGTAATGTAGATAGGTGGGGGTGCTCGAACAAAAGTCACTCGAAATCTCATCCAATTGGCAGTGAGCTGAAAAAAATCCAAAATGGCGGATTCAAGATGGCGGCCATACAAACTTCAACGGTGTCTATCTCGGAGAGTATAAAAGATGGAAGAGTGGTTTTGTGATAGAAAATGATCAGGAGCTGAAAGTCTACTAGACGAGTAGAAAAAACGCGGTCCGCTTGCGGGCCGCGCACCCACGCGCCCTACTAGTTTATAATGTATTACATAATTATGTAAAACGCACGCAGCCTTCACAATTTTTTTTGCTGTACTTATTTTAACATCTAATGGCCTAAAAAAGATACGCCATTTATGCACCAACATACCAAACGCAGATTCTACAATTCGGCGTGCTCTGCTTAGTCTATAATTGAATACTATCTGGTCATTATCTAACCTTTCATGATCGGGGTAAGGTTTTAATAAGTGTGTCATCAAAGGAAATGCACAGTCACCAATAAAAACATAAGGCTGAGGTAAACCTCCTTCGTATAGAGGTTCATCAACGGGTAATCTCAATCCATTGTTTTGCAATTTAATATAGAAGTTACTATCTGTGAATATTCCTCCGTCACTGAACCTGCCCATTGATCCAACGTCGATCATTATAAATCTCCCATGAGCATCAGCAACTGCCAACAGTACAATCGAAAATGTGTGTTTGTAGTTAAAATACTGTGATCCTGATTTAGGGGGTGAAAAGCGCCAAGGCAATTTTTAAAATTCCACAAATCATCGAAGTCTTTTGCTATAACTTTCCACTCAGATTCAGTAGGAATCTTCATTACTTTTGGCTGTAACCTGGTCCATATTGATTCACATACTTCTGGTATTATTTGTGAGAGCGTAGAACGGCCTACTCTATAGCTTTTTGACAGTGCATTATATGTAGTTCCGGTTACAAGAAATCTGAAAATAAATAAAAGTATTTATTAATACCTATGTATGTATTTAAGATCTGTAGTTTTCACGAGACATACCTATTTTTTTCGATTACTCTCACGTATATTCATTTATTTTTACTTTTTAGCTGATGTTTCGGCCTGCTGCGACCAGCTACTGTAAAGTGGCCGAAACGTTACTTAGTTAAATTAATATATGTAAATACTTACGTAAGAATAACCGACAAAACGTATTAATATATAGTTAATCACATGATATTAACATACAGTGTGATTCTGGATTAAGTGTACAAACGGGCTGAAACGAGGGTCAATTTTAAATATAAATAAAAAAATTTGGAAAAAAATTACATTTAAAATTTAGGAGATTAAAATTGACCCTATTGTTTCAGCCCACTTCGTTTTGTACACTTGATCTAGAATCACACTGTTTGATTATATTAAATTAATTTCATAAAAATAATTTGTTTTACTTACAGTTTCACTAGCTAAGATGAAATGGAAAAATTTACGAGACACGCACCGTGAAAAACTTAAAAAAATTAGCAAGACGACAACTGGACAGCCGCAAAAAAACATAAAACCCTGGAAATACATGGGTCACATGGAATTTTTGCTTCCATATATGTCAAATACGACAAGGGATGCAAATGTTGATATTTCGACAAGTTTAGAGGAAACAGCTAGTACAGAAGTTAGTAGAGACTATTCACAAGTAGAGACAAGTACCAAAAAAAGGAAGACTGATGAAATAGTTCATGATGAAGAAGAATCTTTGCTCAATTTTTTAAAAGAAATGAATGAAAATCGAGACAAACGAACTGCTCAGAGGGACGACTTACGTAAAGGATTACTTACAGCAGGTGATCCGTTGAAAGCGTTTTTCAAAGTATAAAGCAGATGCCGGAGTTTTATCAAAGATCAATAAAAAGAAAGTTGTTTCAATCGGTAATGGATGCTGAAGAAAATATTGCCAATACAAACTATTCGGGTTACTACTCACATAATTATGATTTCAACACTCCTTCTACAAATCAGACAAATTATGAATCAGAACACGGTTCTATTTACTCACCTGAACCCAGCGTTTCTGGTGTGCAGCAAACTCAAATTGGAGAAAATACTACTCCTAGCCAAGAAACAGTTATCCAAGATTCAATTCCTGCCACTCAAACCACTCCAAGCGATGGAACAAATAATAATTAGGGTTTGTTGCTCTCTGCTGATATTGTTGTTGATTGATTTAAGAAAAACTTACCTTAGTGTAATAGCAAGACGCTCTCTTGTACTAATAGCTTCTCTATAATTTGTATTTTTTTTTCTTTATGTCACATTCTATTAAACTGTGCAAATATTCAAACTCATCTCTTGTCATTCTAAAATATGAACGAAATTGATTATCTTGTAATTCATAGAAAAGTCTGAACTCACTGTACTGTTTTCTAAAATAATTAAAATTTTCCATCCAAAATCGTCTTTTTTTCTCTCTCATTTTCTTCCGTTTTTTCAGAGTTGCCATTACCACTACACAAACACTATCGTAAAATACATCATCGTCGTCGTCTGAGCTAGACAACAATGAGAGTAGCAATGATTTGGTATCCATACGTCTACTTTCAATGCCGCACTGTAAAGAAATGATCAAGCGAGGCGCGAGCGAGCATCGCTAAACGAGTATCGCTGAGCGAGTTTATTTTTGAAAGCACGTCGCTCAGCGACAAAACTAGTAAAGCGAGTCGTCGCCGGCAGTGTGAACAGTCAGAGAGCAACTTTTAATATATGCATCTCCTTCATTTACACGGAATGTACATTTATTATGCGTTTCTTGAGAGAGAAAATCGCCGATAGTTAGTCGTTTTCTCGCCGGCGGCGGTTGGACCACTGCCTAAAATGTAATTTAGCATAACGTGAAAGAAAATCCAAAAAAAATTCCATACCAAAATCAATTTATCTTACTTCAACAGAAAATTGTTTATAACTCGGTATGTAAAATTTCTCAATCCAATTTCTTTTTTTTATCATAGTAGATAGTCAAATTTACACTCATATCCTAAATATCCAAAAAAATATCACGAAGAACATCGATATTGAAACAGAGTTTTTGAAATCTAAACTGCGTTTTCGCGATAATATACCTTAATGCTTGAATCATTGGGTATAGTTTAGCGTGCGCGAGCGAAGCGACTTCAAAAATAATATATTTCTACATGCCTTCTACGATGCTAAATAATAAACATAAATGTGTAAAAAAATGGACGTGGAAGAGGCTATTATTTTGTGGTTATATTATAAAGAAATAGTCATTTCCATCGCAAAAAATTAATACCAATTCTTCCCAAGCACGTCGTTTCAAAATTTTGTTTTTATAGGATTCCGAACCTATATTCCAAAGTGCTGGCCTTTTTTCTACTTCATCGATTAGTAAGTCGATGTCAATATCTTCAATTTCACTCATTTTAAATGCGAAAACAAAATATAATTACGAAAATTAACAAAATTACAATTAATTAAAAGAAGTACGTGCGATCGCGATGAAAGCGCGCGCTCAACTGAACAGCAAACGGACATTACATTAATATCAAAGCGCGAGTCAACGCGCGATTGTCTGCGTCTAGAAACTTTTTCTCCGAGCGCCGCGTTGACGCTCGCTGACGCGCGTTAACGCGCGCGCATGTGAACGGTTGCTAGGTATATATTAAGGTAGGTTTCCGAGCCAAGCGACACTGACGCCCGCGTCAGTGCGTCAGTAAACGCTGCGACAGAGCCGCAGTGTCTCTGACGCTCTGTTGATGCCGAGAGCGGCGATAGTATCACTGCTGTTTTCAGTCAATTTGCGACCAGTGATCTAGATAGTCAAATTTTCTTGCGTTTACTTCATAAATACGGTGAACCGATTATGAATCAAGCTATTGTGAAAGATTTGCAAAAAATATTTGAAGAAGAGGAAGAAGATGACTTGTTGCTTTTGTATTTACTGAGTACAAGAGATCGAATTGACCCGATTTATGGAACCCGCAGCGACCAGGGTCTTTATAAAGTCTTAGTACAAGAACATTTAAATTATAATGATGATAAATTTCGAGAATTTTTTCGTTTTAACAAAAGACAGTTTTATTTCATTTTGTTGTTGCTAGTTTATGAAGAGTTGACACCAAAAACAACAAGACATTGTATAGGTCCTGAAGAGAAACTACTTCTAACATTGAGGTAAGTAATTGTTTATTGTTTTTAAGCAAAATCAAACTTACAATCTATAGAAGCTATATAATCTATGTTTTTTCATCATTTGTAAAATCCATAATACGTATTAAGCTTAAGTCCGTAGCCTCAGGTACAAATTCCACGTGTGATGCTTGTGATATAGGCGAGTACGCTCTGAAGTTATATGTAGACAGCGTATTTTGACTTGTATGTGGAACGGCATCGGCTGATGATTCCGGCGAATTAAGTTGAATAGCAGGTGTAATTGCTTCAACATTCAACGATTCATACTTCACGAGGACGTCAAAAATTTCTTTTTTTGCTTTTATTTTCAAACTGGACGATAATTTTTGCAAAACATTTTTAACGTAATCTGAAAACATAGCTAGTTCTGGATCCTCAGCACTTCTATTAGCTATAGTTTCTAAAGTTTTTTGGCGCGTTTCTTCTCTTTTCTGCAGAAAAGATATGATCTCATCTTTATTTTGACGCTTTTTATTTGATCTTGGAAATACTGGGTTTGGGGCCGAAAATGTTTCCAAAGTTATTTGTTCATTGATGGTTTCATGTTCAACAATATTTCTAGTTTCTCCTGCTGATGATACAGAACTTAACTGCTCACAACCTAGATCAGAATTTATACTATCTTGTGTAGAATCCGTATCTTCAATATTACATTCTGTTGAACGTTGATTTGGCACTAACTGTAAAAACGTAAGCAGACGATCATAGGTTCCAAACTTAGACCTACGATTTTTAGGCGCTGCAGACCCAGTTCCGGACTTGTTCTTTCGTTTCTGGCGAAAATATGTGTCCTTTATGTTTTTCCATCTCTTTTTACAGTTATCACCTGCAAATAATAAAAAATAACGTGAAACTATAATAACATCTCAATTTTAGGTTCATCGCAACCGGAGAGAGTTTTGCGTCACTGTCATTTGTATACCGAATATCAAAATCTTATATATCAAGAGTAATAAGAGACGTTTTGAAAGTATTAAAACAAAAGCTTATGCCATTAGCGATGCCACCACCTACAAAAACGGATTTTAAAAGAATAGAAAAAGATTTTTGGGAAAAATGGAATATGCCAAATTGCATATCTAGCATAGATGGTAAACATGTTCGCATCAGAGCTCCACAAAATAGTGGTTCTCTTTATTTTAACTACAAGGACTATTTTTCTATTGTTATGTTGGCTTTAGTGGATGCTAACTATAAGTTTGTGGCTGTAGACGTTGGGTCATATGGCAAAGAAGGCGATAGTAATATATTCAGAAAGTCGACAATAGGGAAAAAAATCGCAAGCAATGACTTTAACATTCCGGAAGCAAAACGTCTCCCGCAATCGAATGTCAGTTTGCCACATTTTATAATAGGAGATGAGGCTTTCCCCCTCAGCACATACATGATGAAACCGTTTTCGAGAAGAACCGGACTCGATCACCAAAAGGAGGTTTTCAACTACAGATTGTGTCGTGCGCGTCGTGTGGCGGAAAATGCCTTTGGACTGCTGAGTCAAGTATTCAGAGTATTTTATACCCCCATAGCAGTTCTACCGAGTACCTGCACTGATTTAATTCTAGTTGCATGTTGTTTACACAATCTGTTAAGAGATGCGTATTTAGAAGAAAATAGTCGACCACATTACGTCCGCGATGAAAACGAGAATCCTACAGGTAATATGATACATTTGACAGGTACAAGGGGACAAGCAAGTGATGGCATACATATCAGAGAACAATTAAAACTCTACTTTAACTCAGAAATTGGTCAAGTAGCTTGGCAACATAATATTATATAAAAATCTAAAATACTCACCTCTTTTATTTAACACCCTCCCAATTTCATCCCAAACTTTGTCCTTTTTTTTCGAATTTTTGTATTCTTCAACTTAAATCAAATAATAGTGGATGTTGAGACACTAAATTTATAAGCAGCTCATCATTTTCTTCGGTAAAAGCCTCCATTTTCAAATTAATTACACAAATTACTACGCGTTGATCGAGCTGTCGCGCGACACTACGAGGGGAAGCGCGGCTCGGCCGCCGACGCTTTGCGACAGTGGCACCGCGGCAGTGACGCCGCGTCAAGTATCGCCGTGTTCGTACACGCCGTCATGTATTTACATAGAACATTGTACTATCGCTCTGTCGCGGCGATACTAACGCGGCGTTAGTGGCGTCAGTGTCGCTTGGCTCGGAAATCTACCTTTAGGTTGTCAAAGCGCGCGATTTGAAAACGCGCGTCACAATTCAGCCATCTGAACATAGCCTCATTCTGGCGTCAGTTCAGTCCGTCAGACCTTGATCACGATGAGATTGGTGCCAGATAGGTAAACTGACGAAGCACATTACACGCTCATTCAGACTGACCATCAGTCCTGTAATGTTTATCAATAAAAGATTTGTTTGGTCTTCGGTGTTACTTTATTTTTAATGGTTTGTTCACTTAACAATATTAATATTTAATAATTATTTAAACCTGCTCTGCACTACATACAGTGAGATCTGTGACAGCCTGTGTTGACAGCCGTCTCTGACAACCATAGACTAATGCCATTTATACAAATGTAACGTTCCGTTACTACAAGTCCAACCGAAAACTTATACGCGTTAACACTCATAACGCCTTAGGTATAGATTTTAACAAGAAAAAAGCTTTTGTTCCTATAATATTAGCCCTGTCTACGAGGTATCGTAGAAAAATGAAGCAATGGTGTAAAACGTAGCTAATGAAGAGAATTCTACACACTTAAATTTACTGAATGAGATAAGAGACACAGGAGAAGAAGAAGACTACGCTAATTATTATCGAATGAAAGAAGCCTGCTTTGATCATTTGTTGCAAATGGTAAAACCATACCTAACTAAACAAGACACCTGCATGAGGAATTGGCAGTAACTTTACGATATCTTGCTACTGGGAGCAATATATCAGATTTGAAAAACTCAGTCATAATATCACCAGCAGCTATAAGTCAGGCTATAATGGATACATGTAAAGCACTTCTTTATGTTCTTCAGTCTTATATAAAGGTTAGTGAAACAAAAAAATAATTTTTGAATATTTATTTATGTCTTTAAATCAAATTATTTAAGCAATTATAACATGTCTGAAATAAAAAAGAAATTTTTAGGGCTTCAGTTGCGCAAATAATGAACCAGCTTCAGAGTATTCACCAGTATCTTGTGAATCATCTTGGTGCGGCTGTGGTGATGTAATGTGTGGAATATAAGACGGAGTGGAATCTGTAGGAAATTCATCATCATTCATACATACATTCCTCATTGTGGAAACACTGCATATATAGCATAGTATTTACTGTATTGTAAATTTGTTTTGAAAAGAGCAACCGCCGAGTTTCTTGCTGGTTCTTCTCGGCAGGAAAGGCATTCCGAACCAGTGGTAGATTCATCGACTATTCAAAAGCACTTGTAAAAGTTTATTTGAATAAAAAAATATTTCTATTCTATTCTAAAGGGTGTTGACGTAGATGTCACCGGTATATTTGAGTGACTGGGAGAAGGTGTAGCTGAAGATACCCATGTATTGGAATAGCTTGGAGACTGCAAATAACTTGGTTTATTTATCTTAACTGAATATCTATCGGGGCAGACCCGAGTATTTGTGACTGCTTACTATGTAGGTGTCGTACGAGGCGACTAAGGGAATATAGCGGAGAACGGGCAGCAGCGTCCTCTGTGCTACTACTACCATCTACTGCGATCACCAACCCGTCTGCCCCGCGTGGTGATTATGGGCAAACCCTCCCCTTGGGAGAGGCCTTTAGTCCAGCAGTGGACTGTTATAGGCTATTGATGATGACTATGTAGGTAATTAACAAATCTTAGAATTACCTTCGTAGTTTGGAATATGTATGAGGTTCGTAATTATGATATTCATTGAGAAAAAATTGCTAGTTCGGCTTCGAATAATACATCATTTATTGCTTTTTTGGCATAAAGTGCCATGTCAATGTTTTTGCCCAGTCAAAGGCTACTGAGTCCAAACTGCTTGGAGTTGGTTCCGATAAATAGGCACATGCTCGCTTTAATAATTCATTTTGTTTGAAGATTTTGTTTTAATAGGTTACCATGAAAGTGGTAGCGGCACTTCTCTGATTAAGGAAATAGATCCTATATTTGTTTGTGAAGCTGTGCTACCTTGAGATTCTGATTCACGTTCTTCTGTATCATCAGTAAATTCAGTCTGTAAAAAAAACCGAGTGTTTAACTTTTATGTATAAATTGCAGATCCCTTAGCGATAACTCATTTAATAAATTGACGTGAGTGAATTGATTCCATTTTTTAAGCCATTCTTTCATCCATTGCTTTCTTTCTTGTTTTTCGGTGAGTATATGGCAACAAACAGTAGCCGTAGCAAGAATCAATGTTTCTTCTTCGGAATCAGAATTAATTTTTTTTTCGACACAAATAGGTTGTACACCTCCTAACAGCCCGGCCGATCGAAAACTGAAGAGCAGAGTGACGCCAGTGAGTGGGAAAATTTAGTTGGCCTAAACTATTTGGAGTGACGCTACAGTTTTACGACTAGACTGACGCGAAAAACTGACCGTCAATGCCCAGCTCTAGAAGGACTGGGTGATGACCGCCTATGTTCAACACTAGTTTCTCCGAAAACTCTATTCCTGGACTTATTCCACACCCCGATCTCTAATATGCTCTCCGTAATACGACCGAGCTTGCCGCACCTGGTAAGGCCCTAAACAGATCAGCTTTGATTCATTTATGCCTAAACGGGGAAAACTATTCAGCGCAGGCAGGCTTGCATCAATATTTCTAAACAAAACTTGTCTTCTATTCAAATTATTTTCCAAAATAAATTGACCCAAATAGTTGGGCAAGTGTAAGCGTGACATTGCTGTTCGAGCAATTATTTCTGCATTTTCGGGATTTTCAATCACTTTATGGAATCGATTAATAAGTGCAGCGGCAATCTTAACATCCTCCATCATATGTGACGGAGTTTATTATATTTATAGTCACGCTTAAACCTCCCATTTACAATTTCGACAACCCAACGACAAAGCGTCACACATCTACTTTTATTAGCTTTTAGAGTTGTGAATTGTCTTTCTCCTTCATTTCTGGTTCCAGGTTGATGTACTGGACCAATTACCACTGGAATGTGTAACTCATAGAAGTCAATACCTTTTTGTTCAAATCCTCTAGCTACGAAACGTGCTTTGAGAGTAGCCTGCAGTGAACAGTCTAATACAGACGAGACGATAGAAACAAATTTTCCTTACAGAGAGTGTGTGGGTGGATTATTGTAACTATCTACAAGAACAAGGCCTGACAGAGCCAAAGCAGTTAATTATGTCAGCCGGAAAATAGAAAACGCAACTAAAAAAAGATGTCACAGCAATTAAAAAGATTTTAAAATATCTAAATGGTTCAAGGGTGCAGGGTGCAGGGTGGGGGGTAAGGGAGCGCACCTTCATCTAGCGCTCCAACAGTCAACTGACGACTGACTGACTGACTGACTGGTTTACTGACGAGGCTCTGGCGACCGACAGATGGCGGTATAACCATCTCATGCTCGCTAGACTGAACAAATGGCGCAGGCCGGTGTCGGGCAGCAGCGACATCGGCGCGATCAGTCTAGCCCTGCGATGACCAACACGCCTGCCCAGCGTGGTCATTATGGGCAAAACGTTTGAAATGGATATTCGCAGACCAAAGCCTGTGGAAGTCCATGCAGGAGACCTTTGTCCAGCAGTCAAATAAACTTTTTACAAGTGCTTTTGAATCGTCTGAATCTACCTACCACTGGTTCGGAATAAGGGCATCCTGCCGAGACGAAACTGAATATATTGCAGCTGCGGATTGTTATAAGGAAACATTGTATATAAGATCATTACTGAATGAACTTGTTGATTGTAATATTAAAATAATATTAAATATTGATAAAATCAAAGTTCAATTCAATTAATTAAACAGGTTCGTTTAATAAAAGATCTAAACACATAGATGTTTGATATTATTTCATACATGAACATTTTATAAAAGGTAATATTCCTGTAAAGTATTTGTACGTAGTTGTCATTCTTCTTCAGTAAATATGTTCCTTGGTGGAGACCACGTATCGGCAAACGGAGTGTAGGGCGCCCCCCGGCTAGATGGAGCGATGACATCCGGAAAGTGGCCGGCATCGATTGGATGCGAAAGGCCGAGGATAGGCAACGTTGGCGCTACTTAAAAGAGGCCTTTGTCCAGTCCAGTGGATGCACTCTGGCTGATGATGATGATGATGACACTTTCATCATAATACTTATTATTACACATAGGTATTTACAAACTTTTAAAAGGTTCCATTTATTAATCATACTAGCGGTCACCCGCGACTTCGTCCGCGTAGAATTTCTGATTTTCTATGAGATTATAAAAAGATAAATTTTCCCGCTGCAAGATGTTTATCGACAAAAGTCCTACCGCTGGTAAAAACCGCGACTTTGCACCCACGGAGATCGCAAGAGGCGTAAGGTGATTTTCTAAAAGAAGTTATATTTCTATATATTTAAATAAAATAACATATATTTAAATCTATTAACCAAAAGGCCATTCATTTCGATGAATCAGTGTGACCTTTCGCTAGCTAATGCCCGCGACTTCGTCCGCGTGGATTTTGTTTTAAAAATCCCGCGGGAACTCAAAATCGCGGGAAAATCAAAAGATTTTCCGGGATGCCTATGTCACCCTCCAGGTTCTGAACTATACCTATCCAAAAAATTACGTCAATCCGTAGCTTTGTTGCAGCGTGAAGGATGGACAAATCAACAAACA
Organism: Oeneis ivallda; assembly: GCA_029955525.1. Classification (NCBI taxonomy): domain Eukaryota; kingdom Metazoa; phylum Arthropoda; class Insecta; order Lepidoptera; family Nymphalidae; genus Oeneis; species Oeneis ivallda. The sequence goes on from JARPMR010000021.1 coordinate 12,709,431, forward strand.
AACACACTTTCGCATTTATAATTAGGCATTCGTAAGGAAGAATTAATACTATACGATAATAAAGGCAATCTAATTAAATCTTGGGGACTTTTTTGTAGAGAATAATGAGTACTTTAATCATATAGTAGGTACATAACTTTTATGACAATGTATCATCGATAGTTCACACACATAGTAGCACACGCCAAATAAATGCATTTTATAGGTAAAATTTTGCCACTTTGGGTTACCCATTATTGCAATTTTCTTAAGGATCTCTAATTGTTTTGAAAAAAATTATAATATTATGATATTTTAGATTTTCACCTACCTAGGTAACCTATTACCTTTTTTTTTAATGATTTAAAAAAACATTGAGCTTCCTCTCGTTGTTTTTCTTTTCATTCTGTGAATTGTTCACATTTATTGTAAAATTATTCAAAATTATATTCGATAAAATTTTTGAAATCGTACAGAACAATAGTTTCAGAGAGTGGCCTGCTTCACAAAATCCTTCTATATCAATGAAAAATGCATCAGATTGAAGGCTTAAAATAGTTAGTGCTGCTAAAATACCTCTGGCATCATTAAATTTAGGACACGGCAGGCACTGACAGACCTCCTCCTATGCAAATAGTCAAAATAAGGATCAGCTATGCAATCACCTTTGCTTTTTATGACTGGATATGCAGTGTACACATTTCAATTTTTTTGACAAAGAATGTGCTGCATATCCACATTTATTATGTGCTGCATTCCACATTATTTTTGATGATTCATCAATGTCACAGTTTTCAGCTTCCAAATAATTACTTAGTAAAATCATAAGTTTTTATTGGATCCTTAAGAAAATTTCATATATACAATACTATATTAAACCTAAATTTAATTCTAAAATAAAAACTAAAATAAAAACTAATTAAAATCTAAAACCCCATCCAAGCCACCGCAGTGTGGCATAGTACCCAAGATGCTGGCAGCATTACCTCTTTGGATAGCCAAGCTAATCCTTTGGCCAAGGTAGCTGCCAGCTCTTGGATCCCCGGTAGACTCGATCACTTTTTTTGATATCTCTAAAAAAAGTGCGCGAGCCTCCGGGCCCCACGGCCCCAGGGTCCCTACACCAAAAGGCGCAAATATGAAACCACTGTCAAGTTTTTCATATTTGCGCCTCTTAGCCTGTTCGGCGCTTAGTAAAATTGATTTAAATTCCTTTGGCACAGTTAGAAATTCAGTGCTAGATTCAGTCACTTCCTCACAATCTTTTAATTCTTTTACTATATCTTCTAGATTCATTAAGTTTTTTTGTTCAAACGAATTTTTTTTTCTACCTCTATAAGTTGTGTAAATGATACATTGTAATTACAGAAAGATATTATAGAAAGCGATACTGTAAAAATCGTTTTTCAATGCAGTCAGATTGCAATTTCCCCAATAAAAAATATTTAATATCTTTGAAAGAAGTTTTAACAACTTCTATTAAAACTACAGTGGTGTGTCGAAGAGCTGAAAAAGTGTCTTTTGACAGAAATGAACCACCAGATAAAAGTAACCATTTATCCATCCATACAATAAATCGATAAATAAATTATATTTTCATCATCCGGTGCAGAGATGAAAGAAGAACTAGTGTCCCGCTTCAAAAGACCTTTAAGTTTATTTTTTACATTTATTATATTCCACCACTTTCGTATAATTTCCATGAATTCACCAGTACTCTGACTTTCAGAGTGTGATTTTAGGGCACTTATAGTTGAGTCATGAAAAATGTTAACAACTAAACTAACATTTTGTCGCTCTAACTTTGAAGGATATAATGTGTTTTATTTATTGATTTATTATACAGTAATCAACAGCGTTACATCTAATGAGTATACAATTAAGAATAGTTATAAAATAAAAACTAATTAAAATCTAAAACCCCATCCAAGCCACCGCAGTGTGGCATAGTACCCAAGATGCTGGCAGCATTACCTCTTTGGATAGCCAAATAAAATAAGGTCAAACAGATTACACAATAATTGCAAAATACATTATTATAATTATAATATATATAGCTCGATTACCACTCACTGATTCACTGATTCACTCACTGACTCATTGACATAATTGTTCTCCTAGAAAGAGACAAAAAACGATATAATGATGTACGGGAGATATGTCCGGGTGGGGGATTCGAGTGGGGAAAAATTATGACATTTCGGAAAAACAAGATGGCGGCCGACGTGATTCTTGCAACTCTTTTGTTTTCCAACCGATTTCTTTGAAATTTTCGGATTATTGTAGAAATTAGTAAACGATTAACAGAAAAAGTGAAAAAAATTTAAAAATCAAGATGGCGGCCGAGCTGTGACGTCTCAAATTTCCGACCCTCTCCTGTAAAATTTTGTATGAAAAAATTTTTTTTCACCCATGGTGTCGTATAGAGCTCAAAGAATGTGACTCGGAGAAAGGTGGAGAGAGCTGATGAGTGAGGAGTTCGGAGACGGGCGAGGGGCACGGCCAGGGTATAGTACATAGGTGGAGGGTGCTCGACCAAATGTCATTCGAAACCTCGAGCAGTTGCCAGTGAGTTGAAAAAAAATTCCAAAATGGCGGAAAAAAAATGGCGGCAAATTTTGTCCGTCTCTCTCTCGGAGACTATAAAAGATGGAGGAGCGGTTTCTCGACAAAAGGTGATCACAACCCGGAGGTCTACCTGGTGAGTAGGAAAAAAATTCAAGATGGCGGATTTTTTTTTTTTACATACAAAATGTATGGGGAATATTGAAGGGACTAGAAGTTGGGAACTATGCAAGACATTGATTTTGATAGGTTCATAGGGCTTTTTTTCTTTTTCTTTTTTTTCATTTTTCATTTATTTTTTTTTTCTTTTTTTTCTTTTTTTTTTCTTTTTCTTTTGTGAATGAGGAGCACGGCCAGGTTATTGCAGATAGGTGGGGTGTGCTCGAACAAATTTTTTGGCAAAAGATGACCAGAATCCGAAGGGCTACTTGATGAGTAAAAAAATCGCGGTCCGCTTTAGCGGGCCGCGCACCCACGCGCCCTACTTGTAGTAATAACACTTCCCGCGAGCTGCTTTAGCAGCTCGCGCACCGAGCGAAATAAATAAAGCCGAACAATCGCGGTCCGCTTTAGCGGGCCGCGCACCCACGCGCCCTACTTGGAGCAATAACACTTCCCGCGAGCTGCTTTAGCAGCTCGCGCACCGAGCAAACGCTAGTTATAATATATATAGCTCGATTACCACTGACTGACACACTCACTCACTCACTCACTCACTCATTGACAGGGTTGTTCTCCTAGAAGGAGACGGAAATCGATACAATGATGTAGGGGAGATATGTCCAGGTGGGGGATTCGAGTTGGGGAAAATTATGACATTTCGGAAAAACAAGATGGCGGCCGACGTGAATCTTGCAACTCTTTTGTTTTCCAACCGATTTCTTTGAAATTTTGGATTATTGTAGAAATTAGTAAACGATAAACAGAAAAAGTGAAAAAAATTAAAAAAACAAGATGGCGGCGAGCTGTGACGTCTCAAATTTCCGACCCCTCTCCTGTAAAATTTTGTATGAAAAAAATTTTTTTCACCCATGGTGTCGTATAGAGCTCAAAGAATGTGACTCGGAGAAAGGTGGCGAGAGCTGATGAGTGAGGAGTTCGGAGACGGGCGAGGGGCACGGCCAGGGTATAGAAGATAGGTGGAGGGTGCTCGACCAAATGTCATTCGAAACCTCGAGCAGTTGCCAGTGAGTCGAAAAAAAATTCCAAAATGGCGGAAAAAAAATGGCGGCAAATTTTGTCCGTCTCTCTCTCGGAGACTATAAAAGATGGCGGAGCGGTTTCTCGACAAAAGATGATCAAAACCCGGAGGTCTACCTGGTGAGTAGGAAAAAAATTCAAGATGGCGGATTTTTTTTTTCCATACTAAATGTATGGGGAATATTGAAGGGACTAGAAGTTGGGAACTATGCAAGACATTGATTTCGATAGGTTCATAGGGCTTTTTTTCTTTTTCTTTTTTTTCATTTTACATTTGCTTTTTTTCTTTTTTTTCTTTTTTTTTCTTTTTTTTTTCTTTTTCTTTTGTGAATGAGGAGCACGGCCAGGTTATTGCAGATAGGTGGGGTGTGCTCGAACAAATTTTTGGCAAAAGATGACCAGAATCCGAAGGTCTACTTGATGAGTAAAAAAATCGCGGTCCGCTTTAGCGGGCCGCGCACCCACGCGCCCTACTTGTAGTAATAACACTTCCCGCGAGCTGCTTTAGCAGCTCGCGCACCGAGCGAAATAAATAAAGCCGAACAATCGCGGTCCGCTTTAGCGGGCCGCGCACCCACGCGCCTTACTTTTAGTAAAACACTTCCCGCGAGCTGCTTTAGCAGCTCGCGCACCGAGCGAAATACTAGTTATAATATATATAGCTCGATTACCACTGACTGACACACTCACTCACTCACTCACTCACTCATTGACAGGGTTGTTCTCCTAGAAGGAGACGGAAATCGATATAATGATGTAGGGGAGATATGTCCAGGTGGGGGATTCGAGTTGGGGAAAATTATGACATTTCGGAAAAACAAGATGGCGGCCGACGTGAATCTTGCAACTCTTTTGTTTTCCAACCGATTTCTTTGAAATTTTGGATTATTGTAGAAATTAGTAAACGATTAACAGAAAAAGTGAAAAAAATTAAAAAAACAAGATGGCGGCCGAGCTGTGACGTCTCAAATTTCAGACCCCTCTCCTGTAAAATTTTGTATGAAAAAAATTTTTTTCACCCATGGTGTCGTATAGAGCTCAAAGAATGTGACTCGGAGAAAGGTGGCGAGAGCTGATGAGTGAGGAGTTCGGAGACGGGCGAGGGGCACGGCCAGGGTATAGTAGATAGGTGGAGGGTGCTCGACCAAATGTCATTCGAAATCTCGAGCAGTTGCCAGTGAGTTGAAAAAAAATTCCAAAATGGCGGAAAAAAAATGGCGGCAAATTTTGTCCGTCTCTCTCTCGGAGACTATAAAAGATGGAGGAGCGGTTTCTCGACAAAAGATGATCGAAACCCGGAGGTCTACCTGGTGAGTAGGAAAAAAATTCAAGATGGCGGACTTTTTTTTCCATACTAAATGTATGGGGAATATTGAAGGGACTAGAAGTTGGGAACTATGCAAGACATTGGTTTTGATAGGTTCATAGGGCTTTTCTTCTTTTTCTTTTTTTTCATTTTACATTTGTTTTTTTTTTTGTTTTTTTTCATTTTTTTTCTTTTTTTTTCTTTTTCTTTTGTGAATGAGGAGCACGGCCAGGTTATTACAGATAGGTGGGGTGTGCTCGAACAAATTTTTTGGCAAAAGATGACCAGAATCCGAAGGGCTACTTGATGAGTAAAAAAATCGCGGTCCGCTTTAGCGGGCCGCGCACCCACGCGCCCTACTTGTAGTAATAACACTTCCCGCGAGCTGCTTTAGCAGCTCGCGCACCGAGCGAAATAAATAAAGCCGAACAATCGCGGTCCGCTTTAGCGGGCCGCGCACCCACGCGCCTTACTTTTAGTAAAACACTTCCCGCGAGCTGCTTTAGCAGCTCGCGCACCGAGCGAAATACTAGTTATTATAATATATATAGCTCGATTACCACTGACTGACTGACTCACTGATTGACATAATTGTTCTCCTAGAAAGAGACAGAAAACGATAGAATGATGTACGGGAGATATGTTCGGGTGGGGGATTCGAGTGGGGAAAAATTATGACATTTCGGAAAAACAAGATGGCGGCCGACGTGATTCTTGCAACTCTTTTGTTTTCCAACCGATTTCTTTGAAATTTTGGATTATTGTAGAAATTAGTAAACGATTAACAGAAAAAGTGAAAAAAATTAAAAAAACAAGATGGCGGCGAGCTGTGACGTCTCAAATTTCCGACCCCTCTCCTGTAAAATTTTGTATGAAAAAAATTTTTTTCACCCATGGTGTCGTATAGAGCTCAAAGAATGTGACTCGGAGAAAGGTGGCGAGAGCTGATGAGTGAGGAGTTCGGAGACGGGCGAGGGGCACGGCCAGGGTATAGTAGATAGGTGGAGGGTGCTCGACCAAATGTCATTCGAAACCTCGAGCAGTTGCCAGTAAGTTGAAAAAAAATTCCAAAATGGCGGAAAAAAAATGGCGGCAAATTTTGTCCGTCTCTCTCTCGGAGACTATAAAAGATGGAGGAGCGGTTTCTCGACAAAAGATGATCAAAACCCGGAGGTCTACCTGGTGAGTAGGAAAAAAATTCAAGATGGCGGATTTTTTTTTTCCATACTAAATGTATGGGGAATATTGAAGGGACTAGAAGTTGGGAACTATGCAAGACATTGATCTTGATAGGTTCATAGGGCTTTTTTTCTTTTTCTTTTTTTTCATTTTACATTTGCTTTTTTTTCTTTTTTTTCATTTTTTTTTTTCTTTTTCTTTTGTGAATGAGGAGCACGGCCAGGTTATTGCAGATAGGTGGGGTGTGCTCGAACAAATTTTTTGGCAAAAGATGACCAGAATCCGAAGGGCTACTTGATGAGTAACAAAATCGCGGTCCGCTTTAGCGGGCCGCGCACCCACGCGCCCTACTTGTAGTAATAACACTTCCCGCGAGCTGCTTTAGCAGCTCGCGCACCGAGCGAAATAAATAAAGCCGAACAATCGCGGTCCGCTTTAGCGGGCCGCGCACCCACGCGCCCTACTTGTAGCAATAACACTTCCCGCGAGCTGCTTTAGCAGCTCGCGCACCGAGCAAACGCTAGTTATAATATATATAGCTCGATTACCACTGACTGACTGATTCACTGACTCATTGACATAATTGTTCTCCTAGAAAGAGACAAAAAACGATAAAATGATGTATGGGAGATATGTTCGGGTGGGGGATTCGAGTGGGGAAAAATTATGACATTTCGGAAAAACAAGATGGCGGCCGACGTGAATCTTGCAACTCTTTTGTTTTCCAACCGATTTCTTTGAAATTTTGGATTATTGTAGAAATTAGTAAACGATTAACAGAAAAAGTGAAAAAAATTAAAAAAACAAGATGGCGGCCGAGCTGTGACGTCTCAAATTTCTACCCCTCTCCTGTAAAATTTTGTATGAAAAAAAATTTTTTCACCCATGGTGTCGTATAGAGCTCAAAGAATGTGACTCGGAGAAAGGTGGAGAGAGCTGATGAGTGAGGAGTTCGAATACGGGCGAGGGGCACGGCCAGGGTATAGTAGATAGGTGGAGGGTGCTCGACCAAATGTCATTTGAAACCTCGAGCAGTTGCCAGTGAGTTGAAAAAAATTCCAAAATGGCGGAAAAAAAATGGCGGCAAATTTTGTCCGTCTCTCTCTCGGAGACTACAAAAGATGGAGGAGCGGTTTCTCGACAAAAGATGATCAAAACCCGGAGGTCTACCTGGTGAGTAGGAAAAAAATTCAAGATGGCGGATTTTTTTTTTTCCATACAAAATGTATGGGGAATATTGAAGGGACTAGAAGTTGGGAACTATGCAAGACATTGATTTTGATAGGTTCATAGGGCTTTTTTTTTTTTTCTTTTTTTTCATTTTACATTTGCTTTTTTTCTTTTTTTTCTTTTTTTTTCTTTTTTTTTCTTTTTCTTTTGTGAATGAGGAGCACGGCCAGGTTATTGCAGATAGGTGGGGTGTGCTCGAACAAATTTTTTGGCAAAAGATGACCAGAATCCGAAGGTCTACTTGATGAGTAAAAAAATCGCGGTCCGCTTTAGCGGGCCGCGCACCCACGCGCCCTACTTGTAGTAAGAACACTTCCCGCGAGCTGCTTTAGCAGCTCGCGCACCGAGCGAAATAAATAAAGCCGAACAATCGCGGTCCGCTTTAGCGGGCCGCGCACCCACGCGCCCTACTTGTAGCAATAACACTTCCCGCGAGCTGCTTTAGCAGCTCGCGCACCGAGCAAATGCTAGTTATAATATATATAGCTCGATTACCACTCACTGATTCACTGACTCACTCACTGATTGACACGATTGTTCTCCTAGAAAGAGACAGAAATCGATATAATGATGTTCGGGTGATGTGTTCGGGGGGGGGATTCGAGTTGGGGAAAATTATGACATTTCGGAAAAACAAGATGGCGGCCGACGTGAATCTTGCAACTCTTTTGTTTTCCAACCGATTTCTTTGAAATTTTGGATTATTGTAGAAATTAGTAAACGATTAACAGAAAAAGTGAAAAAAATTAAAAAAACAAGATGGCGGCCGAGCTGTGACGTCTCAAATTTCCGACCCCTCTCCTGTAAAATTTTGTATGAAAAAAATTTTTTTCACCCATGGTGTCGTATAGAGCTCAAAGAATGTGACTCGGAGAAAGGTGGAGAGAGCTGATGAGTGAGGAGTTCGGAGACGGGCGAGTGGCACGGCCAGGGTATAGAAGATAGGTGGAGGGTGCTCGACCAAATGTCATTCGAAACCTCGAGCAGTTGCCAGTGAGTTGAAAAAAAATTTCAAAATGGTGGAAAAAAAATGGCGGCAAATTTTGTCCGTCTCTCTCTCGGAGACTATAAAAGATGGAGGAGCGGTTTCTCGACAAAAGATGATCACAACCCGGAGGTCTACCTGGTGAGTAGGAAAAAAATTCAAGATGGCGGATTTTTTTTTCCCCCCATACAAAATGTATGGGGAATATTGAAGGGACTAGAAGTTGGGAACTATGCAAGACATTGATTTTGATAGGTTCATAGGGCTGTTTTTCTTTTTCTTTTTTTTTCATTTTACATTTGCTTTTTTTCTTTTTTTTCTTTTTTTTTTCTTTTTTTTTCTTTTTCTTTTGTGAATGAGGAGCACGGCCAGGTTATTGCAGATAGGTGGGGTGTGCTCGAACAAATTTTTTGGCAAAAGATGACCAGAATCCGAAGGTCTACTTGATGAGTAAAGAAATCGCGGTCCGCTTTAGCGGGCCGCGCACCCACGCGCCCTACTTGTAGTAATAACACTTCCCGCGAGCTGCTTTAGCAGCTCGCGCACCGAGCGAAATAAATAAAGCCGAACAATCGCGGTCCGCTTTAGCGGGCCGCGCACACACGCGCCTTACTTTTAGTAAAACACTTCCACGAGTTCGGACTTTGTTTGCTACGATATCAATATGGTCATTCATTGAAAGCTTAGTATCAACTTTGATGCCTAAGTCTCTAACGGTATTCACTTTTGATATTTTCTTCTTCTTTATCAACCTATAGACGTCCTACAATTTCTGACGTAGAATTATCAGTGGGTACTCTTATGTCGTCACAATCGGGCAGTTCGGCAGGATCGACACCGGTTGAGCGCTGTAGCTTACTCAATTTCTCCACGCGCACCGGGGTATTAGAATTGTCCCCGCCTTTCCTAGCAGCCGCCACACAGGTTGGACACTTCCATTGTGTTCTAGATGATGTTGAGTCCCCAGTAAATCCGACACACTCGGAGTGGTACAGACAGCTACATTGCGTGCATTTTATACGCTTTACAGTTACGCTGATGTGCTCCCTGCATGCCTCACAAGTGCCTACCATGGTGAATTAGTATCAGCGTCGAGTATTAATTTTTAAATTAATCCAAGTTAAAAATTGAAAAAGTTCTTTGGTAGACCGCGGCCGGAGGTGGGATTCGAACCAGGGCGCAGCGAATGACGAGCGAGCGTTGTCCGAATACGCCACCGATGCGTTAACAGAAGCGGCGTAATTACCTATGAATTGGTATCCACTGGTAGGTAGATTGATAATTTCTGTTGTTGATTAATTTACTAGTAAGGTTAGGTACCCTCTTTAGAATAACTATACTTAAATCTTTTTATTGTAGTTTCACTTTGAGGCAATAATTTCACTTTTAGCACTTATATTAGTGGGCAGAGGAAACAGGAGATGTACATAAATACTGCACGGTATTCGAAGAACTTCTGTTTACGACGTGTTAACGATTTTAATTGTTGACGATGCACTGGAACTGTTAGCAAGCTGCCACTTTTTGGAACACTATATTTTTGTGATCAACTGTTTATCAGCAGCCCTTGCGAACATTTACACTTCACTACTGCACTGTTATCAGCTTGCCAAACGCTTGTTTTTGATAAATTTACCACAAGTTACACTTTAATCGATTATTAAATACGGAGCCAATGTGTACCTACTCGTATGTGTCAACGTCAAACGTCTTTTTCGCTCGCCTTCACCTTTATACAACTTTTCAATATCATCAAAACAAGCCATTTTAATTTGATTTGTTTCAAAATCATGAAACATCAATGTCTTTCCTGGGGAACGTAGGTTTAGCCAGTTATTTCTGATATTTTTGAAAATGTGAACAGGGTCGTACGTGACATAAATAAATTTGCCAGGATAATTTGGATTTAAGAATTGAATACCATCCCCTGCAATAAGCTTGTACATATTTTGGTTCACTCTATTGTTATCTGTAATTATGCATAATATTTGGAAACCAATGGGCTGGATAAAATTTATAACTTCTAAAGTGTAATCTTTAAGCTGATGTCCAGTGAGTGAAATAACAGGTACCTAATTCATTATAGAACGCACAGATAAAGTAGTTCGCTATAGCTACTTTACGCAACCCATAATGCCGAGTGCGACAAATCATTTAACACAAATGTCGAACTAATATCGGGTAATAGATTATGTTTTTTGATATTTGAATTCGTGATTTCATTGCTTCGAAGAATTAAAAATTGCGATGGATTACAGTAGCGAAGAAGAATTTGACAATTATATTCTAGAGAGATCGACCTTACAAAGAACAATCACCAGAAGAAAAGTGATACGTGAATCTCAAAACCCTTTTGAATACTACAGTACCGAGGAATTTAAAAGACGATATAGATTTTCTAAGGATATCATCATTCATCTACTTCTGCCTTTAATAAGTGCAGTAGCCTAAGCACGAATATTTTGAATGTCAAGTAAAGTAATCGTATCGAGTGACGATAACGATACTTACTCGATACTGTGGGGAACACATACACTGTAGATACTACACATTATAATTCATTTCATTATGCATTTTTATATTTTTATTTCTTCCGAACGCCGGCGCTCGCGCAGCGGCGGCGGCGCGGGGCGCGGGACGCAGGTCCCGTTATCAGCGCGCGCGGCCCGCCGCCTGCATTCGGTTTAGACTTGCACCAGTTGCATTCGAACGTTTCCGCGCGAGTCCACGCCACTTTTACGCACCGCCGATAAAACGCGAGTTACGAATACCGACTGGAAGCCTTGTAAATCTTAACCAAAGTTGTCAAATAGTGAAAATAAACTATACTATACTGTACGGAGCATTTATTTGTTGGGTTTTAACATTCAATTCCCTCAGTGGTGACCCTTTGTTTTTGAACATGAGCAGTGATAACAGTGACGCGGAGCATTCTGAACACTCGCAGAAGGCGGCCATCAAAAAGAGCACCAAGAAAGCGAATGATCGAGATCCTTTAGCCGAACTCTGTCGTGTCGGCGTTCGCGTCCCGCCATTTTGGGCTGAAAAACCGTCAATATGGTTCGCCCAAATCGAGGCGCAATTTAATATAGCCCGGATTAGCGACGATAACACTAAATTTTATTATGTGCTCTCACACCTGGATGGGAAATACTCGGCCATCGTGGAGGATATAATTGAAAATCCCCCGACATCAGGGAAGTTTGAAAAGCTAAAAACAGAATTAAATTTAATTCAAAGATGTCTCATGATCGCCAAGCACTATTAAAACGCATAAAGGAATTAGACTCCCAAGGATTCGGGTCGACTCTCAAGTTGGAAACCCAAAACGCTCAAGATTACGCTCTCCCGATGGGGAACTGGGGACCGGGGGGGCCATCTGGATCAATTGCAGTCGCTGTAACCAAAGGCTTAGACTGGTTAAAAGGCAACACAGAGGGAGAGGACAATCTTGAGTATGAAGTAGACGAGCCGGATGACAATAACGACACCAATGAAGAAAAGCCTAAGTCACCCGATACACAGAACTCAGAGTATGACTCATCCGAAGAGCCTGACCTCCTAATAAAGGCAAATGACCCCGAAGTTCAAGAAAAGGTCGACGCTATTATAGCTCCAATCAAAAAGGATCAAAACACCAAAAATCAATTCAAGTTAAATTTAAACAAAATCGATGCAGAAGACATAGGATTTCTCTTGGAATGGATAAATCATGTAACAGGTTCGAATCTCAAAATGAAATCCCAAAAGTCCTCTGAAGAATTGATAATTGTATCAGAGGAGTTCAAGGCAATAGCGGGGAGTTCACACAAAAAAGATGGATCACAAGCTACAGAGAGCGCAAATTATTCGAAATTTACTGACACAGAATCTGTTATGACGGAGGACACAATGGGCGGAAATAACACTATACCATACTTCGAGTCTGTACAAACCTATCCAAAAACATCAAACATGATATCGATCATATCTCAGCTTAACACGGGGATAAAGATCCCTAAGATCAACGGAAACAAACATATAACCATCAAAGTAGGGAAAGACGGTGTAACAGAAGATTTGATCATGGGTATTCTGATTAAAGAAGAGAATTTGCAAATGATAGACGTAATCAAAACGCTGTTAAAAAAGCGTCAGAATTTCCGACTGATCAATCGTGCATACAGAATCAAGGATTATTCCCTTATTGAATCTTAAGTCAATCTAATTAATTTTGTTGTAATCATGAAAAAAAAAAAAAAAAAAAAAAAGCATAATGAAATGAATTATAATGTGTAGTATCTACAGTGTATGTGTTCCCCACAATACTTTAACGCACACCTTCCTCAGCACGAACCGAAAAAATTCACTCACGTAACTCGATACGATTACTTCACTTTAAATTCACTACGGTTTGCAGCGCGTTCAAAAATGCACTTTTACCGGTTTTTAGGGTTTTAGAAAAAAAAAACAAATTTAATCAAAAAGGTAAGAAGGCATCATGATAATTATATTTTTAGCTAAATTATTATCATTTTCATCTTCTTAAGTATGATTTTTAATAAAATAGCCAGTAGAACCGAATTTAATTTCAAGAATTTGAATTTGTGTTTTTAACGAATGTTTTTGAACTGTTTTACATGACTTTTTTGTTTTGATTGTAGTTACTTGTTGTTGGTAATTTGTCGTCATTTTTAATTATTGTGCACGTTATTGACTAAGTATACAATAAAATAATATACAATAAAATAAATAAAAGTGTTTTCCTGAGGTTCAGCCGCGCGCCTGGCCTTTGTAAAGCCAGGTGCCGAGGCAAACTTTGCATCAAGAACATGTGCTATACCCAGTTCTAAATAATGGTCTATTTGGATAAAATAAGTATAAAATATAGGTATTTATCCAATTAAAAATCTTAAAAAAAGCATTTAAGAACACGTGTCACCCCAAAAAAATCAGATTTCGCGATGAGATAAAACATAGCCACAACCTCATGTGAGGCGCGACAAAAGAAAGCGTTTTGCGCGGAATAGGAGTGTAGTAAGCGCCAAATACTTTGTAACTCGTAAAATATTCATTTTCTTTTCAATTCACTAGGCTACTCTCTTGATAATATCAATCGGAATTTAATGTAAAAATTTTGGCTCTGTAATATGCAACACATTGAAAATAAATTAATATTGGTTAAAAATTAGACCTAACTTCGCGATTTTTTATTATCGAACAAATTTCATCATTTTGTGTTTTTGCCCAAACACGTCCCTTGGCAGTATGATGTAATTCTTGCGTGTTTTTTTTCGGATACTTGAAACTTGATCTACTACTGTTCTAATACTACGAATTATAATAATTTTATACTGACATGTTAATATGTATTGATAAACCATAATTTATCATTGATGTAATCTATAAATGAAGAAGATGCCTTTATTTGATTGATGTGATTGACAAATTGGAAGTATCCACAAGTTATGTACTTAAAAGAAGTTAAAAATGTAGAGGCATCAAATAAACCCAATATATTTTTTTGAATAATATAGAAACTTAATTATTGAGTTTGTACTTGAGATAACTTAATATTTTTGTTTTTAGATGATCAAGAGTGGAACACTATATAATTATGTAATACGAGTGTCATGGACTTGGACCCAAGGCTACCAAGTTACCATCACAATTAACACCACCTACCACCTATAGGGCTTAGTCTCCAATCAGAAGCCCTCATTTCAACTGGGGCAAGTCAAGATTGGTGGCACAACAAGGGAGACTTTCTATGTGTATTTCTCAGGACCCTCAGGACATTTTGAGATTTTAAAGAGATATAAAGCTTATTTTTATTTAATACTAGGTTTAATAAAAGTAATTTTTCTACTTCTTTATTTTATTTTATATTACTATATCCCTTTCAGAACGATGAGAAAATTATTTGATTTTTAAACATTTTTTGTTTTATATAAAGTCTCTTGGGGGTAAAGTGTCTCAGAAAAATAATTGAAAAAATCTCCCCCCTACCTAACGCCCTAGAACCCCCCCGCACGAGCGTGCGTTCCCGGTTTTACTGTACTAACGCACGATCGTGCGTTACTATGGAAACGAGGTAAATAAAAGCGATTTTTGATAATTGAAACAAGTATTTATTACTTTTCTTATATAACACAGACTTTAGAGATCATCTTTTATTTATAACACGGAATCAAAGTTAAGATTAAGATTTACGTTCAAGTTACGGAGCCGTAACTTGAACTTAAATCTTTTGTTTCTTGTCCCATCTCGAAATAGATTAAGTATCATTCCCGCCAGTACAATTAGAGGCCATCAATACACCTTTGTTATCCTTCCACTTAACAAGAGCTACATAGTCCGATGTAAACTGTAGTATATCACCCCGCTTCATTGCTGTATCCTTTTTTAGGTTTAACTTTTTGTGATTTGGAACACGATTAAGCATAATCGTTCCTGTTCCATGTAACTGCATGCTGTTTAGACGGTCCAAAAGTGGAATTGTATTAAAATATCTATCAAAATATAAGCAGCTATTTGCGGGAACATTCTTAGCCAAACATAAAATAACTGCAGGTCCTTCCCCGAGAGATCTGTCTGTAAAAGCTGGATTATTAGGGTAATATATTTCAAAATCGAGCATTAGACCATTGCTGGTTGTGAGGACGTAATTTTTAATTCCGAGAGGTCGTGGTTTGTTTTTAACCAATATACGTAGTTAGCATTTACCAGTGAAGGGAATAATCTGCTCGTGTATTGAGTAGGTGCTAGGAACCCTTTCTATTGACCTGCAAGCATTTTTCACGGCGTCGAGCATAGGTTGTACTTTCCAAAGTGGGTTAGTACTCTCGTGGCTCATCTGAGTTTACAACATGCATATTATTTCTTAGTTGAAAAAAGCGATCTCTAGGCATTTGATTGGCGATTATTTCTAATCTCATACCGGTACGCCAATACATATTAATACGTGGATATGGGATGCATCCCATCAACAGAAGTATACCGAACAACTTACGAATTTCTGGACTGTTCGTATTTAAGACTGATCCGGTTTTACGAAGGTAGTATAAATTAGTACAGTTGGCAATGTTTTCAAAGAAATCTTCGTTAAAGTATTTTTCAAGATAATGTAATGGAGTCTTGACTTCTGTGGCACTCGGGAATAATGGATAATCATGAGCCTTATCAGTGAAATCTGTGGCCTTCCAAAGTCTCGATCTTTTCCGCGTTTGTCTAACCTGGGTGCTCCTGTTAGCGGCAGTTCGAGCAGTAGGTGGTATGTTTTCCTGGTTCCTAAGACGCAATTGAGTTAGTGGAACATCGAATTCTGGATCACTATCACGAACGTTGTCATCAGGCGAACCCAGCAATGGTAAATCCTCATCAAGAAGACGAGGGCGCTGAACTACTGGTTCTGTCTCCTCATCAGATATCTCCAGTTCAGAATGACACCCATCTCCAAGCAATTCTTGCAATAAATTGAAATCTAGAGGCCGTCCTACGAATAAAAAAAACATCCATTAGTTGTATGAATCTTCAACTTCATTCGAACAATTTCAAACGATAGCGCAAGATTGTGCGTTCAAAATTCGTGGACACATTGTGATGTGAAATACTTTAAAATTTAGAAAAAAAATATCATATTACTATAGTTTAACATTTAAAGAAACTTATTAAATGAAATCAGTATTTATTAATCAATTTTAAACAAACAAATAAAATACTTACGTATGCCGGCGTCGTCCGCAAACATAACCTCCATCTTTGAACACGTTTTGACTGGTCGCTGAGTCCCCACCGCACCGCTATCCCCTCTAATCCTGTGTACTAGATCAACGCACGAACGATCGAGTCCGTTTCGGTTGCATGAAAAGAAATTCCGCGCCAAAAAAATTTTTTTTTTGTGAACGCACGCTTCGTACAGAGCGTTCTGAAAGGGTTAAGTTGTAGCTATAACAATATGTCATTTATCCTCAAAAAGCTTCAACTTCCTAATATGAAATATTATATTATTAGCAATGATTTCATTCTATTGAAGTTCCTTGCCGGCTTTTCATAAATATTTTGAATTGCATAATTTTGATAATTATGTCTTGTAATGAAAAAAAAAATTATAATTTTTGTCTTGCAATATGATGACAACGTAAATGTTCTCACTTCTAAAAGTTCAGTGAGCTAGATTAGGTAATTCTCGATAGCCAGCTTTCGTAAACTCTCGATACCGAACGTCAAAAAAAGTTCGTGCTACCGATTTTTTGAATTTCTTCGGGAAAAACGCGGCGAAACCGGACAGTGACGTCATAGCTGCGTCACGTTTAACTTACGTAGCTGCAGTTGATTCGTGCTGCCGAATTTAACGCCAAATACGCTCACCAGGAGCGCTGCAGTCGTTTTCATACAAAATTTCTTGTCGGCGTTAACTTTACCTTTACTATTCGAAAGTTAAAAATATTCGTGCTTAGGCTACAGATCTTGTAAAAGTTACCAGTAGAGGCCTTCTAGTCCCTCCTTTTTATCAGTTACTAGTTGCCTTGAGATTTTATGCATCCGGGAGTTTCCAGGTTAGTTACAATTCAATTAATTTACTTAACAATAGTTTCAAATTCACACTATGTTGATAATATCTACTTATACATACCTCATAATGATGGGTAATAGATGTCGGTTTTGAACGGTTTTCAACATAATATCATAATTTGAATGAATAGAATAGAATAGAAATATTTTTTATTCAAATAAACTTTTTACAAGTACTTTTGAATCGTCTGGCTCAACCTACCACTGGTTCGGAATGCCGAAACTCGGCTGTTGCTCTTTTCAAAACAAGTTTACAATACAATAAATACTATGCTATATATGCTTGTTATGTATATATGAAAGTTATAGGATGTACTTATTCCATAATATTTTTTCAGATGATTACTGGAGACCTCATAAAAGTAAGCCAACCAACGGTCTTAAGGATAGTGAGAAGAGTTTCACATCTGTTTTGTTTAAAGATGCAACACTTTGTGAAGTTTCCTAGCACCCTTGAGATGATCAAAGAACAATTTCACAGCATAGCAGGCTTTCCTGGTATTATCGGTGCCATTGATGGAACACACATACCTATTCAAAATCCTGGTGATTCTTATGCAGAAGTATACATGAACCGAAAAAAATATTTTTCTATAAATGGACAGATTGTATGCGGGCCAGACCTACGAATATATGGCATTGTTGCTGATCGACCTGGATCAGTTCATGACAACCGAATTTTCCAAGCTTCTGCCCTAAGGAGAAAGATGGAACAAGGTGTTATCGATGGTATACTTTTAGGGAATAGTGGTTATAGTTGTCTAAAATATTTACTTACACCATTACTACAACCAGAAACTATTTCAGAAGAAAATTACAACAAGGTCCATATAAAAACAAGAAACACTGTAGGAAGAACAATTGGTGTCTGGAAGAGAATTATTCCTTGCCTATCTAAAAAGTTGGCAACAAATTTTACTACAACTTGCCATGTAATTGTAGCCACTGCAATGCTGTACAATATTTGTAGAACGAACAGCATTATCGAAGAAATAGATGAAATTAGAACTATAACTACAACTACTCTGCAAAACAGGAATACTCAAATCTTCAACAGAGAAGGACTACTATTTAGGAGATTATTTATAACACGTCATTTTTGATACCTACAATTAATTTCAGTAAATAAAACGAATGTATCTAAATTTTCAAGTTTTTTTAATACTTCTATTTCTAGTTTAACTTTTTCTAATTGTAAAACATGGAGTTGGTTTTCATACTCTATCAAATTTTCTTCCCGTGTTATTAATATAATTATTAATAATACCCTTGTAGCGACACATATGTGTGCATGCAGCGCATTTTGCTGAGTTTTATAAAAATGCACTTTGTAAAATGCACTGCATGACGATTGACGACACACAGGGAGTTCGCCCATATACGCCTCCTAGGCGAGTCGCGTAACTTTTTCTGAATTGTAAATTATCAGTGTAAACAGAAAATTAAAACTAAACTTAATTCCAGTGCTCTACCTGAAGTTACAATTACACACATCAAAAGTGTCTAGGGATCAAGCATTTTTATGCGGATTTCTTGAGATTGAGATGTGGCTTTGTAATAAATTTATGATTTTATAAATTTATATGGATCCTTTTTGGTGCATTTCATAATTTGAATCAGGAACTGTCAATCAAATTCGAGTAAACGATGAAAATCAGCTGTCAATATTTTCCCTATAAAAACATACAACGCATTGAAGACATTATTAGTGCTACTGTTTCCCTACTACTGATTAAAACCAACGTTATTATGGAGCGGCGACGTCATTTAAGCAGGGAAGAAATGCTCAGAGCCGTGGGAATGATAGAAGCTGGTTCCCGGCAACGTACTGTGGCTTTAGCTCTGAATACAAGTCAGAGTGTTATCAGTCGACTTTGGACACGTTACCGAAGCACTGGTACCGTGGCTGAGCGCCATGGAGGACGGTATCGCTGCACCACACGGAGACAAGACCGATACATTCAAATCTTAACTCGAAGAGCTCCAACAATAACCGCCATGATGTTAGCCGTGAGGCTTCATCACTCTTCAGGGAACTTAATTAGCGACCAAACAGTCAGAAACCGCTTGCATGAAGTGAACCTTCATTCCCGAAGACCGCTACGGGTACCACCTATAGCAATGCACAATCGTAGGATTCGATATCAATGGGCTCTTGAACACAGAAATTGGGCAGAAGAACAATGGCGTTTCGTGTGCTTTTCTGATGAGTCTCGTTTTGGTATGAGACCGGATACAAGACGTATACGACACTGGAGAACCCCTGGACGCCAACAGCGATTAAAATCCTGCCAGGAAGTCCATCCTTATAGTGGTGGAACCATCATGGTATGGGCGGGTATTTGGATCGGCGGAAGAACTGAGTTGATTTGGATCAGAGGCAACCTCAACGCTCAAATTTATGCTGAGACGATTGTATCAGACGTCATCGTTCCTCTACAAGTGCAAATCGGTCCCTTATTTCAGTTAATGCATGATAATGCACGACCGCACACCGCAAGAGTTGTAAGACAGACTCTCGCCGCAGCTAACATCAATGTCCTGCCCTGGCCTGCTCAGTCGCCAGACTTGAACCCGATTGAGCATGCATGGGATATGCTACAGAGAAGAGCTCTGCCGAATATGGAGGGTATCCAGTGGCAAGAAGACCTTTTTTTGTTGTTGCAACGAACATGGGCGGCCATTCCACAGCGTGATTTGGATGAACTCATTTTGAGTATGCCAAACCGATGTTCTTGTGTTGTTAGTGTTCGCGGTAGAAACACGGATTATTAATTGTTTAAGTTACCCAATAAAATTTTAAAGAAAACTGTTATTTCAGTCTTTTTTTTCGAACTTTAATGTTAGTGGTTCAAATGTCAAAAATCCCTTTATTAGGAAAATGGCAAATTTCTTTATTAATGCAAAGGTGACTTGGTTTATCGTTACTGTGACAAACGAAAACACTTTATTTGATGAATCCTTAAAGAAAATTTTAATTAATATCAATCAGGAGAAAAGTTATTGCAAAAATATATGTTGATCCCTAGACACTTTTGATGTGTGTATTATCATCAGTGTAGGGCTCAAGGAAAAGTGGTGACCCCGCGCGAAACAACATGCAGCCTTCACCTACTCCTGATTATGTGTCAGCGCATGGGCCGGTACCTAGCCCAGCAGCGTCAGCCCAGGGGAAGGACGAAAGGATGGCGGAAATGGCGGCGATCTCCGTAACATCGCGTGTGCCAGAATTATGGATGGACCACCCACGACTGAACCTAATGGCTGAAATACGAAAATTACACAAGCGCATAGATGATCTTGCCAAGTCGCAAACTAACCCAACATTTCGACGTGATTAACGAAATCATAAATGCATGCCGTACTGTTGTTACGCGCAAACGTAGCAATCTAGTCGAAGTGTGTGGTGATCCTGTTCTCGCCTGGACGGGTCACGTTGGGAGGAGTTCTCGCCTGGACACTCCCTAAACGATTTCGTTTAACCTCTTACTCTCGCCTGGGTAAGATGGCCTCGCAAGTGTGCTCGATGCAAATTCATTCTGATGATGTTGGAGCTGTGGATGTAGGTAAGTTCTGTTTTTTTGGGGATAAGTTCTTCACAAAAAACGGATATTGTTATTTGTTTTATTGTTACGATTTAAAATTCTCTATTAAACAGTTATTAATTGTGGCAAATCATTTTGGACCGTTCCCACGGATAAATGATGTCATGGATTTTTTGCTCAATTTTCATGAATATGACGATCTCGTTCGTCGCCCAAATGTTGCAAGTGGTGATTGTGTACATGTGCACAATAAATCATATAAGATGACGTTTAGAGACGTCAGAGACTTATATAGACATGTCAACTGCAGGATAGGAGGATCACACGAAATCCCTTACAGTGCGATACCAGCAATATGTCGAAAAGCTGGGCTGGATTATCAAGCCGAAGTGGCTAAAGTAATCTCGCGTGATCTCGCTATTGGGGAGAGTGCGTTATGTGAAATGGTTAGGAGTTCAGTCATTCATGATGCTAAGCGTCTAGTCGAATCGACTTATAAAATAGATTCACTGACCATTGTTCACAAACTCACTTCTGAAGAAGAGGCCCTTTTGATTGACACTTTCCCGGAATTAGAGTTGCGTTTCAAGCATGAAATGTATCATCCTCACCCTTTTGCGGCTGCGTCGCGGGTTATAGAAGAACAAATTAATCTCTTAAATTTAGGTTTAGAAAAATTTAATGCAGTCGAACCTCCTCAAGGTTACGATGTTTTGATAAAGGATTCTGGGGGTGATTTTTTTAAACAGATCAAGAGGGGTAGACCAAATTTCCACTGTTGTTGTCCAATACTATCATTACACGATCAACAGCGTGACGCATCAAGGATGGCAGCGATTGCGACGATAAGGAAACTTTTAAGTCAACAACGCAAAGCGCTTGATAAATATAACGAGGACGGAAAAACCGGTACATCAGTCTTTTTTTGCAATAAAGTTTCGGAGGAGTGTGATATTAAAGCTCCATTTATGTTATTTTTACATTCTACATACGATCGGACACCAACTGATATCGCCAATGGAGCCGCTGATGCAAAGGTCGCGTCCGGTTCGTTTATTTTTGATCCAAGTATGCTTGTCCAACCTCCCGGAGAATTAAGGAACTTGCGCGCCAACTACAAAATTTTCACTAAGATCACTATTTAATAAAATATATCCATATGAGTTTCGCGGGTGATGCGTCGTGGGCGTATACACACCGTCTAGATACGTATCTTGCATTGATGCGTAATTCCGTGATCAAAGACAGTAACGGTCAGTGTTACTTCGTGAATATCATGTCGATAAGAAACTCTATAGTTTTCTTTTAAAATCATTCGTAGTGGTTCAAAGAATGTACTTCCCGGTATTATAAAACATAAGTTATGGTTTGATAACTCTGACCTTCTGACTATCCAATGTTACGATTGGGAGTCGGATGGATTCGATTCAACTAAAAACCACATGCGATTAGTTAGATTTTTAGCTCCAAGAAAACTGGTGGAAGATACCATTGCATACGCGTATGGTCTCGACCATAATAAATTCTCAGTAAGTAACATTTACCACGCGTTAAGGTCTTTCTCAACGCGTGTTGTCGGAACCAAAGCAGTTTGCCAGGCTGCTTATGATATGTCCCCTAAACGACTTATGCAATTGGCGAGCGCAATATTCATAAAATGTTTCGTGGATAGGTTTGGCATTGGCATGTTGTACTACCATCGTAGAATACCGTCAAACAGAGCGCCGGCGCTAGCAGTACGCAACGCTCTGTCGCGGCGTTAGGACGCTTTAACGTCGGGTGTTGTATTTTTTTACAAATTTTATTTTAGCATCGGAGTGAATAGGCGTAAAATAATAATAAAATACTGCATAATGACCGAAAATTTGATAGAATTGGTTAAAAAATATCCATGCTTATATAATACGAAGGATAGTTCATATAAAGATATATCAATGAAGGCAAAATTGTGGGCACAAATCGGAGAAGAAATTAATGAAACTGGTAAGTAAAAAAATTCGTTTATTGATTAAAATAAGACACAAATTGTTCACGAGTTTCGAATGCTGCAGTCGTTGATCTTTTATTTGTTGGACGATGAGTTATTAGAGCACGCATAGGTACGTTTTCGTCTTCCGACTCCGGAGTTAATATCGCTGTACCTTGTTTTGTTCGTAAGTAAGTAAACAACATGCAGCTTTAATAATATCAATTGCTGTGTCCACATCACAGTCAATAGGTCGTAAAAAAATGCGCCATTTTTGTGCTAATATTCCGAATGTATTTTCAACCACCCGACGTGCCCTGCAAAGTTTTTTATTAAAATTTGTTTTTCTTTCGTCTTGTGGGGCTAAGGCTCTTGGGAATGGACGCATCAAATATGTTTTTAAAGCAAAACCTTCGTCGCCGATAAGTACATGAGGTACGGGCTCCTCGGTGCCTGGAAGAGGTTTATCTGGCAGCAGAGATTTTCCGTGGATATATTGCCGATAAAATATTTAGTTCTCGAATATACCACTATCACTATGCCGCCCGTAACTACCGACATCTATGACGGTGAATTTGTAACATGGATCGACTATACCAAGAAGAACTACAGAAAAAAACTTCTTGTAGCAAAAATATTCTGATCCACTATTTTGGAGACACTTTATAGAGACATGTTTCCCGTCAATACTAACGACACAATTCGGGAAGTTCCAGGTTTCCCTATAACCCTTCTCTGATTGTTTCCATGTCTCTTCAGTAGGCGATGGCATATATTCTGGTTGTATTGTATTCCAGATTTCTGTACAGACTTCTTTTACAATACCACCGACTGTTGAACGACCTACTCGGAAGGAGAAGGCTTAACATGGATCGACTATACCAAGAAGAACTACAGAAAAAACTTCTTGTAGCAAAAATATTCTGATCCACTATTTTGGAGACACTTTATAGAGACATGTTTCCCGTCAATACTACCGACACAATTCGGGAAGTTCCAGGTTTCCCTATAACCCTTCTCTGATTGTTTCCATGTCTCTTCAGTAGGCGATGGCATATATTCTGGTTGTATTGTATTCCAGATTTCTGTACAGACTTCTTTTACAATACCACCGACTGTTGAACGACCTACTCGGAAGGAGAAGGCTATGTGAAAGAATTATTGCTTTGCTGATGTGAATCACACGTAGCTAAGTACCTGAAACAAAATAATACAATTTATGTTTATTTTACAGGTGAAGTAGCTAAAAAAAAATGGAAGAGCTTGAGAGACAATTATATGAGATACAAAAAAGAGGTTGCAGGTACTACAGGACAAGCTGCAAAAAAATTTACAAAATGGCTTTGGGCTTCCCAGTTACAGTTCCTTGACTCAACTCTGACAGATCGATAAAGAACTTCAAATATTCGAGAACCTACACCAGAAACATCGTCAGCTATAGAAACTCAATCTCCAGAGACGCCTCCACCACAGACACCTCCACCAAGAACACAAAGCGCACCCCCGCTAACACCTCCGCTAGAGACGCCCCAAACAAATGACACAAAGCGAGCTAATGTTCACGAGCTAAGAAAATAAAAAAAACTGACAGCGAAATGGATAAAGTTATAAATTTTCTTCAAAATAAAAAAAAAACAAGAGTATGATGCCATAGATCACCTATTCCAAAGTTATGCCCAAACATTTAAAAGTTATTCCAAAGACAAACAGATAAAAGCCAAAGTAGAACTAGCCAAGTTATTTGCAAGCATAGAAACAGAGGAACTGCAAGAAAACGTCCAGATATTGAATTCACCACACTATTCCATTATTAGTACCGAAGACTCCCTCTGCTATGCAGTACCCAGTTCTGTTCCCGAAGATTCATCCCCAGTAGCTGTTATAGATTTATCTAACAGTACTTCATCATACCTGCAACAGCCTGAGCAGCTACGTCAACCACTACGCGAAATCGATATTCTACATGTAACTAATTTTGGAGCATGTAACTAATTTTGGAGCATCCACATCTGATTACAACTCAGCTGATTTTGATTGATTTTCATAATAATAACGCAATGAACATGTATATAAAAAAATAAATATTTCTTACCTTAGACAGATTACAAGTCTTTCTCTTGTAGAAATAGGCGTCCTCCAGTTTGTGGTACATTTGCTTATTTTTGGGATGAGCAGTTCATGTAGTTCTTCGAATAAATCTTGAGACATACGAAAGTATGTAAAAAACGATCTTCATGTGATGCAAGCTCACGACACAAACGATGATACTCTCCTAAATCCTTTCTCTTTTGATTGATGTCGTGCACCCATACTCTTTTTCTCTGTGACCGTGATAAAGCATATAAAAGTAATAATTCTTCCACATCTGAATCACTCGACATCTCCATAACGAACAAACTCTTCACACTGCTATCGATCTGCACTACGCTTTGGCGAATGGCGAAATGGCGGCGCGGTGTCGAGTCAGCGCCCTAACGCGCGCTAAAGCGTTCTGTTTGTCGAAGCCTCGCGCGACGTTAGAACGGGACGCTATAACGCTACTACGCAGCGCTAAAATACGCGTCCTGTCTGACAAAGCCTTAAGACCTATGTTGAGGACGATGATGCCGAGTTCACGCAGACCATGCCAGATAGAATCAATAATAGCGTTAAACAAGCGAAATATGGCTGTGCCAGAACTGGATGGTCTCGTTGATCCTCACGTGCTCGGTGAACGATTAGTGACGCAATTCATAGATGCGTATGTAGATGAAAGTAATTTTTCGTACCACTTGCTCAAAAAAGTGACATTCTGTGCCACAAAAAGCGAACATAACAATAGTCATTTTTAATCTGTTAAAAACAGGGAAAGAAAATTGTACTGAATTTCATTCACCCTCTAGGGGGAGAATGTGATTTAAATTTGGAATACTTACCGAAATTTATACTGAACTACATCTGTGTTTACACCATTGAGTTTGTATATAAAGCATTATACATCTTTTTGAAAAAGGAATACGCATTTATTATGCAGTTATGATTATTAAATAAAATTACGAAAACTGACGAGGCCGTATGAGCTTGATGCCTTTGCTTTTCCGACAAAAAAATATTAGTCTAGGAATTTGCCGCGTTTTTGTTTTCTTCAAATACATAAACGTTAAGTTTATTTTAATTTATTTTTATAAATAAGTAAATGTACTAAAAATACGTTACGATATTAAATCAAAGCGACAGTGACAGTGAATTGTCGGATTCCATCAGTGCAAATGCTCAGACGCAAGAACAGAGAAATACTCAAATCAACTCATCAATAATAAATGTACCAAACAAAAATGTAACGCTCTCTATCAATAATAATTGGACCAATGTTTCGAATGTTAACTTTTACTTTTAATTGACATTATTTTTAATAAATGCTTATCTCATATTATTATTGTGTTAATTTTTTCGCAAATGGTACGAAAAGTAAAGTATTTTCCACGGTGATAAAGCTGTCTTAGTCTTTTAGGTGGTTCATTATCTTCGGTATAACTGGCGCATGCCGAGGTATTGAATTGACAAATATAACAATAGAGAACATAGAACAACAGGGTCAGTTGTTAGTAATTAAACTACCGAACACAAAAACTAAAATTGACCGAACATTTGTAGTTCCTCAAGAATTCTTTGAATTCGTACAAAAATACAGAAATCTTCGTCCTGAAAATGTAAACACCAACCGATTTTTTTTGAAGTACCACCAAGGCAAGTGCTATAAACAAGTTATTGGAAAAAATACCATCAGAAGTATGCCGAAGCAAATCGCAAGTTATTTAAAGTTAGCAAACCCGGAATTGTACACAGGTCATTGCTTCCGGAGAATATCTGGGGGGGATGCTGGGGCTAACTTAACCACTATAAAAAGGCACGGTGGGTGGAAATCCAGCAAGGTGGCTGAAGGTTACATTGAAGATTCCATACAAAATAAAAGTAAAATTACCAACCAAATAACGAAAACTATTCAGCTTTCAAAAAATGAAACATCTTTCTCAAGAGATGATCCGCAATCATCAACTTCTGCTGAGGAAAGCTTCATCCCACTATAAATTCTTTTATTTATATATTTAATTAATATTGTTCTCATTTCACTATAAATTTTAACTAATAGAATGTTTTATTCTTGTAATGCCGGTTTTTTCTACTTACCTCACAATCGAGATGTAAAGCAGAGTAGTTAGCTCGGGTGTAAACATCAATTGCACCCTCGAACTATAGGCGCACGAGCGCATATCTCGGGCTGCAATTGATGCCTTACAGCCCTTGGCTACTAATCTACTATTTCGGCAATATATTTTTCGGCTGACGTGCCTGCTCTGAATTTTTGCCCTTAAAATCCATGTATTTTCAGGTAGTTCACCAGGAAGATCGTTTTCTTCGCTACAAACTTCTATAACGTAAGAGCCATCATTCCTAATATGCTCACCGTAGAAAGATCCTGCTTGCTTGATTATGTATGTTCCACAGGCTATTAAAATATTAATTCTTCTATTGACAGTCGAGAAAAGTCTCATAAGTCAGTTACAATTATAATTGCAAATTGGGCTCTCCGTCGGTTTAAATTATTATTTGTCAAAACATAATCCACGAAATAATTATTAATATTCATTTTTTCATTTATTACTTGTAATATGTCATGTGCCTAATTTCTGTCAGTCACCTTTGTATGAACTATGAAATATGTTGATTATCTCAAAATCTAGCATCAATAGATGCACGATTCAAATAATCTTGGCGTAATAGTTTAAATGTGTGTTTAAATATTCCATTCACAATCTCTACTACCCATCTGCAAATAGTCACTTTCTTCGACTGATTTGCCTTCAGTGTGGACTGCTGCGATTCTCCTTCTTCAAGGAATGATGGCATATGTGGAGAGTAAACACACTGCTCTAAATGTGGAAGAGTCGCGGAAGCCTCGATCTAAAATGAAAACATGAAAAACCTCTTTAAGGTCTTCTTCATCAAATTCATTTATTAATATGTTAGCATCTGACGTGATAGCTGGGTATGGACCGAAGGCGTCTGAAATATAACCATCGCAGCACACTATTAAAAAGAGCTTCACTAAATTTTTGAACTTGTGCAGGGGATAAGTTTCTTTTTGATATTTATAATTTGAACTTTTTAATTGTTTTGTAAGTTCCATCCACGATAACAAGGGGTTTGGAGCGATCGTCACTCCCAAATAGTGCATTGGGACTTGTAAGGTTTCTTGCTGCAATATCAGCTCTTGTCATGTGATCTAGTCACAAATGTTCAGGAAGAAATTCTTCTTCTAATATCTAACTAGCCTTTCTTCATAATTCTTTCTTGAACAATGTGGAAAGCCTTTCATCAGAATCACCTGTCCGTAGTTTTATTAAATATGCAGCAAGCCCAGGTAGTCCTCTATGTGTAGTTTTGAAACGAGGTACTTCTAATAACTGTCTTAATTGTTGTTTATACAAGCCAACCCCATATTTGACAAGGTGACCATCTGTATTTTTCATGTCTTCAAAATCTATGTAATGTTTAATTTTTTGCTTTAATTATCAGTTTTATACTTTTATTTAAAAATAATAATAGTGGCGGGTTTTATAACATTATGAAAATTCGTATTTATGTGGGGGCTCGTCCGGGTTAGGCATAAAATATTATTACGACGAATCTAAAACAGAACGACGAAGACGATATTTCAAGATAGTGAAGACTCTCTAGACGAAAAAGGTGCGACTGGCGTCGGGCTGTGTGCGCCGTGCGGTGCGTTGTATTTAATTAAAACTACATAAGTTTGAGTTAATGGGGGCTCGTCCGGGATACGTGGTGACTCCATACAAAATCGCTTTGTTTGACTCGTGCACCAACTTAGTCTGGAAACTTCGCCCTGCGACCCAACTCTTCCATGACTAGCATGTACTGATAGTACGATTCGTCTCGGCTTTTTTTCCGCGCCCCCATAATCTCGTGCATTTCCTTGACGTTTACCGCGTCAGGGAATTCCTTCTGTACTGCTGCTTTTAAATCGTCATAAGTCTAAAAAGTCTTCTCGCCTTTGAGCCACAGGACCGCTTTTCCTACTAGTGACCTTCGTGCAAATATTAACTTCTGCTGAGCTGACCATTGGAAATTTTCAGCATTCTCCTCGAGGTTTACAGGTTGAAAAATTCTGGTGACCCCCTTACAATGTACAAGGAAATATTTAAATTAGAATACTATATGCGTTAAAGATTTTACATATTTTGATACATTTATTCATTATTAGGACCTTACACTCTGCAAGAAGCCGCGAGTTTTGAAAGTAAGTACGAGGTAAGTTGGTGAAGATTACCCGCGACTTTGACTTGGACGCCAGCTTGCGCTGAAACCAAAAGAAAATAGACATTACAATGATAATAATTACTTGAAATACGGGTTTACAGTCATAAATAACAAACCTCAATGTGTTATTTGCGGCGATGTTTCATCACGTGAGAGTATGAAGCCGTCAATGCGGCATCTCACAAACAAGCTTAAAAAAGAAGCTTATAAGCCTTTGGATTTCTTTGAACGAAAATTGAAAACAGCAGAAAAATAATAATTTCTTTGAAAGAAAATTGAAAACAGCAGCAAAATACTATGATACAGGTAATAAAATAGTTATTTCTTAGCCTCCACATAGTGTTGTTAAGACTTTCAATAAGCGCTTGAGCGAACAAGCTCAAGCCGAATCTATTCGAATTGTTGCTGTTTTTACTGTTGATGTTTACATACATATAAATGTCATAGTTTATATCTTTGTTGTTTGCATTTAAGTTGATTATAACTAACTAATTTTGGTGTGCAAAGCTTCCGCGCGCTTAACTTTTATTGGTTGAAGTACACAGATAAAAAGGATTTCTTCAATCAAGTAAATAAAATTTCTCGTGATTTTTCGTAAATTCAATTAAATATTCATTTAGAGTGAGACATTAGAACTCAAATTTAAAAACAGCTATTCTTGGTTAAAAACTTATTTTTTCTCAAAGATTATTATTAGGACAAGAGAAAAATATTTGATTTGAGAATATTTTTACTCCTATTTATAAAATGATTGTTATCTTATTTTAATATCTTACATTTCTTCGTTTTAAATAAAATTTACTTCGTTTAAGATATATTTTACTTGTGCTAAAATGAATTAATGTCTGTATTTATTACATTCCTTTCTTCGTTTTATAGTCACATTGTTTCTTGTGAGATAAATTTTACTTGTGCTATGAATTAATTTTCTTCAACCAAAAAGAATATTGGTTGGTTGAAGAAAATTCATTTTTAATAATTGATACAATAGTTTTCTTACAATAAGCATTTAAACTATCTTGAAATAATTTTCAATTAAATATTTTCTTGTTCCAATACCAACAAACTAAGAATATTTTATGCTTTAGTTTAGTAAAGGGAGTTCTTGGGTTTAATAAAACCTTTATTACATTAAAAAAACCTTTTGTTATACAAAGATAAGTTATTTTAAAATTCGTGCGAAGGCGTACAATAAACAATTTAGGTAACTACTTTGTAGTTTGTGCCTTTATTATATATGATCAAACGAACTTCTCAAGTGAAGTTCGATCGATATAATATGAGTGGTTTCATTTGAAGATATAAATAAACAGGTAGTTCTTTGACCTACAAGGCAACACTCGCATGCTTTAAAAGATAATTTTTAATTAATATAGGCACCTAATTGACTTCCGTTTAAATAAAAGTCAATAAAAGTCTCGACTCATCCTCCCCTCCCCACACTAGGCGGTGACACCTCATTCTTTTTAGAGTTGTGACTTGAATTCAAGTCTTCTCGTGTGAGTAAAAAATCTGGGTTTTGGGTGGGTTGGGTTATTTATATCTTCAAATGAAACCACTCATATTATATCGATCGAACTTCACTTGAGAAGTTCGTTTGATCATATATAATATTTCGTGGTTTCATTTTCGATATAAATAAACAGCTAGATGTTCAGAGAATGAGATTTTTTACATTGTTGTACGCTTTTCCAATAGATGTACTACAAATGAACCACGAGGATAAATACATCGTAAATCATGTTTTAAGTAATTTCACAAAATATTAATCACTTTTATATAATTATCGTTATATAACTATTTATGTACCTTAATTTATGTATTAATTGTTGTGCAAACAACTAACATCCATTAATTGTTGTGCAAACAAACAGATTCTGCGAAAGTAGATTTCTTTTTTTTTTTTTTACAATGGGACGATGATAATATTTCGCAAAGGTCTGGGAGGATGTAGTCCAGCCGGCTGTTCTGCGTATGAGATCAAGACTCAAGCCAGCCGCACGCGCCGTCGACGTGGCAGCGTGGCGGGCGCTGTGAGCGCCGTACACTGACACGTCCACGCCGCTCGTCTGCAACGTCTGTTTTATCCACCTACTTAAAGTCTGTGCTGTTGCGTTTCTGTAAGGACGCTTCACAGTAGTTAAGAGATGGTCTAAGTCTGAAGGCCTCAAATCCTTCGTTGCAGACATATAGTCAACCAGCGTTGTGGCTGGGCAAACAAAAAGGTTTTCGCGAAAAAAGGGCAAATATAAAACAGTCTGATTCCTTCCTATCCCTGGAGTTTTAACGATATCCGTAATAACAATTTCGATGTCATTAATGTTAACTTTAATATTACCGATTTTAACCAATGAAAGAGTTTGCACCCTATGTGCTGTACACAGAGCTAATAAAACGCAGAGTTTTTTCGTAAATTTTTCTAAATTAAGCTGATTATGTGGAACCCATTTTGAAATATAGTCTAAAACTATTTGAGGATCCCATGTACTTGAGTACTTTAAGTACATGGGATACCCCTTTTAAGAGACGTTTGACACGCTCGTCTGAAGCTAAATTGTTTCATATAAGCAAAGATAATGCCGAACGATGGTTATTTATCGTGCCGTAGGAAGCACCTTTTTCATATTGCTCTGTTAAAAAAGGTTAATATGTGTGGGACGGAGCTCTCGAACACATGACAGTTATATTGTTGGCAGTACTGCCACCACAGTTTGTAACAAAGGCCATACTGCTTTAATGTACTATCCGACAATGAGGCGAGCATCAGATGTTGGGTGGCTGGTGGCGTACCGCGGCGGGAGAACGCGAGCCCGAGAGCAACGCTGCCCCCAGGGTAAGCGTCTGGTGGAGCGGGTGTTGTCGCCTGGAATGCGACAATACTAAGTTCGGACGTGGATTTAAAACAACTAATTCTCCAACTACCAAATCTAATAACTGCGGATACCAAGCCTGTGCTGGCCACATGGGAAAAACTGGGATACCTGCTTTATCCTGTATAATCTTTTGTATGCAGTTTAATAGTAAAGAAAATGGTGGGAAAGCATGAAATAATTTTGAGTACCAACTCATTGTGAATGCGTCGACGCCTATCGCATCCGGATCCTGTTTCCAGGACACATAATCGCGACACTTAGCATTGATGCGAGAAGCGAATAAGTCTATATCAGGTTGACCTAACCTTTTTACAATGTAATGGAATGCGGACTGGGATAACTCCCACTCAATGTCAGGGTTCACGCTGCGTGACTTTTCATCGGCTTCTATATTGTCGTTGGTGTTTATATATGAAGCGAATAGCCACAGTCTTCGCATCTCGTACCACTGCCAAATATCACGGGAGAGTGCGTTTAAGTGTGGAAACTGAATACCGCCCATGCGATTTAAATAACTTATGGCCGTAGTATTATCCACGCGAAGCAGGATAGAACAATCAGCTACACCACGAGCAAAACACTTAAGGGCGAGAAATACAACTAAAGGTCTAAGTAGTTATTGTGAAAACTAATCTCACTTTCTTTCCAAGTGCCATTTACTCTTACCCCGTTACTAAACCTACCCCAGCCTGCCGTGACGCGTCACTGTAAATTTCCAGCGCATAGATAGCATTGGGGCTTTATTGGATTATTTACTTTGTAAATATTTTTAGACCACCAGTTCAAATCACTTAAAATAATTCGAGGAAGTTTCACCTTTACGTCAAATGAATTATGCTGCTGTGGAAATAAATATTTGTTTCTTTCTAATATCTTGGTATAGCTATCTACTATACTCCTATCAACCGGGAGAAATCTCTAAATGAAACTATCGAGAGTTTGGTATACTTTTGAACTAAAACGGCTATCTTGTTGCGTTTATCCAACGGTAATGATAAGGTCGTTACCATTTCGTTGGTGTCATATATAAATCCTAAAAATTTGTAAGTTTTTTGGGGTTGTAAATTACTTTTTTCATAATTTATAACGAACCCCAAACATTCTAGTAGCGATACCGTTTCTCTAACATTACGAAGACATTCTTCGTAACTGTCACCTAAACATAACAAATCATCTAAGTATGATACGGATTGTAACCCGCGACTACGTAAGAAACCTACAACCTCTCTGACAACCTTAGTAAAACACTTAGGGGCTATAACGAGCCCGTAAGGTAATGCGCTAAACTCGAACGTTATTATTTCGTTCGAGTTTTCCGCGATATAATGAAATCGAAGGTATTTATGAAACTCTTTAGCAACAGGAATAAGAAAATAAGATTCCTTCATATCTATGGTCGCCATAAACCAATTCGGTTGTAGTAACTTACAGGCAGTCCCACTGTCCTCCATTTTAAAATGCATTTTAGGTATAAAAGTATTTAAAGATTTTAAATTTAGAATAAACCTTTTACCACCGTTAGGTTTTGGAGCTAAAATTGTACTAGAAATAAACTGATCTAAACTTGGCTCGACTTGTGAGATAACACCCAGCTCGAGTAAGTTTTCGATCGCTGATGACATGTCACGTTGTTCATTCAATGACAATGTGATTCGGGGAATACAAGTCTGAAAAGGTGTACATATAAACGGAATAGGTATTCCATTCAGGATCCAATTAAGAATACACGTATTATTAGTAATATGGGTCCAACAATTATAAAAAAATTGTAGCCTGCTGGCATGTACCTGAATTACTGACTTGCAGGGGCACGTGACCGACTCTGGCTCGATTTGGTCGACGTTGTTGCCGTCATCGTCGTTCGACGCGTTGACGTGGGAAACCTCTTCTGACCCCCTCGCCCCCCCCCTGTTCGTCGGGTAACGAGAAGGTCCCGTCCAGTTTCCCTGAAGTTGGTGGCGCGATGACGATATATTTTGAGGCTGGGTAGTTGTATTAGACCTTGCTGGTAGCGGCACTGTCTTCTTAATCTGTGCTTTTCGATGGTTTTTGATGCCTTTATTTTTTCCGGTAAGCTGGAACCAAACAGTGTCATCGCGCTCACTATCCTGTATCACATTGAAAAAGGGTTTCGCTAATCCGGGTGTGATCATTTTTATTCGAGCTTGCGTATCGGAGTGATGTAAGTCACATAAAATACGACACCCATCACTAAGAATTTGAATCGCCTCAATTTTATTATCACTTGTAATTAAGGAAATCATAGCCCTGCTAATAGCAGTGATGCCCTGACCCAATTTCTGTTGAGCTACTTCCACTTTTTTATGCCGTAATCTGACCATTTCTATAACGGCGGCCGATATTTTGATGTTTAATTTCGGTGCCTGGAGTAAATTACAATTACTGGGCACGAGATACTGTTTTAATATTTTTTCTTTAGATTTTAACCATTCCCTTTTTGAGTAACGGTTGCCATAATTGGGTTAAGTCATTATGAATTTCTTTACCCCATGTGGGTCCCTCGTCAGTCGCTTTTCCAAGGGCCGACAAGATATCCGGGTCTAGTTGCTGCTCAAGTGGCGCTGGCGCTGGCACTGGCGCTGACGCAGGCTCCGACAGTCGACACATCAGCTGGCATGTCATTTTGCTGGATCGGAACCGACTCCAGTGACATGCACGGCTGAGGCTCAACGGGCACAAGATCCGGTTCACTTGGTGGTAACTCCCACATAACTGTCGCCTCGCCTCACAGAGAACAAAGGTCATATACGTAACGTAACCATAGGTAGGTATACGAGTGTACGTAAATACAGCTAATAAATATAGTAATGGTTCAAAGTACGAATCCAGTACAATAAACGCCTTGTTCACATAAGGAATCTATGGCGGGTAGAATAAAATAATGTGCCGTGTTCGAATTCGAATCTATGGCAAGGAACCGTATCAAAACTTTCATTTTGAATAGTACTTGAACGGTAATAACAAGAAAAATCAAAACATGCTAACCTTGTTGGTTATCTTCGTCGAAAGTCGTTTATGACGGTGTTTATCCCGTAATTTCTCCATTTTCTTCATATAATACTCCATCTTTTCTTCATAATATCTCTTCGGCATCGTGTATGATGTAAATAATATTGAATAACTTTGAACTTTAAATAAACAATCGAACGGAGGGCGCATGCACACGTTGCCACGCACGGTAAAAGAATGAGGTGTCACCGCCTAGTGTGGGGAGGGGAGGATGAGTCGATACTTTAATTGACTTTTATTTAAACGGAAGTCAATTAGGTGCCTATATTAATTAAAAATTATCTTTTAAAGCATGCGAGTGTTGCCTTGTAGGTCAAAGAACTACCTGTTTATTTATATCGAAAATGAAACCACGAAATATTATTGGTTACATTCTCTTTGGTTTGTGCCGCGCAATCGCATGCGTCAAGAAAGTTTTCGAGATAGGTATTTAAGTACATTTTTTATTTTATTTTTAACAACTTACAAGTGAGTGCTATGGAGCTGCCAGAGCTGTTAAAAGACTGGAATATTCCAGCAGAAGTCATTCAAAAATTCATTGGTTTAGTATTCAATTTTTGTAATTTTAGCTACGTAAATTCTTAATATAACCTAAAAACGTTTTATCTATACGGCAGTTACTTAATTAATTAGGCCTATAACTGACTAGTCTTAACATTTTAACTTCATTATTTACAGACAACGGAATAACGACAGACCTTTTAAATAAATTAACCCCTGCAAATTACAAGGAACTTTGTCCTCATATGGGGACAAGAATTCTGTTACAGGAAACGGTGACAGAGTTTGTGACTGCTCCTGTAAGTACATATCTAATTAACCACTATATTATAACTAATTTTGGTAATTGTAGTTAGGTTATACGTTGAACTATTCACTGAAAGCATTAAAGCTGTCAAATCAAATCAGGCTTTTGTAAACTTGGTACTTCCTTGCTATATATGTATTTACAATATTGTTTACAACCTATTCCTCCCGGACCTCGGTCACGAGTGGACGTGCAGACAGTGTAAATTTTTATTTAACATTAATTCTAAATTAAATTGTGTACAAAAATTAATCTAAAATATTAGGAGTGCATAAATGTTAAGGAGACCTATCTAATAGAAAGCAGGCCCCGCTGCAACAGCGACACCATCATAGTTGGAGGAGTTGCAGTTAAAGTGTCAACTCGCTTACGCCGTCACTTCCGGACCTGCAAAAGTGTACCCTATCCTTATGTGAGTAAGAGGTGATAATTGCTGTACTCGAACCTTTTAGTGAGTTCGGCCGTCGACCTAGTGAAAAACTACTCTAAAATACTACCATTATAAGGGCTAATCTACTCTGCAAACCGTCTGGATCAACGATATCTTTCTATTTTCTGTTACCCTGGTACTTTTTCTACGAACATGGCAAGCCGAGCGCCGTCACCGTCCCCCGCTACGTCCCTCGTCTCTCGTACGCTGCATCACAGTGACTCAGAACCGGCATTAAACTCGCCTACCGACAAAAATGCAAACACGTCCCGTTCGAAGCGCAAGTTTGAAGGTAAAGATGATCACGAGTCACGATCTCTTTTGGCGGAGATGCGCATGATGTTCTTGACTTTCACTAAAGAACAAGATAAAAAATTAACCAAAATCCAGGAATCGATAAATGAAATTAGAACGCAAAATGCGGAAATATTCAAAAATATTGAATTTTTATCACAGGCATATGATGAGTTTAAAATCAGATTGGACAAGTTTGAGACTGAGCGAAAAGAACAATTATCTTATATTTCTATTCTTGAGAATAAAATCGAAAACCTAGAATGGAAATCTGTGAACACTTGTGTTGAGCTTCGAAATATTTCAAAATTAAAGCAAAATGAGACTAAGAACGACCTACAGGAGATACTCTTACTTTTGGGATCTAAACTTTCTTTAAATATACAACCCTCAGACATTAAGGATATTTATAGATCCTTTACAAAATCAGAGACGCACAAGCCGATTGTTGTAGAATTTACAAGTGCCCTTATGAAAGATAATCTTATTTCGAACTTTAAAAAGTTTAATAAAATAAACACCGGCCGGAGATTCAGTACCACGAATATCGACATAGCAGGCCCCGCTCGACCAATATACCTATCTGAGCTATTAACCCGAAAGAGTAAAAGAATTTTTTTCCTGGCGCGTGATTTTGCAAAAACACACGAATATTCTTTCTGCTGGACCGCCCGTGGGCATATATACCTACGTAAAAAAGAGGGTGCTCCGCAAATACGCATAAACTCGGAAGAAGACCTATCTAAGTTAAAAGCAGGCTCTGTGTGACTAGCAACTGACGATTTGGATGCCTCTTCAAAACGTTATAATTTAATGATAAACTGTACTTACGATAGTTGCATTTTATGTAATATTTTTAAGCTATATTTATTTTGTGCCTCAAAACTACAAAATACTCTTTTTTACACTTATTTATACAAACATACACATACAAAAAATATGCTTATTCTAATACACTTCTATACAAATAACTTTATACTATACACTTTTTTATTCAAACTACCTTATACTTACAGCAACATTATGAACTTGTCAATTTATATACACCAACGTCATACCTTGTATATTAACTACTTATTGATACATACAAAGCAATGTTTATTTGTGTCACATATGAAATATGATACAAATAAACAAAACTGTTATGTGAAATTTAAACATATATTTTTATTTTTGCGCTTGGCTTTTATAGCCGATCTTTCATTTACATATTATTTTTTACCTAATACAATACGTATATACATATATATATATATATAACTCAAGCACAATACGTAGGCTTTACAAGCGTTTTGATCTGACCCATTTCATCATAAGTACCTATACTTGTCATGAGGTGCACTATAACTGTGGTTTGGAGGGTTCTAACCTATGAATACATATATGTCTAGAAGGAGTATCGCGCTACTAAAGAACGAAAAAAAACAGGCCAATGAGAATATGCTCGTGTGCGTGACGTGAGTGCCGCGCATGCGCGGCGTGGATTACTGAGCGTGCGTAATGATACCAGGCACGCAGGTGATTCCAATAAAATGGGGAGAATTATGTCATTAAAATTTTTAAACTTTAAAAATAAAATTAATATCTACTTTTTTTTAATTTTTATCATAAAACAATAATTTTATTAATACCTTTAACTATAGTGAGTTATTGTATTTAGTATTTTGTTTTAGATAAATGGTTTCCAAAATTTTAAAAAGTCAGCTCCATACTGAAATTCTTTGTTATTGCACCGATGTCGTTCAAAATCGATATTTAGGGTCCCCTAGTGTCAAATGAGAGGAAATGGTTGCCAGTATTTTTTTAAAAGTCAGCGCCATATTGAAATTCTTTGTTATTGCACCGATGTCGTTCAAAATCGATATATAGGGTTGCCTGGGGTCAAGAAAGACGAATTGGTGGCCAAAATTTTAAAAAGTCAGCGCCATATTTAAATTCTTTGTTATTGCACCGATGTCGTTCAAAATCGATATTTAGGGTTCCCTGGGGTCAAGAAAGACGAATTGGTGGCCAAAATTTTAAAAAGTCAGCGCCATATTGAAATTCTTTGTTATTGCACCGATGTCGTTCAAAATCGATATTTAGGGTTCCCTGGGGTCAAGAAAGACGAATTGGTGGCCAAAATTTTAAAAAGTCAGCGCCATATTGAAATTCTTTGTTATTGCACCGATGTCGTTCAAAATCGATATTTAGGGTTCCCTGGGGTCAAAAAAGACGAATTGGTTGCCAAAATTTTAAAAAGTCAGCGCAATACTGATAATCTATATTTAGGGTCCCCAAGCGTCAATAACAAAAAATTTCAACATGGCGCTGACTTTTCAACATTTTGGCAACTATTCCCTCTCTTTTGACGCTAGGGGACCCTAAATATCGATTTTGAACTACATCGGTGCAATAACAAAGAATTTCAATATGGCGCTGACTTTTTAAAATTTTGGCAACGAATTCGTCTCTCTTGACCCCAGTGAACCCTAAATATCGATTTTGAACGACATCGGTGCAATAACAAAGAATTTCAATATGGCGCTGACTTTTTAAAATTTTGGCGACCAATTCGTCTTTCTTGACCCCAGGGAACCCTAAATATCGATTTTGAACGACATCGGTGCAATAACAAAGAATTTCAATATGGCGCTGACTTTTAAAAATTTTGGCAACCATTTCCTATTTTTGATCCAAGGTAACCCTAAACCCTATTTCCAACTCGATCGGTGAATCGCTAAATCGCTAAAGTCATAAAAACTCTCTCCCGGTAAAATATTCGTTTAAAAAAATAAAAAAAAATTTAAGATGAATATAAGTAAAAGAAAATCAGAAACGAAAAAGTTAAAAAAAAATGAGAGGGGAATTCTTGAGTTCGATTATCGATGGAGACAATTTCGAAATTTATAATTTCTGAAATATCTCAGATCTGGTCTGGTGGGAAGCTTCGGCCGTGGCTAGTTACCATTCTACCATCAAAGACGTATCGCTAAGCTATTTAGCGTTCCGGCTCGATAGCGTGTAAAAATTTAATAAATCCTAGCTTATCCCCTTCCAAGTTAGCCCGTTACCATCTAAACTGCATCGTCACTTACCATCAGGTGAGATCGTAGAACAAGGACTGTCTTGGAAAGAAAATTAAAAAATGACATTATCTGCAATCGCTTTTCGAATATTAACGGTATCTACATTCTAAGGTTTCATTATTTATTAGGGAAATTTTGGGTTCGTAAACTGGCAACACACATTAAATGGCGAACTCTAATTTAATTATTTTCTACAAATTTCAATTTCTTATTTTGCAGGAACTGATGTGCTTGAATGCTATTTACTGATGGTAGGTGATGTTATTGGTTATTTTAGATCGTCCTGTTAAGTTTTTTTCACATTTTATTTACCAAAAACCGCCATTTAAAAAAACAAAATATTGGCTCGCGAGCTCCATATCTGGTGATGACCTAATTCAAACTGAGCGTGGACTCACCTGAAAAACTGAACATTTTTCTTAATAGTATTGATCAAGTTCTTAATCTTTTAAAGGTCTTTAAAAATATTATTATGGTTGGGGACATTAATATAAATTTACTTCCGGATAGTAATGATATAAATGCAGATTCTTACCTAAATCTTCTTGCATCTCACGGCTTGCTCCCCGGTCACCTTCTTCCTACCAGGTCGAATAACTGTCTGGACCATGTCATATTTAAATCTCCAAATTACGGGACTACTTTAGTCCTTGAGGTTGATATCACTGATCATGCACCAGTTTTATTCTTTTGTGATGCTAAAGTTAAATCGCAATCAGTAAACCGCACATCTCTTCGTATGGACATTAAAGCTATAGTTTCCAATTTGGAGCAGGCTGATTTTTCTTCGATTTTAACATCCTCCGACCCAGAATATGCTACTGATACTCTTGTCACACTAATCTCTGCTATCATAAAAAATCAATCTCACATTGCCATTATTTCAAGCAAAAAGAGGATTTTAAAACCGTGGATAACTCCTGGTCTGCTGAGATGTATTCGTCATAGAGATAATTTATTTCGAAAATCTAAAAAAGACCCAAGTAATCTGGTTCTAAATAAGACGTTTACTCGATATCGAAACTTTTGTAACAATTTATTAAAAAAATTAAAACGCGAATACGAACGTAACGAATTCCGTAAGGCTGAAAGAAATCCGGCTAAAACGTGGAAACTAGTCAAGAAAATCGCTAATATCAATGCTCTCAAGTCCAACTCTCCTGACTTGCTGAAACTGTGTACCGAGCCATCGACTTCAGTAAATAGAGTTAATGAATTTTTTGCAAAGATTGGTAAGACCCTCGCCCAAAAAATTGTCCAGCCTCCAATTGATGAATTAAAGGAGGTTTTACCTCCCATCCCGATACGGTTAAACTCAATGTCATTGCTTCCTGTAGACAACAAGGAAGTGGAACTTATTATATTTAATTTAAAGGAGAAATGTGCTGTTGGCTGGGATGGCATTCCCTCTTCCATAGTTAAAGCTGCTGCCCATACGTTGGTTCCTATCCTTACCTACATTTTTAATCTTTGTCTTACTCACGGGGTTTTCCCACGAGCCTTTAAAAAGGCCCTCGTGCACCCTATCTATAAAACTGGAGACAGGGGCAGTATCGATAACTATAGGCCCATATCGGTCCTCACTACCTTATCAAAGATTTTTGAAAAAATCTTGAATAAAAGATTAGTTAATTACTTGGCTGTAACCGACATTCTCTCTGAAAATCAATTCGGGTTCAGGGTGGGTAAATCTACTGAAGATGCTGTAGTGACGCTAACTGATCACATTGCTAGAAATTTTGACAATAAGCTTAAAACTGTGGGCATATTTCTGGATCTCTCAAAAGCCTTCGACACTGTGTCTGTCTCATTGTTATTAAATAAGCTTGAACGCATTGGCATACGAGGGATTGCTCTCGATATCTTCAAAAGTTACTTGTCCGAGCGGTCACAATGTGTTATTATAGATAATCACACTATACTAGCGGCACGCTATGATGGCCGGTTTAAAATTTATAAATTAATAAATTTTGAGTCCTAAACCTAAAACTACATTCGATAAAATTTATGAATCTCTGCACATCACTATCGTCAATAACGTAATACAATTATTTCCTTCAAAGTCGTTATCAATTAACGGAACTTCATGAGCGGACAAACGTCAAACCGGCCATCATAGCGTGCCGCTAGGTTAGTGACTCGGAATCAGTACATTTCGGAGTTCCTCAGGGTTCTGTGCTTGGACCTACATTATTTCTTATTTATGTTAATGACTTGTGTTCCCTTCGCCTATCACACTGCAAAATCATCACGTATGCCGATGATACAGCTCTAATTGTTAGCGGTAATAACTGGAATGAAGTCTGTAATCACTCTGAACTAGCCATTAAAACTGTTATGAAATGGCTAAATTGGAACCTTCTTACATTAAACTTGTCCAAAACTAAGTTTATAACCTTTGCCCCTAACACACTTACCCAAGCTCCTATCTCCTTCACAATACGTGCTCACGGATGTAATGGCTCTAATCCTACCTGTAATTGCAAAGCCCTTGAACGCACCTCCTGTATCAAATACTTAGGTGTTTTGGTAGATTGCTTCTTATCTTGGAAACAACATATTGCATCAGTCTCTTCGCGCACAAGAAAATTAATGTTTGTTTTTAAGAATATAAGAAACGTAGCTGACCCCAAATGCCTTAAATCCGTTTACTATGCCCTCGCTCAATCAATCCTTTCATATTGTATAACCGCTTGGGGTGGTTCACCAAAAACGCTTATGCTACGGATTGAAAGAGCTCAGAGGGCAGTTTTAAAAGTAATGCTCGGTAAGCCCATACTCTTTCCTACTGCTGAGCTATATTCTAGTTGCCAGCTGCTCACAGTCCGGCAATTGTTCATCTTGCATACGGTGCAACGCAAACATTCTGAACTGACCTACGATCCTAACCTATTTACTATGAAGCGGAGAACTCATATGGTTTGCGCCCACAGACCTCGCCGGACCGCTGTTGCCGGTCGGCATTATTTTTATTTTGGTGGCTTAATATATAATCGAGCAAATAAAATACTAAATATATATCCGTTAACACTAGATAAATGCAAACACAAGTGTTCAGAATGGCTTCGAGCCCTCACTTATGATGAAACGGAAGTCCTTGTAAAGCTGAGTCAATAAATGTTACACTACTCCACTAACATTCACACACACACACACACACAAACACACGTGCGCGCGCGCGCACGCGCACACACACACATACACACACCCACACACACATACACACATACTCACTCTCACTCACACCCAAACACACTCACCTCTCACACCAATTACCTGACACCCAATACATTGCAAACACGCACATGCACTGTCAACAATCTACAACCACAATCTAACACTTTAAAATTTGTCTTTTTTCTAAATTTTCTAAATTTTATTTTATTTAATACGAGTAAGTATATAATTTTGCTTGTACTTTGTAATAATTACATATTATAAATCTTTTATTTAATGGACGAGGAGGGCGATGATCACCGCAACACAGTTTATACTTCTGCGGGATCATCGTTCAAATCTGTTATAAAATCATTTGTAATTTTGGGAAAAATAAACGATTATTATTATTATTATTATTATTATTGTTTACCTACTGCAGGCTCCTACAGAATCAGTTACAGAAGAAAGTGTTATAATTGGGCTTGATGATATATCCTTTACACAACTAATTCAACCTCCAGTAATCAGTGAAACTAAAAGTTTTTTAAACTTTGACCTGCATACATTACTTCAAACAACACCAGGGGGAAATAGTATTCTCAAATTTTATGAAACGAATGGCCTTCTTAATCCAAATAAAAGAAACCAATTAACCGATATAATTATAAAACATATTTACACCCAATATGGGTGTCAACAGGTAAGTTTATTTTAAATTTCATTCAGTTTAATCCCTGTATGCCATGACATATTATTCATCACTAATAAACTATGTATAACATTGTACATACTGAATAATTATAATCATTGTACACGTCAAGCTTTTTCTGCCGCTTTGCCTGTGTGTATTTCAGTTTTTTACAAATCCCAAATGAATCGTAATTTATCAGATATATACACATACATACAAACTTTCACCTTAATTACACCCACTTCTGTTATAATTTTACAGCCGAATAACATATGAAGATTACAACATCTTAGCAGCTAAAATCATTACATTGTTCCCAAAAGAGACAGTCGGAACTTATTTTACTCACCCT
This sequence comes from Oeneis ivallda, assembly GCA_029955525.1. NCBI lineage: Eukaryota > Metazoa > Arthropoda > Insecta > Lepidoptera > Nymphalidae > Oeneis > Oeneis ivallda. The sequence continues at coordinate 12,752,962 of JARPMR010000021.1, forward strand.
ATAAAAAAAAAGAGACTCTCTAAATGGTCGTTCCACAATTGCAAGGGGAAAGCTGGTTGACAAAGTGCGCAATCTGTTATATAAATATGGTGATCGTAAAGGACATAACAGTTCTGATTCTGATGCGCCACCTTCAAAAGCGCAGCATTTAGATTTTTTTAGATTTACAGGGTTTGTATGCCAACATTTTCAGATAATTAAATAACTTGCTCTCATCCTGATTTCAGTAAACTTTCGTGTCATTGTAAATGTTTATCTTATGTATTATATAGTAATAAGTTAGGCTAACTAGCTTTAAGTTCTTTTGTTTTGTTTTCAATTAAAAAAATGTATAAAAAGAATATATACCTATTTATTATACTTATATTTTTCAGCTTTACATAGCCATGACCTCATCTGGCTAAAACATAATTCTGAACCATGGGATGAAGTTCTACAGAGATGGAAAAATACATTTGAGTTAAGAAAAGACAGTAAATTTGAAAATATTCATGACTTTTATTCGGAATGGACAATCTTATATGATGCACGGAGCGATTCATTGGTAAGTTTAAAAATGGTTAATGGAGATTTAACTTTGTTATAATTAACCAAGCGAAACGAGGTCTATGAGTTAACTTATGTGGATTGGCTGTATGTCTGTCTGTCAGATCCTTATAACTTTTGAATTAATGAACAGAATTATTTCAAATTTTCATATAATATGTAAATCGACGGCCCAATGTAAGGTAATTACATAAAAATTATAAAAATTGTTATTTTAGGGACTCATAGATGCAAATGGGGGCAACATTTTTTTAGCTTTACAAGGCTGTGGGGTATCATTGAAAAGAACTTTTTGAGTTGAGCTCAACTTAGTGTAGCTCTGCTAAGTATGTTTTTTGTTACAGATAAACGCGGATTTTGATTTATTACACCCTAATAAAGGGTTAAATTTCTCACTGAATTGGGACACATTTTTTACTAACCTGCTCAATCTAAAATCTACAACAGATGAAGCAATTTTAGAGATTATACAAGAGTTGCCTAACATAAGTGATGATGGTAAATAAGTTTGTGTTGTAATTTAGTGACTAGTGAAAAACCTCTGTTAACACTTCAGTAGCTAATCAAAATTTTTATTTCTCATTTAGCGAAACTTCCAGCTCAAATAGAAATATTGGGGCGTCTGGTGCCTCCGCGAGGCAGACTATCTAAAAAAGTCAAGTTCACTACACAAGAAGCTATAGAATCTATATTCATTTTAGCTAAGGTAAGTTTGATATCTATTATAATCAGCCATACTATAATATTGTAATTGTGGAAGTGTTGTTTTGCAGTTTACATATCCGATGTAAAAACAGAATCCTTAACTCACGTAGGCGTCTATATCGGATAAAGCGGATAACGGCGTGGTTTTACGGCTACAAATATATTTCAAACCAACTAGAGAACGCCCGCGTCTTCTCTCGTGTGACCTCTATTTAACCCCCTTAGGGTTCAATTTCCAAAAATCCTCTCATAGCGGATTTCTATGTCATATTAGTTATCTCTTTGCCAAATATCAGCCAGATCCGTCCAGTGCAAACAAACCACTGTGTGTTGATAGATCAGTCAGTAACCTCTCACTTTTATATAAAGAGATAATGCATAATATTATAATAGCATGTTTAAATTATTTTTTTATTTCAGACTGCTGGGGACATCGATGCAATTATTGTAGAACAAAAACAAAAAGCTAGAGCGAAAAAATTAGCTGTTCAACCCTACATAATACTTCAAGGGACTCTCCTGGCATGCTCATCACCATTACTTGTCATTGATGAGGTTCGATACCAATTTAAACACATTCCTAAGGCCTTCGATTTATTATTCAAAGTATACCATGTCCTTGATGCCCGTTACCCAAGGGCAGGTGATTACTTGTATTTAATCATATAAAGGTGTGTATACAAAATAACAACAAAATATGATAATGTGGTTTCATATACAGGGTGGCCGGTCAATTGACGTCACAAAAAAAAATTTAGGTCCGGTATGTTGTGGGGTATCCGAATCACCCCCATGTATGTTCTGCGATTGTTTATAGTTTTGGAGTTATGATTTTTTTTTCGATTTTTTGAGGACTTTCGACATGACCATATTAAAAAAATCCTAAAAAAAAATCAAAAGACTTTTTAGAGATTTTTTTTTTGCAACTGAATTTTCATGAGTTGTACTTTTATGCATAAAATAATCAGCTTCATAACTTTGATGAAAGTTATGAAAATGTTGGTCTAAAGTTAAAAATTTACGTTCCGTGAATTATGACTAAAATTTTCAACTTTAAATTAAAAATCTAAACAGGTGACCTTATGATTTCTTAGTTAGTCTTAAAAGTGCGCCAGACTATCAGCTTTCATAATAATAATAATAACGTGGTACTTAATGGGGAGAATTTGGCTAAAATCGGTCTTCAAAACAGCAAGGTGGCAAATTCTTAAAATTAACCTACTGATTTTTTTATCATTCCTAAGGCTAATTAATGATTTGAGAATGCTGGAAACCCGTGTTGGTTGGATGACGAAAGTTTTAAGTAAGAAGTAGATCATAATGTAAATCCTTGAATGATTCCTGGTCAACGCGGCAATCGTGAGGGAATCTTTAGAGCAGACCCGGATCGCACAGAAGTGGTGCTGGAAGCGGTTCAGCGAAATCCATCTACGAGTACGAGAGCTATGGCTCGTGCTTTAGACATCCCAAGGACTTCTAAATTAGCCAACTGATTAAAAAAAATTTATCATTCCTATGGCTAATTTAATGATTAGAGAATGCTGGAAACCTATCGTATTGGTTGGATAAGGAAAGTTGGTGGTCTGTCGGCTGTAAAGCTTGGACTCGTCGTAAGTGGAACGCGTGGTATCCTTCATCATGAAGAATGTCTTGGGTAGAAGTCCTTGGGATGTCTAAAGCACGAGCCATAGCTCTCGTACTCGTAGACGGATTTCGCTGAACCGCTTCCAGCACCACTTCTGTGCGATCCGGGTCTGCTCTAAAGATTCCGATTGCCGCGTTGACCAGGAATCATTCAAGGATTTACATTATGATCTACTTCTTACTTAAAACTTTCGTCATCCAACCAACACGATAGGTTTCCAGCATTCTCTAATCATTAAATTAGCCATAGGAATGATAAATTTTTTTTTAATCAGTTGGCTAATTTAGAAGTCCTTGGGATGTCTAAAGCACGAGCCATAGCTCTCGTACTCGTAGACGAATTTCGCTGAACCGCTTCCACCACCACTTCTGTGCGATCCGGGGTCTGCTCTAAAGATTCCCTCACGATTGCCGCGTTGACCAGGAATCATTCAAGGATTTAAATTATGATCTACTTCTTACTTAAAACTTTCGTCATCCAACCAACACGATAGGTTTCCAGCATTCTCAAATCATTAATTAGCCTTAGGAATGATAAAAAAATCAGTAGGTTAATTTTAAGAATTTGCCACCTTGCTGTCTTTGAAGACCGATTTTAGCCAAATTCTCCCTATTAAGTACCACGTTATTATTATTATTATGAAAGCTGATAGCCTGGCGCACTTTTAAGACTAACTAAGAAATCATAAGGTCACCTGTTTTGATTTTTAATTTAAAGTTGAAAATTTTAGTCATAATTCACGGAACGTAAATTTTTAACTTTAGACCAACATTTTCATAACTTTCATCAAAGTTACGAAGCTGATTATTTTATGCATAAAAGTACAACTCATGAAAATTCAGTTGCAAAAAAAAATCTCTAAAAAGTCTTTTGCTTTTTTTTAGGATTTTTTTAATATGGTCATGTCGAAAGTCCTCAAAAAATCGAAAAAAAAATCATAACTCAAAAACTATAAACAATCGCAGAACATACATGGGGGTGATTCGGATACCCCACAACATACCGGACCTAAATTTTTTTTTGTGACGTCAATTGACCGGCCACCCTGTATAAGCGATATTTTGAGTATGAGTAATTAATTATTATTATTAGGTTTTGTCCATTGATTTTTCGGGATAAACATCTGTGTTAATCCATGATGTGATAGATTAAGAAACTTTCAAACTCACATCAATTCTAAGTTAACAGGATTATTCAAGCCATCGCTTATAACAGCAATTATAATTTCTAAAATGGAGTTTTCAAATTTGAATTGTAACTATTGTAGCGCAAAATTATCAAAATTTAATCATTTTATTTTCCATTTAGAGACTGTGCATAAGATCAATAATTACTATGTTTGCCCCTTGCAAAACTGTAACAGAACTTATAATAAGAAGAATCGCTTTAAGCAACATTTATCAGCTTGTTACAATTCAAATATTTTGGGACAAAATTGGTGTTTAGATAGTCAATATTCAAATGTATCAGACTCTCAAATATTACATGAAACATTATCAAACGAAAAGACTAAAAATGACAACACGCGCATAGAAAATGAAGAAAAAAATAAAAGTAACGATTACAACAATTTTAAAGAAATTGTTAGATCTTTCATAGAAGTATTTTATTGCCATCTTTATGATATAATTAGTTTACCTAGAGCATTAATTCAAACATTTGTTGAATTAATAAAGAATTTAATTATCGATATATGTTCAAATATTTGTGATACAATAAATAAGTATGTCCCATCGGAATCTAAAAACATATTGCAGGAAGTAATTTCAGATTTACAAAGTATATTTAAAGACATAGATACTGAATATAAACGCTTTAAACATTTAGTGGATAAGTCATACTATTTAGCACCTGAACAAATAAATATAGGGTATACCAAAGATAAGAAAAAAGAAAATAATAATATAATAATGACACTGAAAGAAAGAAAAATTTATATGTCCCCCATAAAATTAGTTTTGAAAAATTTTATTGAACTACCTGGAGTATTTGCTAACATTATAAGTTACCAAAGACAGCTTTTAAATGAAAATAATGTGTTAACGAATGTAATTCAAGGAACGCTTTGGAAGGATCTAACGGATAGTAATAATGAAAATGATAAAATAATTAAAGTACCTTTAATTTTATATTTTGATGATTTCGAAAGTGGCAATGCTCTAGGCAGTCATGCCGGAGAATACAAATTAGGTGCAGTATATGTTTCTGTAGCAACGGTTCCACCAGACAAATCGAGCAGATTAGAAAATATTTTTTTGGCTCAATTATTTTATTCAAAAGATAGAACTATGTTTGGAAATGAAGTTATTTTCAATAAATTGATTCAAGAATTAAAATCTTTGGCAGAAGACGGTATTACAATACAGCATTCTGATCAGAGTGTTACAGTAAAATTCATTTTAGCTACTTTGTCTGGAGATAACTTAGGTCTCCACAGTGTTCTGGGTTTCTTTGAAAGTTTCATGGCTACAAATTTTTGTAGATTTTGTTTGACCACAAAAACTGATTCTGAGACGCAAACGTATGAGTTAACTAACCTACGTCAAGAAGTAAATTATATGGAAGATGTTCAAAATCGCTTAGGAATTAAAGAAAAGTGCGTTTGGAATAATCTGCTCGATTTTCATGTATATAATAATGTCACATGCGATGTAATGCATGATCTGGTGGAAGGTGTTCACAGAAATGGCATGGCTCTTGCGGGGTTAATTGAGAAAGGCTATTTTTCACTAGATCATTTGAATTCAAGAATAAAATATTTCAATTATAGCATCAGCGAAAAGAATAAACCTCCACCAATAAAAAATCAGCACTTGTTAAACAAAGCCGTGATTATGTCTGCTTCTGAAATGTTATGTCTTACCAGAAATTTTGTTTTGATAGTAGGTGATTTAGTTGTTGAAGATGAACCGATTTGGTACTATTATTTATTATTGCTTGAACTTACCAACATACTTATGTCACAAAGCTTTACAACGGATTTAATAGACTATTTAAAATGTGTCATTGAAGAACATCACCAACAATATCTAGATCTATTTAACACCAAGTTGAAACCGAAGCATCATTTTTTAATTCATTATCCAACAATAATTAAAAAAATCGGACCACCAATCCTAATAAGTGCATTTAAATTTGAAGCCAAACATAAAGAATTAAAAAAAGTATGTCAATCTATAACATGTCGAAAAGATCTTCCTCTATCAGTGATGAAGCGATGTCAACTAAAACATAGTTTTCGATATGTTACTAAAAAAGGATTAATAGATACTATTTCTTATGGAAAATTTATACTAGATAATAATGATAACGAAAATTGTATCGTTGATTGGTGTGAAGTAAATGGCACCAAGTATAATGTTAATAATGTTGTGTTGTTAGATATGAAAGATGATATCCCTGAATATTATTTAATAAATAATATTGTTGTTAACCAAATTACTAATGAAATAAAATTTAACTGTTTTTATTTGGAAATTTTGTTTTATAGCAATCATTTAAGAGCTTATAATGTAAATCAAACAACGCAACATAAAACTATTGCTTATGGTGAATTGTACACAAATTTAGTTTCTCTAATTTACAAGGTGAATTTGCTTTCATATGTAAAAGTTGATTTTTGAACATTGTTTTGAATTATTATAAAGTAATTTAAATTTTTAAGTTTCGACATGAGTGGGATTGATGCCGATAAGCTACTTCTAACTGGAGCTGTCAGTGCTGGCAGTTCTCGTATTCAGAAAAGTCGTCGAAATTTCTTTAAAAACACCATAGCAACTACAGCTGTAGGTTGTGGGTTCAATACCACACGTGTTAAAACTATATAAGGTTAAACTTTGACAATTATGTAATTTTATTCTTCTGGTTAAATATAATATCATCATAGAATGAATGTTTAGATAAACTCGGTACCATAATTTTTAGCGAACTTTTAACAATAATATTATATGGATAAAACTATTTAGTTGTATTCGTTTTAGTTTTAATTTATTTAAATTAAAACATTTTAAAATAAATTACTGATTTGATTACTGCACTTAGCGTTTTTATTTCAATAGTAATTTAGGAAATATCGGCTTGTGCAAACAGCAGCCTAGCAAATATTTTTGCGGTTCTCATTAAGGTATGTTCCTCTGCATTAGCCTTCGAAATTCAAATTTTCTTCCGTTTTTGCAAATTGTAGCTCGATCTTCCATTGTATGAGAGTGAGATTAGCGCAAATAGTCACCATATTTTTGACGATTTGTGCCAATCTCATTCCGACCACTAGGTATATAATGGAAGACGAGCCATGATTTGCAAAAAAAACGGAAGAAAATTTGCATATCGAGGGCAAATGCAGAGGAACAACTTCAAGAAATAAACCATTTCAACACAATACATAACCATTCTTTGACCAAGATAGCACACTCTTAAAAGAAGACAATAAGTCTTATCAAGGCGAGTACCGTAATCTCACTCCAAATGAATACATCGCTAATTACCTAATATTATGTACAAAGAATATACATAGTGACTTTTGAACTCGCTCAACGAGCAACTGAACAAATCTATTTGCTCCGATACGATGTCGAGCGTGCGAATCGCGCGTGTGATTGGCGCTCGCTGCAGCAAGCAACTGCGCGCGCGCGACTGCGCCAGCAGAGGCGGCCTGCGTCTGCGCAACACGCTCTCGTTCGGTGCGCATAACTGTAATTCCTGCAGGACAGCCGGATTGTGCAGCTTAGAGCCTGTCCAGATGATGGGTTTTACGAGCGAGTGAACTCTCGCGTTTCAATTTATATTGCGTCCAGATATCACGTTTTACGCGCGTTCCTACTTCCTACGCTGGGAGGGATTCAGTTATAAACATGCACTCGGATACAGCGGTTGTGTTGTGGATTGCATACCGTCGATGGAAACGTCGTAAACGAAGTGAAAGTCGACGATTTAACGTGCATACAATTCTACGTGACAGAATGACGCATAGTATGTTCATAACATTATACCCAAAGCTCAGAGAACACAGCGAAAAATTTTTCAACTACTTTCGAATCTCAGTAACATCGTTAGATGATTTACTAGAAATTATTCAAGAAGATTTAACTCCATGTCAAAATTATGTGGTACGAGAGACTGTTTCTGCAGAAGAAAAACTCGTGATTACTTTAAGGTAAGTAATAATTTTTATTGTTTTAATATTTATAATAATTTTGTACTTTTGAGGTACTTAATACTTTTTATTATTTTAATATCAACCTAACTTTTGCACTTTTGACGTAAGAAAGAATCAATTTTACAAAAAATTGTGAATCATTAAAAAAAACATTCTTACAAACTATAGGTTATTTAAACCTTAAAATTAATTATTGTATAGCTCCATCAATTCAGATTCTTGGTAATCTTGTGTAGATGCCGGTGATGGTATTGTTGGGAGAGAGTGTTGGGTGAGGGTATTCCGTGGCGTAGTGAAATAACCTCGATTGTAAGTTGCAGGGGCCAACGAAGATATTAAAGGATCTATTGTGTTATATCCTGTTTCTTCAAAATAATCTCTCTGTCCGCGTTGTGTCAGTCCTGCTTGGTAATGATACTGTGTTGAAGATTGGTAGGTTTAAGCGTATCTATAAATTGTTTAGACACGTATTTTTTAACTTAGCTTCATCACATATGATGGAGGATTTTAAGATTTCCGCTGCACTTCACGATTTCATAAAGTGATTGAAAATCCCGAAAATGCAGAAATAATTGCTCAAACAGCAATTTCACGATTACACTTGCCCAACTATTTGGATCAATTTATTTTGGAAAATAATTTGAATAGAAGACGTGTTTTGTTTAGAAATATTGACGCACGCCTGCCTGCGCTGAATTGTTTTCCACGTTTAGATATAATTGACTTAAAGCTGATCTGTTTAGGGCCTTACCAGGTGCGGCAAGCTCGGTCGTATTACGGAGAGCACATCAGAGACCAGGGTGTGTACGATGTGGAAATAAGTCCAGAGATAGAGTACTCAGAAAAACTATTGTTGAACATAGGTGGTAATCACCCAGTCCTTCTAAGAGGGCGGATTAAATCTCGCCATACATCTAGACGGGAATATTACACCTATATAGTATATGGTGAGCACCCCTCACCTCAAGACCAACCCAAAGTTGCAATATTAGGTTATTGGTGCAACCGTGTCGCTGGAAATCGGACGGTTGGATGCTGTGCTCACATCATGACTATATTATGGTATTTGGGATGGGCAAGGTATGAAGAGAGCATTGTTCCACCTGCTTTGTTTTTAGATCATATCTTAATAGTATTAAATGATTGACATATATCTAATGTGTTTGATTTTTTTCGAGCTAATGTAAAGTAGGTACACCAAAATAGTTAGTTTAATTATATTAATACGTGAATATGAACCTTTGTTCAACCACTGGTAAGTATAGATAAAAATACTTATACTTACCTACCTTTTTGATGTCTCTTATAAAATATTTTTTTTAAAACCAAAAAACTGATTGACTGATTTTCAAAGCTAAATCCGAGGAATGCAAATGCGTGAGATGAATATAATCACTACGCGTTCGTTTCAAGTTGAGCCTTGCACCATAGAGCAAAGTAATCAACGTAGTCGTAATTCCTAGTTCCATGCCGACAGTACGGACACAGTATATAGGATATGCAGTAGTTTAACACCTTTGATCTAGTGGTACTGCGCGTTACTTTCCCCTAGCTCTCTCGAGCTTCCCCGCACCGCACCTCAAGTCAGACCCACTTAGTAAACCGCTCGCGAAGCACCGCTTATTAAAAATAAAATTCAAATTCAAATTATTTATTTGCACAGATTGAGTAGTACAATGGTGTTACATTATAATAAAAGTCCTTACAATCTGCCGGATAGGCATGCAAAAATAATATTGAGTAATAATTCTTATTTTAAGTTTACTTATTAAAAGTTCAATTTATTAAATTGAACTTTGGATATTAGGAGTTTTGGTAGGTTTGGTTAAAAAAAAACTAAGAATGTTGTACATCGTAAAGCATTAGAATAATAAACACTTTTTTATATATTTTTTATTATTTATACCAATTCGAATTCATTATTCATAGTTAACACAGGTCAGCTAGTACTTAATAAATAAAACAATAGATAAACTATTATACTGCATCTTCTTATACTGTGTCTTTACTGTGGGTCTGACTTGAGGTGCGGTGCGGGAAGCGCGAGGGGTGAAGATTTCTTTACTCTATGGTGCAGGGCTCAACTTGAAACGAACGCGTAGTAATTAAAAAATAACTTAATTATAACCGCAGCGGAAACGGCGTCGGCCGCGGCCGACCCGGCGTCACCTGTCGCCGTCGTCGAAACAAATATCAGACCCGATCACCGGGAACACGTGCGGGAGCGCCGGGCGCGCTTAGTTTTTATTTTAGAGTAAATTTAGGTTTAATATAGTATTGTATTTATGATTTCCAATTAAAATTTTGCAAATAAATAAAAAAATATATAAGTTTATAAAGAAAAGTATGTATCGTCGTCGAGCCCTCGTTAAGTGAATGCGATAAGTATATCGTGCAGTTTCCCGCGGCCCCTCGTCTCCCGCTGCCCGTCGCGTTTCTCCGGTGCCAGTTGTACTCGCCGCACTCGTGCGGCTTGAGGAAGCGGCCGGGTCCGATCCGCGCCGGCGCCCTGCGCCCCGCCAGCGAGAACTGTGCGCCCAACATCTGGTCGTTTCGCACAAAAAAACGACTGGATTTCAAACACGAACCGTTTACCTCATACCGAGCGGGGTTGATCGAGCGTGTACGCGGGCGCCTAAGCTGGGTCTCCCTCAGGGGTCTCGCCTGGCTGGGTAGCACGCGATTGCGCTTGGTCGCCCTGCAAGGGACGCAGTGTTAAAGCAATCCACCAATCAACAATCACTCGAATGCGATGTCGGACGAACTTCCCCGTCCACAACGTACGGGACGCGGAAGAACGGGTATCCCGCGCGCAGTAGTGCGCCGGGATATATTTGACCAATCGGTCACTCCGTTTTCCGCGGCCGAACCGCGACGTCCCACGCCGATGACGTCGGCGCCCCCAGCGCGCCTATCTGACCCTTCGTCCTCCAGTGAGGACAGCTCTGACGACGCCGCACCGCCGCCGATCCCTGCCGCCGGAACGTTGGCTCCGGTAGGCGGGGAATTGGCGGAACGTACGCGCCCGAGCTCGTCCTCCTCGGGGACGTCAGACTGCCAGGACGACAAAAGGCCGAAGCTTTCCTCCCGCTCCGCCCTGCTGCCACCGCCTGTATATTCCTCGAGCGAGTCACCGAGGTCGCCCAGCCGACGCACGCGCAGGGGGGTGCGCTTCCTGCCGCAATCGGCCGACGAGTTCCGGGCTGTGCAGCGCTACCTAACCCAGGCGGCGCTCCAGTTATTCGATGTTCTAAATGCGAATACTCCAGACTTACGAAGAAGAAAGAAAACCTCCACAAATATGATGCCTGATGATATGAATGCCGTGGAAAGGCTGTGGAAAAATTTGCAACACTTAGAATTAAACTCTCTTACCACACGACGCCTCAATCAGGATCCACTTCAAAACTGTTTTGGATTGCATTCGTTATCACTGTGGTTCTAATAATAACCCAACGATAGAACAATTTACTTCTGAACAATTTTAGGTATACAAGCTCAAAACAAAATTGTGAAAAGGATACATCTATTCTTAATAACAATTTAAAAAACTTTTTGCTGTCCACAGAGCTGCCATCAGTTAATATTTGTGACAGTGAAAGAAATATTGATTTAGAACCACTGATTACGGATGCAACCGAAGCTATAGAGCAGGCATCTGCTGAGGCTCAAGCATGTGCCTATGTATGTGGCATACATTGCATTCACTTTCAATAAAAAATTGAAAAGTGAATGCAATAATTGCAAACATTTTTTTTAAATGAAACCACATCACATAAGCCCATTCATTTGTTCACTTCTTTTAAAGAATACGACACAATGCACAACAGCCTAAAATATCAAATATGTAAATAAAAATTTTGTGCATTGTGTCGAAGTTTGTGATTCAATAGTGAACACAATTTTAAACAAAGAGGCTTGGAAAACAAATATTAAAAAAACATATTGTCTGTTCTATTGCAAGTAGATTTTGATTTTTTAAGAAATTGTCCAGGCCATTTTGAAAATAACAAAAATCATATTATGATGTCCACATTGCATATATAATATGCACTAAAAGACATCTTGTATTGAAAAATAGAGAGTTGAGTTTGTCTAAAAATAGAGAGTCGTGGGACTGTACATGCAATCAAAACAGAACCCAAACACACTAGACGACTCACAGGCACAGAGGACCTTGTCTGACTCTGTATCTGATATCACCCAGGCGCAGGGAAAGTTAATCGACCCTGCACAACCTGGCACCAGCTCTGGCACGTTCGGGAGTGACCTTGTGGTCGATGGAGGCTCTGACTCCGGTACGCCCTTGGAGACACCTCTAGTGTCAAAATACTCAACTCTGCCTTCAGAAGGCTGAGTGGTGCGGCGCGGACGCAACGAAACGCCTGAGGTCGATGGCATGGACATCACACAAGCCCTCAAACAGGCCCCCCTACAGACCCTTATCAGGGTCCTCCTTCTCGTGCACCGACCAGTAACTAGAATATGAAAAGGGGCAGGTCGGATGAATCTCCCAAGGGGAACCTTAATAAGGCACCGAAAACTCCAACCGGGAGCTCCAGTCCCCCCCCCCCCCCCCCCCCCAAGCTAAAGGAACATAGCTGGTTCTGTCAGAGTGGGTATAAGAAATAAAGATCCCATGTCCACAGACCAGATGAACTTGGTACACGCCGCCATTAGTAGGGCTATCTGCAGGCAAGCACGCAATAGAACTAATAAGGGCGGGCGGACCCCAATTTGTATCGCTCTCTCACAAGCCAGGGTGGATACTTGTAACCTGCGAAAATCAGGCAAGCAAGGACTGGTTTGTCACATTTGGGTGGAGGTAGTACAAATTTTCCTTCAAAGTTACTTTTAATAGAAGACGGGAAAGTACCTCATTTCGAAAACAAAATTGATTGTGATTTAGGTGAGAAAGTTATCAACATTGAAGACGGTTAATCTCCAGTCTACCTAGATGTAGTCCATATAGCAAAAAAAGAATACCAGTGGATGTGTCAAAGGGCTATATTGGCAGCTAGAAATAGTAGCGTTGACGACATCAATAACATAAATACATACTGGGTAAACTTCCAGGAGATAGCGTGAACTACATGTCCATTGATAACGTCATGGATGAATTTTAAAAAATCCGAGTGGCCTTCCCCCACATTCACTCAAATTAAAAACTGGCACTCCAATTGTGTTGCTAAGAAACCTTAAACCACCAAATTTATGCAACAGAACCAAACTCCAAGTAAAATTTCTTCGAAATAACGTGATTGGTGCTACAGTTTTGACTGGTCCAGCAGTAGGGCAAACAGTGCTGATACCTCGCATCCCTATGATACCAACGGATTTGCCTTTGATTTGACTTTAAAATAATTCAATTTCCGGTGAACGTATCGTTTGCGGTAAGGCCCAGGGGCAAACATTTAAGCACGTAGGAATATATTTATGCCAAGAGTGTTTTTCGCACGGGCAACTACACACATCAAAAGTGTCTAGGGATCAAGCATTTTTATGCGGATTTCTTGAGATTGAGATGTGGCTTTGTAATAAATTTATGATTTTATAAATTTATATGGATCTTTTTGGTGCATTTCATAATTTGAATCAGGAACTGTCAATCAAATTCGAGTAAAAGATGAAAATCAGCTGTCAATATTTTCCCTATAAAAACATACAACGCATTGAAGACATTATTAGTGCTACTGTTTCCCTACTACTGATTAAAACCAACGTTATTATGGAGCGGCGACGTCATTTAAGCAGGGAAGAAATGCTCAGAGCCGTGGGAATGATAGAAGCTGGTTCCCGGCAACGTACTGTGGCTTTAGCTCTGAATACACAAGACCGATACATTCAAATCTTAACTCGAAGAGCTCCAACAATAACCGCCATGATGTTAGCCGTGAGGCTTCATCACTCTTCAGGGAACTTAATTAGCGACCAAACAGTCAGAAACCGCTTGCATGAAGTGAACCTTCATTCCCGAAGACCGCTACGGGTACCACCTATAGCAATGCACAATCGTAGGATTCGATATCAATGGGCTCTTGAACACAGAAATTGGGCAGAAGAACAATGGCGTTTCGTGTGCTTTTCTGATGAGTCTCGTTTTGGTATGAGACCGGATACAAGACGTATACGACACTGGAGAACCCCTGGACGCCAACAGCGATTAAAATCCTGCCAGGAAGTCCATCCTTATAGTGGTGGAACCATCATGGTATGGGCGGGTATTTGGAACGGCGGAAGAACTGAGTTGATTTGGATCAGAGGCAACCTCAACGCTCAAATTTATGCTGAGACGATTGTATCAGACGTCATCGTTCCTCTACAAGTGCAAATCGGTCCCTTATTTCAGTTAATGCATGATAATGCACGACCGCACACCGCAAGAGTTGTAAGACAGACTCTCGCCGCAGCTAACATCAATGTCCTGCCCTGGCCTGCTCAGTCGCCAGACTTGAACCCGATTGAGCATGCATGGGATATGCTACAGAGAAGAGCTCTGCCGAATATGGAGGGTATCCAGTGGCAAGAAGACCTTTTTTTGTTGTTGCAACGAACATGGGCGGCCATTCCACAGCGTGATTTGGATGAACTCATTTTGAGTATGCCAAACCGATGTTCTTGTGTTGTTAGTGTTCGCGGTAGAAACACGGATTATTAATTGTTTAAGTTAACCAATAAAATTTTAAAGAAAACTGTTATTTCAGTCTTTTTTTCGAACTTTAATGTTAGTGGTTCAAATGTCAAAAATCCCTTTATTAGGAAAATGGCAAATTTCTTTATTGATGCAAAGGTGACTTGGTTTATCGTTACTGTGACAAACGAAAACACTTTATTTGATGAATCCTTAAAGAAAATTTTAATTAATATCAATCAGGAGAAAAGTTATTGCAAAAATATATGTTGATCCCTAGACACTTTTGATGTGTGTATATGTTGCCCTATCGAGATCTGGTTCTGGTGAAAATCATTTTCTTCTGCCAGAAGAAAACAAAACCAAAAATATAGTGTACGCAGAAGTACTTTAAAATAACTTTAAACTAAATTAGTTTTGAGTTTTTTTGAGAATAACCTACAATCTACATGATATATATAAGATTATAAGACTACGTAGACGAAGTCGCGGGCAGAAGATATTTTAATTATTTATTCTTTTACTTTTACCTAACGTTTTAAAGTTCCACTCTTACCGATAAAAGCGTGATGTAGGTACCTAAAATAGCTGCTTAACGTACGTATTATTTAAAAATATTTTCACCTATTCTATTCAGTGTTTCACTTCATTTGTGTCTAAGTCATGTCTTGAAATGAGTATTTGAATATTAGTTTCAATTCGATGCCTTAACATGGGTAGCCTAAGGCGACGTTTATGCATAGGCGTGGCGTTGCGCGACGCGTGGTGCGTCTTGTCGTGCGATAAACTCAAACATATGGCCAAGTATGAGAGCGTTTATGCAGAGGCGTCTGGCATAGAACGCGGCGGAGCACGCAGTCGGTTATTCGGCCAGTTTGTGTTTAGCAAGGAAGGTGAGCGTACATGAATGATGATAAATTAGAACTTTTTATTTCTGCTGTTCAAGAGCGACCCGAATTGTGGATGGGTTCTCACTCTTCACATAAGAACAGAATAATAGCTAAACGAAAGTGGGCGGAAATATCGGGAATTCTAGAAATGGAAGGTTAGTACTTAGTAGGTAGATGATGTACCGGTTCCAATTGATTTGATAGTGCTATAAATGCGATAACTGAAATTAGAGAATTATGGCGAACTACGATCAATACTGCGACCGCTACGTACAGAGAAGCTTATAAGCGTTTAACTTCACCTCTCAATTTGGATGTCAAAAGATATTTATGAAGAGAAATTTTCTGTTACGTATGAATTTTGTTTTAGTGGAAAAGATTTCGTAAATTTTGAAGAGCGATTCGACCAATATGTGGACGCTATTAGCAAGACTAGGTTACTATGTGGTAGTTTCACCGTTTTAATGCAGGAACCTAACTTGATCTACAGCACGTCAGAGGCACAGTGCATGTACAAAAATTTTGATCTACCTAAGGTAGATATAATCGTTGGTGTTCCGGGTTGTGGGAAAACAACTTTATATATGGGTTAATTATGGTTTAGCCCGTAAAAGAACCCAACAAATACGTATGAACAGTTTAAAGGTAACTTGCATCATGTTATAGAAAAAAAAATCATATATTTTTGGAATAAATTTTTATAAACACATATCAAAAATATATTTTTCATCATATATTTTTGTTTTTTTTTTAATTAAGTAATTATTAATGTACAAGGTAATATTAACATAATATCAAATATACCTACTAATTTTTTTTTTAGACTGGCGGTCGTAAATCTGACTACATTCCTCCAGATGAGATATTAGAAAAAGAAGCAGGGCTTCTGGGGTCTACCTGTACAGGGTTTGACGTAATATTTGGTGGTGATGCTACTGGTCTGGTGGTGGATGTAAGAGGTGCGGCAGAAGTGAGTGGGTTGGCAGATGTGCAGATTGATGTAGAAGAATATACTGTCATATCAAACGAAAGTAATGTTTTATCTTATGTACCAGAGGATTCGAAGGTTGTTGCTGAACCTCCATTTTGTGGTATTATAACATCTTCTCTTCTCTATGCTTACTTTTATTGTAACTTCAATTTTTGTGAACACCCAAAGAAATTAATTTTACAGGCCTACAAACAAATAAACAAAAAATAGACTTATGGGAAGGCAACCGCCCTAGTGCAGAGAGCTCTAAATATTTCTTTGGCTCACCTATATCAAAGCAACTAACAACAAATAAGAAGGTTACAAAATTAAATTAGTTTTATTATTTTACATTCCTGTGTAGAAGTGAACCCTGGTCAAATTAATATTAATAAAAAATACCATCATTTATTTCAAGTAAAAAAAAGCAAACAGCAGTGGCGTAGAGACGTCTATCATCGTGCAACTTAGCTATAGGATGGGGATGGGACCCATATAGTGAGAAATTTAACAAAATCTAACTTAATCTCAGCGATTAAACGACTAATTATGGATTGTCGGTAATCTATGACTTTAA
This sequence comes from Oeneis ivallda, assembly GCA_029955525.1. Lineage (NCBI taxonomy): Eukaryota > Metazoa > Arthropoda > Insecta > Lepidoptera > Nymphalidae > Oeneis > Oeneis ivallda. Next base: position 12,770,081 of record JARPMR010000021.1, read on the forward strand.
ATATAGAACCCGCCGAACGGCTGGGTTATCGGCTGACAAGCGCACCAACCGAGGGATACGGGGGGACTGAAGTAGGTAGGGGCATAATCATAATCATGATCATGCGCTTCGCGCGATCGATCGATTCCCCGAATCGGTTGGTGCGCTTATCAGCCGATAACCCAGCCGTTCGGCGGGTTCTTTTTTCTATTACCGAGCTCAATACAGATAGTCATTATCATAAAATAATGTACTCATTGTTTGTTGAGTATATAAAGGTGAATTCGATTCACGTGAAGTCACACCACACATTTTGCTGTCAGTGTTCGCCCCGGGCGGACGCATCCATGCAGCTACCTGAGCTGTCGCGCTACCTGTTTTTCTACCTGCTCGCGCCCGATAGTGTTTGTGCCGTGTGCCAGTGCCAGCCCGGATCACAGTGTTTGTGTGTTTCGGACTTTGTTCCTGCGTTGTTGTTAGGTTTAGTGTAGTTCCAGGGTCCAGGTTCCGTCCGTGAGTACACTAGTCTAACCGCAGAGTAGGTACCCAAGGGCGGGGACCCAGCTAGGGTTTACACCGTAGGTACCCACCTCCCTGCCTAGGCAGAGAGGCCACTTTAGCTACCGAGTCCATTATGGATCTCTCCCAACCCGCCCCCGGGCCCCCTCAGGGCCCGGCGGAGCCTAACCCAGTAATGGAGAGATCGAATCTCAATATGAAACGATTATTGACCGATCTCAAAAAAGGGACCCCAACTACTTGAGTCTATTTTAAGAGCCTGTCTTGTGCAGACCTGGAGCCCGTAAACTTAAGTTATTTCATATACCCATCCCCGGAACCCACCTCAGATATGGAGGAAGACGACTGCGACGAACCAACTCAGGTCAAGGAGCCTCTCTCCAAGACCGCCTCTGGGCCTTCAGCCCACACCGTAACTCCCTCTAAGGTCAAGGAGCCTCTCTCCAAGACCACTTCTGGGCCTTCAGCCCACACCGTAATTCCCTCTAAGGTCAAGGAGCCTCTCTCCAAGACCTCAGTCGGGCCCTCAGCCCAAACCACCATTCCCCCCAAGGTCAAGGAGCCTCTCTCTAAGACCTCAGCACGGCCCTCAGCCAACCCAAGCCGCGTCCAGGAGCCTCACTCCGAGACATCCCCAGCTTCATCAGAGACTGTTGAGTTCATAACCGTCCAGTCTAAGAGCCAGAAGCGCAAGCTGAAGGCCTCTAAGTCCCACTCAAACCCACCAGAAAAGGTGGTCATTACCGAGCCTTAAGCTCAGAATCCCCCCCGAGTGAACTCCGAGGAGGAGTCAGAAGACTCCCCCATGGATAAACCTCGGAAGGAAAAGGTCCCACCTCTCTACATCAGAGAGAAACTTCACTGGCAGCGTATCCTGCCAATGATTTTAAATCAGGGTATCTCCTTCGAGAGCGTCCGCTCCACAGCGATCGGAATTAGGGTAGATTGCCTTAGCTCTTCCGATCACCGTCGCCTCACGACAATCCTCAAAACATAGGAAAACATAGGCTATCATACCTATGCCCTCCCTGACGAGGATTAACGTCTCTCTGTTCAACGCAGGTCTCCCCACAGAGAATAGGCCATAGTCCACCGTGCTGGCCCAATGCGAATAATTGGTAGAATTCACACCTTTGAAACCAGTAATACCCGCGCCCGTCCTAATAGGTATTGAATTGTAAATAGCATTCCGAACCGGTGGTAGATTCCTGACCTGTCATAAGAGCCACAAGTTGGCCTACATGAAATAAATGAATCTGAATTACGGAGAACACTCACGGGCAGCGTGCAGGTTTCATGTTTTCCTACACTGTTGAATTTTTAATTATGTACCTACTTAAAAAGTTATTTTTATTTGAAATAAAAAGTTTAAACTACATAATTGTTTATATTTTTTAGGTCTTCCTATATTATACAGGTGCAACGAAAAGTGTATACATAAATAAACAAAAAGATTCAGATTCCGCTTGCAGATTCCGAGTTAGTTAACCCAGGAATAAATTTGTAATTTTGACAGAAGCTGTAGGCGCAATCTGTCAAATCTGTCTTTCTAACCCAGAGTTCAAGCGCGCCTTAGTATGCAAAACAAGATTGACCGTTAGCATTAGATTCACAGAATAATGATTATATTAGACCTTAGTGTTAGATTGGACTGTTATCCTTAGTTAGGAAATTATCTGGACTTTAAATGTCTGTCAAGGCAGCTGAAATAGACACATTTGCTAAGACACTTAATCTTGGATGAGCATGGCACTGAAGTATGCATGAACGCAAAGAAAGAATTCTGTGCCTAAGTAGTCTTACATTTCTGTGGGAAATGGAATGTAAGAATGAGTGAAAGGGATAAATGTATGTGAAAGAAAGAGAGGAAGGATATAGGAGGCAAGATGGAAGAACGACGAGAACGTAGTGTGTACGCTGAGCGCTGTTAAAAGTTGAAAAATAAATAAGTTATTTAAACTTCTGCTCTTTTACTTTGAGTTCCTCCCACAAATGGGGGCTCGTCCGGGATGAACGAAAAAGTAAAATAAAAGACGCAACGACGTGAAAACGAAAAACGAAAGAAGTAGTGACCGGGCGCGGGCGTCCCACGAGGCGGTGCGGTGCACGTGCGAATCAGCGGTCTTGTATTACGACGCGGACGTTAAAGTTCGAACGACAGAAGACGAAAGACGAAGATTTAAGACGTAGACGATGGACGACGGCAGCAGGAAAGACGACAGCAGCAGGAAAGACGACGGAAGTAAGAAGGAAGGCGTGGCAGGTACGCAAGCGGCGGCGGCGTCCGCCATGTTTTACAACAGCTTTGAAGGGACCGTGGCTCAATTCAATGGCGAGGACAAATCCTACTCGTCGATTAAATGGGCTCAAGACATCGAGGATAACGCCGAAATATTTAATTGGAGCCCACAGCAAAAGCTAATCATAGCACGTCGATCATTATGTGGCACGGCAGGCCTTTGGCTGAAAGCTGAAAAGGTATTTAAGACGTACGATGACCTGAAAGCGGCATTGCAAAAAGAGTTTCCCGAGGTCATTAACACTAAAGAGATGCACGAGTTGATGGCAGCGAGAAAAAAACGGAAGGACGAGAGTTTTTATCAATATATGCTCGCCATGAAGGAATTGGGGCAAAGAGCGAGATTTCCCGATTATGTGGCTATTCAGTACATAATCGACGGCATCGAAGACCTCCAAGTAAATAAAGTTATATTATATGGCGTAACAAGCTACAGCGTTCTGAAAGAAAAGCTTATTATTTACGAAAAGATGCAGACAGAAAGGAAGAAAGAAACGCGGTTCGATTCAACTACAAGGAGAAAAACGGAAGGATCATCATCATTCATACGTCGGTGCTATAATTGTGGAGAGAATCATATAGCAAGTCAGTGTAAAAATGGCGTAAAGTGTTTCCGATGCAATCGATTTGGCAACCATATTGCATCTCGGTGCCCGCTGATTGGTCACAACGAGGTCGGTGGTGGCGCCTCTGTCAGCGCAAACGCAAAGTTTGGAACACGAAACCTCGAGTCATCGGTAAAGCAGTCGGCGGCGGGTTCGTCGCAACTTCGTGCGGTTCCGGGTCGTGGAGCAGCGGCGACTTCACAGTCGATAAAACAGCATACGGCTATGTTCGGGTTCAACTGTACCAATGAGAGTACGAGTGGCGATGACAGTGCAAATGTCATTGACAAGCATAAGTCAAACTTGATGGATCATTCCGAGGTCATGCAAGTTGTAAACAAAGAACTTCAGTGCGGAAAAAATGTTAGTAAACCCGTGAAAAAAGTGTTAGCGCAAAGTCATAGCTCCACCGCGTTAATACATAGATACGGGCAGTGATGTAAATTTGATTTCGGCGGAGCTGTGTTCGAAATTACTTAATGTTGAATTCAATGTTAGCGGTTTAACATTGTCGGGACTTGGACGTTCGCAAGTGCGATCTTTAGGTAAAATTACGACGTTAATTACGATCGATGAACAGTGTTACGACGGCGTCACGTTTCATATCATACCTAGATACTGTATGCATTATGATATAATTATAGGTCAGGAGTTTTTGAAAGGTGTAGCAATGTTAATGAGTGAGGGATGCGTGACCATATTTAAAGATGAGAATGAGTGGTTAGCTAATGTAAATTATTGCATTACAGGTGAAGTGGAATCTCTGGTGGAACATGTCAAAAATCCCATAATTAAACAGGAGGTTTACCAATGTATAGGTAACTACCATCCAGTCCAAGTTAAAGAAGACATTGAAATTCTAGAACTGCTTCAAGAAGAAACGGCTAGACAGTATGATGAAAGTAGAGAAAAGTTACGTCAAAAGGCAAAAGAACAAACCCTGGCTGTGCAAGAGGAAAACAGAAAATACTTCAACAGAAGGAGAAAGGAGAGTCTGAAGTATGAGATAGGTGACTTAGTGGCCATAAAACGAACCCAATTTGGTAAAGGACTGAAGCTGAAAGCAAAGTACCTAGGGCCTTATCGAGTTATAAAGGTTGGTTCCCCTTTTGGTAAACATAAATTACTTACTTATTTGTTATAAACAGGCAATATAGGTATATAGTAGAACCCGCGCTCGCCCAGCTAGACGAGCGGGTGGCGTAGGCGGGAGGGGCAGCCATCGGCAAATCTCTGCGCGCGACTCATAAGTAGGTACAACTTCGATAGTGAAGTATAAAACAGTTAAATTCTGTGATAGGATATAGGTACCTACATAATGTAAGTACTACTGTGGTTTGGGAGTTATAATGCAGAAGAAGAATTCGTCGACTATGCCGGTCTACGGGAGGTGGTTCAGAGACTACAAGAGCTGGCTGACACCGAACATGGCGCAGGCGAAGAAATAGGTGCCGGTGAATCTACCTACAGCTGGAGCCAAGATTTCTCCACATTCAGAGTGAGGTAGGAAGAGTATACTCGTTTACCAGGGCCTGCCCAAGGATCTCAAGACCCTCTTGAGATATTTTTAAGCATTTGGGATCAGGCCCTGGTAGAAAAAATCGTTGCAGAGACCAATCGGTATGCTTGGCAAACCATCGTCGCTCTCTCTGAGTTAGGACAAATCAGTGCAAACCTTAGCGCATGGGAGGAAACGACGGTGCCCGAGATGTACCGGTATTTCGCAATGCTCGTGTTTATGGCTATCGATTATAGAAGCCATACACCCGAGTATTGGACAACGGGCATCTTGGGCATGCCGGATTTCCGAAGGATTATGTCGCAACCGGTTCCAGTTGCTAGGTAGGTTTCTCCACTTTGTGGATAATGACTACCTTCCCAACGTATGATCGTATGAGAGGAAGGTAGCCAAAATTGCACCTCTCGTCGAGGCTTGCAATGAAAAATTTTGTACCTTATATATACCGCAGAGGCATCTGAGCATAGACGAGTCCCTGCTTTTATGGAAGGGTCGCCTTAGCTGGGTGCAATGAGTTCGAATTAAGGCGGCCAGGTTCGGTATCAAGACCTTTGAATGCTGTGAGGCAGTGACTGGATATATGCTCAGATGCCTTATCTACGCTGGAAAGGACTCTACGGCGCATCAGGGACCCATCCATGGGTTTGAGAGTGCTACCGAAAAGGTAGTACTCAAACTTTTGGAGGGGTTCATCGATGCCGGGCACTGTCTGGTAATGGATAACTGGTACAACCTGTTACCGCTTACTAGATTCTTGAAATCGAGGAAGACCGATGTAATTGGGACGTTGAGCAGAAGACGGCGCCATTTGCCGGAAACAATCAAAAACTTAAACGAGCATCATGTAAGTGTGCATTGTGGTGTCCTGAGCATAATGACGTGGAGAGACGTAAAGCTGGTCACCACAATCAGCACTTACCATGATGACCAAATGGAGGCTGGTCACCGTGCTGGGGAGGAACGCGACAAACCTGTGGCAGTCACTGAGTACAATAGATACATGGGCGGCGTCGATAAAAAAGATCAGATGCTGTTCATGTATTTAATGGAAAGAAAACGTGGAAAAAATGGTATAAAATAGTGTTTAAAGGGCTACTAAATACAAGCATTTCAAACGCTTACATTACGGTAGATAAAGTAGTAACAGATAAGTCCTTTGTGAAAAATTGGCGGAAGGCTTGTTGGCGAGGTTCCCGCGGGCGCTTGAGCACGTGCAACGGGTGGCACCGACGCTTCCCTTAGAGAGCCTAGTGGATAACTTCCATGTTTATACAGAAATGGTTCGAAGTCGGCTAACCTGTTCGAGGCGCCGGTGTGCCTGATGTACGGCGCTCGGAATCCGCACCCAAATTACCACCATGTGTAGAAAATGCCAAGTGTCATTGTGCATTGGTCAGTGCTTTATAGCCAAATAATATTTCTTAAGAAAACAAAATCTTAATTATTTAAACAATCGAAATATAAACAAAAACGATTTTAACAGTTAAAAAGACTTAATTATGATTTTTTTTTTAATATAATTTTTTTGAATGCTCAACATTGAAAAACGTTTAAAGGAAAAGAATTCAATATTTCTGTAGAAGATTTCGTTTTTCTTTGGTCTGATGGCAAAGAAATCGCACAGGCAAAATTAGATGATTTCAAATCAATGTTTCAACTTATTCCTAAAGACTGCCTGGACTTTTGCAAGTCATTAAAAGGAAAGGAATCTGAGGAAGACGTGGATGGGTTCGGAGACGAAGCAGATCTCTAAGTGGAGCAGGAGCTGGATGATGATAATGAAGCGGAAACTAGAGTTTAAGAACATTGTACTTTATGAATAAATACGTATTTTGCAAAATAATAACTCATTTTTATTTAAATATCACAATTTTTTTTACTTAGTTCCTTTTTGAGAAATGAAAATAAACACTCCATAATGTAAAAACCAATTTAGCAGAAACGACTCAAACCCACAAAAAATACGTCAGTCTATGTAATACAACTTGACTCATAAAAACTAATTAAGTAATTTTGCCCATATGTGACAATAATTCAAAATATTCCAAACACAACATCATTGCAGCAATTATCGTCTAAACTTTAAACCGCGATAACTCAAGAGTGACTTTTTGTGGGTTGAGTTCTGCTAAACTACGTCCAATTATTCTATTGTTTTTTTTATTTTGACTTTTGATATGTCTCATGTTTTTAATTGTCAAGAACTTTAACTAGGTATTAGATTAAGCATAAAAATGTTTTGCACGCTAAGCTTGGCAGGATATGCAGAAACCTTAAACACAGAAACCTTAAACACCGATGTACAGTACGCGCGGCGAGAGTTTGGCTTTGACCGTTATTGCGCAGAAATCAGAAATTGGGTATCAACGGGCAATTAGCGAGGTGCGGGGCGGGTGTGTAGGCGCACGCGGTGCTCTGATTGGCGCTCCAGTCGTTCCCTGCCTCTCGCATCGATACGACGTACCGCGCACTCCTGTTGTACAATCACGTTCACAAGTGAATTGCTATTTTCGTTAATTGTTTATTGTTGTCGATTGTTATTATTTGTTGAGTTTGTTTGTTTAAGTTTGTCAGTTAAGTTTTTTTTGTTAAATATTAAAAAGTGATTTGAAAATGCGTAAAAAAAACATTGTTTTAAAAAGGCAAGCACGGAAAATGATATATGACGTGAATTGCTTTTTAAAGAAAGAAGCTGACGAATGTGTCGATTCATTGAAGCAAATTCGAAGTCAGATTGAGGAAGTTGCTTCTTTACTCAGTCAGTCGGAGAATAACCAAACTATACAGACTATGCAGGTAATGAAAACGGAAACTGTTTCTAAATTAAATTGTGTAGTCAGTAAATTAGCTAAAATTCAAAAACGGACATCGGAGGCCACTAAGACTTCAATTGGAACTGTAAAAAATATCGCAAATCAAGCCAAGAGTTCCGATTTGCTAATTACTTTCAGAACACCTGGAAAAAAACGTCCCAGAGCTAAACCAGTTACGAATATTGATAATTTTGACCAAGGTATTATAAAAAGATGTATACACAATTTTCACAAGACGAATAATGAACTTCCCACCATTGGGAAACTAAAAAAGAAACTTGAGGAAGATATAAACTTTAAAGGGTCAGAAACAAGTCTTCGTGTAATTGTAAAGGAGTTAGGATTTCGCTGGAAAAAAACAGAAAACAACCGTAAATTACTAATAGAAACATCGAATATCCGATTACAACGCATTGAATATTTAAGTAAAATAAGAAAAAATCGACAAGAAGGAAGACCCATTGTTTACACAGATGAATCCTACGTAGATTCATCGCACTCAACAACCAAAGCCTGGAGCGATGGCCCTACGGAAGGACTAAAAAACCCATTTCTAAAGGACAACGAGTCGTGATAGTCCACGCAGGATCTGAAGCTGGGTTTATACCAAATGCTTTATTAACTTTTAAAGCCGGCACCAAAACAGGGGACTATCACGAGAACATGAATTACGAGAATTATGAAAAATGGCTTAGGACACAATTAATTCCCAACCTACCACCCAATTCTGTAGTGGTTGTCGACAACGCTTCATACCACAATAAACAATGGGATTTAGCACCGTCCTCCAATACCAAAAAAGCCGATATGCAGAATTGGCTAACTGATAAAGGCATACAATATGATTCAACAATGCTCAAGCCACAATTGTACAACTTGATAAAAGCTAATAAAGAAAGATTTAAAACTTTTTCAATAGATCAAATTTTAGCAGAAGCAAACCATAGCATATTGAGATTACCGCCTTACCATCCAGACCTCAACCCCATAGAAATGGCATGGGCTACTATTAAACAATATGTAGCTAGCAAAAATGTTAAATGGAATTTACAAGAATGTACCAAACTTATCAAAGAAAAAGTATCCTTAATGGGTGCCCAGGAATGGGGAAAAATATGTAAAAAGGTAAAAGATATAGAAGAAGAGTACGTCAAGAGTGACCATGTAGTTGATTTACTTACCGAGCAATTTATAATTCGCGTCGATGATAGTTCCGAAGACGATGATTCTGATGATGGTTATGAAGATGATGATGATGACAACTGCAACCGAGGAAGCCCTGAACCCGGACCCTCAACAAGCAAAAGACGTTGCACAATTTCGTGTCGCGGCAGCACCACTGGACCATGCGGTGATTTCATAGAAGGCGTTAAACCTTTAACTGATTCAGAATCTGAATAGCACTGCTGCTAAGACTTTTTTTTAATGTTAACTTTTGTATTTAATAATTATTTTAAGTTTTCTTTTGTTTGTATGTACCAATTTTACATGTATCTTGGAATAAATAATTTTATTAAAAAACAATTATTTAGAATTTTCATCGCTGTCTCTGTAAACTTTAAAAGGAAATAAACATTTTATATAAGTAAAATAACTATCAATAGTTTTAATAAATGAAGAAGTTTATCTATTTCGTATTATTTTCTAGCATTATTACCACTGTACATGAATTTTGACCCACTCAAATATCCAACCTGGTACATAAAAAAGGAAAAGTATTGTGTGCGTGACAGTACCCATGCGCAGTAATCCCCTCCACCCGAAGGTCAAAGCCAAACTCTCGCCGCGCGTACTGTACCAAGTAAGTTGCATGTACCATATCCTAGCAAAAAATAAATGATTTGATTTGATTTGAAAGACGCTCCTGATGTCAGGGGCGCCGACTCCGTGGGTGCTCGGGTGCTCCAGCACCCACGAGAGGTAAATAGTGAGTGCCGAGCACCCACGACTATGAATATCTAAAATAATTCTCATTCTCATCTTTTAACAAACGCGATCTAAATAATATACCTACCTAAATAATATACGTAATACGCGCGCCTAGAAACAAACCTAGCCGCTCTCACGCACGCACGTTTTGAATCCCTACAGGCAGCTGAGGATGCTCATGCACAAAATCTTTCTCTACGGCCGTTTTGCCCAACAAGATGGTGCTGTCGTATATCTTCATTGAAAACAATTTTCGACAATTATAGTGTACTCCTATGTTTTTTGAACAACACAAAAACTCAGAAAGATGATGCCGGTGCCAAAGCAAAAGGGTTTTTAAAAAGTCTTCAGTCTTTCGAATCTCTATTTATCATTAAAATTTTGATAGAAATTCTTAGTCGCATTGAAGCTTTAAATGCTACGTTACAGAAGATGTCTCTGCATCAGCAAAAAGCTGTCGATAATATTAATACAGTCAAAGAACTTATATCGTCCCAAAGAACTGACGAAAAATTTGAAAACGTCTGGAAATCTACTGTAGATTTGGCTCACATTTTGGAATTGGATGAACCTAAAACACCAAAAATACGGAGAATACCTAAAAAGATAGACGACTCTACAAGTGAACCGCACGAATTTTCTAGTCCAGCTGACTTTTATCGAAAAATGTATTTTGAAGTGTTAGATAAAGTCATAGGCTGTATAGAACAACGCTTTACTAAAGATACTATGGCACACTTGAGCAACATGGAACTATTTCTCACTCAGCAAAATAATGATACAAGCAGCAATTATGTGAAAAACTTTTATGGAGATGACTTTGATATGGATCGTTTGATTCTTCATCGAAACATGCTTTTAGATATTGCGCAAACAAAAACTTACAAACTCAAAAGTGTAGAGGATGTTGTTTCTTTTATAACTACTCATTGCGAATCTACCAAAGATATGATACCAGAAGTTATCAAATTATTAAAAATCATTTTAACTATTCCAGTATCGACATGCACCGCTGAAAGGTCATTTTCAGCATTACGAAGAATAAAGACTTATTTGAGGAGTACTATGACTCAGCAAAGACTTAATAATTACATGGTAGTGCAAAGAGAAATAGCAGATGATTTGGAACTTGAAAACGTTGCCGACATATTTATAAATAGAGCAGTAGTTCGTCAAAATACGTTCGCATTGAATAAAAAATAATGTTTAAGATATTTATTAATAGGTGCACATGTCAAACTGCTGTGTAATGTAATAAATTATCTTTTCTAAATATCTTGTATTTTCTTGTCTCCATTTAGTAATTACTAGACTTCGGTACGCAGCTTCGCTTTCATAGATTTCGTCTTCCGTTGTAACTACTTCTCGATAGATTGATCACCATACAAAATGGCGCCACCTAGAGAACGAATTCACTTTATTCACTGCTTTTGAAGATTAATTTGGTTTCTCGTATTATTATTTTTTCGAGATATTAACTACGTGACGCTCTGGAGGCCCTAAGCGACCCAGCCACGCAACAGTTACATAGGCAGGCCTTCTACGAGCTTAACCCTATCCCTGGTGTGAGGTGAACCAACGAACACGGTGTGGGTCCTTTAATTCACAATGCGGATCAGATATGGCCAGCAGGCTATGCGCCCGGCGACTTAAAAGTCGATGTACACGCGTACAGCAATTTATTAACACGCGCAGGAAATAGATTACCGAAGAGTTTCCTAACAAACTTTGAGTGGCATGGACAAGGTAGTAAAGCCTGCACTACTTCCATGTACGCCGTTCCATCCAGGCTGCAAGCTCATTTTGTTAGACAACCACGGCCCGTCACCAGGAAGAAGACCCGCGCAGTTGATGGCACGCAGCGAGAAGTAGATGTACCTCAGGATGAGTGGACCTATGTCAATGATATCCATATAGGCGTGTCCCCCGTCGTTGAATGCTGGAGTGTCGACAGCTCAGCTTCCGCCATGGATATGACAGTCGGCGTTGCGACCTACGTCGGCGAAGTCGATCGCATTCAATCGCGATTACAGGTCCAAGGACGTTTATTCGCGCACATCAGCCCGGGCAATGTACTTTATATCCTATGACGTAACCAATATCTGTGCCAAATTTCAAAATTTATAAAGTACCTCTAAATTGTAAGGCTTATTAATATCACTACATAGTATGAAATAAAGTCGCTTCCTGCTGTCTGAATTTATGTGTTACTCAGTGGCCGTGGCGGTATCTTTATACAAGCCTGGTGGAAATTGATAAACTCTCATCTTATCTCTTTCCATCCCGTATACCAAACCGCATATTGCTGTCCTTTTTTCCTCCCCTACTCTCGCCTAAATTCGCCGCGCCGAACGCAAGTCAGTGTGTCAATCATCTCCCGCGCCGAAGGCACGCTTCGCACGCACCCGAACTGTCAAAGAATGGCTGCCGGTTCGCACAAGTGAAAACCACGTGAACTTTACAAATATCGCATTTTCTCATTGTTCGCAAACGACTTTATGGTGATTTTCGCAAGAATCAGAAAGTGGAGTGAAGAAGAAGTGCAGTGAAAGAAAAGTGCAACTGAATTATTGGCGTTTTCCTTCAAGTAAGCACATTTTCTCCTTTCTCCCTACTTGCATTAATCTCTAGAACTTCCTACAGTCCTTTCTAGAGTTATCGAAGATTAAAAATTTTATAAGTTATTTGCCGACGCTCGCTTTAAAAACCCACCAAAGCCCAAAAGTCCGGCTTGATTAAAGAAAAATCTTAAAATATTTTTATCTATATTTTAAATTTCGAATTAGTTTTAATGAGCAACATATTTTTTCTTGTTACGATATTATTTTTATTTTCGCGCCATCTACATAGTCAACAGCGAGTGAACTACGACAGCGACAAAAAAACGATCCAAAATATCGACCGCAACTCTAATGTTTGAATTTTTAATCTGTATTATGGCGAAGGCAAGCTAGCTTTAAACCTGAAGTTAGATGCAGGTGTCTTTGCAAAGCGCAGAACTGCCGAATTTCAATTTTGTTTTGTTTTGTTACATAGCATAGACCAGAAACAACAAGAGTTACATAGGTCCACAGAGTACATTTATATATACCATAGGTCCGTGATTCATAGATTTTATTCGTTACCGTTAAAAAAGCTGGAGCACCCACGGGAATTTTAAAAACCCGGCGCCCCTGCCTGATGTTACATCATTAAACGTCAGAAAACGCCATTAGTTAGTTACAACCATCAAAGTTAATATGTCTCAATCAAATGTTAAGTCATAATTGCGCCAATAATTCATTCGTGTCAACAGCATTATTCAGACATCATTTATCATTCATCAAGAGAACCTCATAAACTGTTGTCAGCGATACAATCGTCATGGCAAACTGCCTGAGGAAAAACAAAAATTAAAGTATAGGAGGTGTGTAGATTTAAATTTCCTTTTCCATTACAAGATTGTAAGGAACTGTTGAAAGAATATGAAGAGTGGACTTTTAAATCTGCCCATAATGATCCTCTAATAAATTCACACAACCGTTACGTTTGTGACATGCAGCTCAAAAAACATCCGTATGTCATCATTAACTAAACACTCATACTTGGTGTCTGACATCAGCCGCTCTTCTTTAGTCAGTTCTATGTCTATACCATCCTTCAAGGCTCCTTATACCTGTGTCACCTGTGTTTTCGATTGCTTCAGTCTCAACTTCTGGTATCATTGCATCGCCGAGTAAAGTGGGTCAGGGGTTGATATAGTTAGACAATAATACGCTAGCAAATCGAAACCAAGATCTAAAGCTTTTGAAGAAATGTATTTCTTAGTTTTAGAAAACCAACCCTTCTCTGAGAGGAGACGGGGCTACTTTCTTTCTCTCAAACGAAACTTCGCAAGGGAACGAAAATTAAACGAAGTTTCGTTAACTCCTCTACTCTATTTTGTTTTCGGACAAGCAGACGAAGTACGGATCCGTAGACAATTTTGATGAACGCTTGGAATGAACGATTTTGAGTGGGTCTAATAACTGACTAATTTGAAAGTACTATTTGATGCCAACAACGCGTAGTAACCAATGACAACTAAAAATATCCGTATTATAACATGGATTTTTTGCTTGTAATTCTTTAAAAACTTTTCTGGAGTTTGTTTCTTTTTACACTTCGGAATCTCAATACACATTCCGTCAGAAAGTTACAGTCTGTAAAGTTAGTCTGCATTTTAGGTCTCCACAACTTTGGATTTAAAAATTTTGTAAGTACGATAAATATCATAACTTATTATTCATAACTTAATATACATATAACTTATTTATTTATTCACTAAATATATCACCTCTTCTTATTATTTTATTTCATTTATTCGTCACCCTTCTCATTTTTTTGGACGAGACATTTGATTTTTTTAGATCCCTATGATCTAGCCCGCGGGAGGTTGAGGAGTGTCGAAGGAAATGTGCAGGCAAAGAGGCTGTGGGAATAATTGAGCAATATACTCACTCGAAACCTTAAGTGTTACAGTTTGATTTTCGTTTGTCGTTCGTTAATGTGAGTTTTGTCAGAAATTTGTTTGAAATGGCTAAAAGCATTCTTGTCTTTTAATAGAGGCTGCTCTACGTGAAGAGCGTTTAGAGCGTAGGAGGAGACGGCGCCGCCTGCGCAATCAACTCAGTAAAAGCTAAATCGGGAATTTAGAGTTTGTAGGAAATTACAGACTCAGTCGGCAATTATTCGAAGAGTTGTGCCAGGAAATAGTGCCTTTATTACCTCCAAAGGCAAGACGTCATGGAATTGAGCAACAGTTAAGGTGTTGCACATTTTTTTTTTCATTATATTCAATAAAAATAAGCATTTCACTGTTCACAATCTTTAACATTTTCAGATCCTTACGGCCTTGAATTTTTATGCCCGAGTTGGTTTCGTCAATTTACTCAGACTGCAAAGTATATGAAGAAATCTAAGGCGTTCGTGAACAAGTGAGTGAAACGATATTTGGAAGTAAAACACGTCGATGACCTACCAGAACGTGGCAAAACCATAAAGACGTCGTCCATCGAGGATAAGCGGATAAATCGTCTGTTTTTGAAAAACCCATATCTTTGCGATCCGCACAAGAACTAAAGAAAAACAGAAGGTTGAAGGTTGTCTCGAAACGCTTTATTATTTATTGCTGAAATTAAGATACAAGTAGCGAAATAAAAAATTACCGTAAATATTTGACGGAACGTCAAGAAATACAGGCGGAATGATATGTGATGGCGATTAAAATCATTTGAAAAGGTGTCGGAATATAGCCCTCAAGGACGACCGTTTTATTTACACCGATCGTCCGATTTTTGTTTGATGAAAGTTACGTCCTTTCAACACACGAGCGAAACAACACCTGTTCACAAAAAAAGAAAGCACGCCATTTTTACTGAAAAACACTAGCACAGGCAGTCCGTGCATGCAGTTTTATTCATGCACGCGAGAACAAAGGATGCAATGGATTTATTGAAAAAGCCTCTTTGGTTTACAAGGCCAATTCTTCTAATTTACGAGTACTATTCGAATATATGCAATGATAATTATTTTATTAAAGGGCTCATTGAAAAACATTTACCCAATTTAGCCGAACGTTTTGTCACTGTCGTTCGAAAATAAGTTGTGGTATATCCAACAACCATGCCGTATTTACGATGTGATAGAGATCACCCGCAGAAGGCTCACACCCTGAACAGATCTCCCCGCACCCGTAAGGATTACGAGAGGAGAAACAGAACGGTAGTCTAGTAGTTCGGAATATTGTTCGGATCATTCGGAAAATCGTTCTCGGAGACACTTGCCGGACGCTGTAGACGAGGTGGTTAGGAAAACAAAATATTTCAATATCAGTTTAAAAAATGTTATAATATGGGTTATAAATGATCTATAAAGAATTTACTTACTCCTATTTGTTGTATCAGACAGCAAAAAGCAACTAAAGGAATTCCAAATAAACAATTAATTCACGGAAAAGCTGTTTCATATGGAAGACAAAATGATAACACAATTGAAGCATCTGGTAAAACATAAAATGAGTTTAGACCCTTCACTCATCAATAAATTAATCTGTTTTAATTCTTTGCGTTGAACCAGCCAAAGCCAATTAATTATTTAGTGGAGATGGTTGAATTTTTGGATACTCCTACTTTGTTTCTTACGTTGAGTGCTGCTGACATTCACCGGCCGGTATTATATCGTATAATTGCACCACAGAAGAACATAGATACGTTAGATGCAAAAAGAGCAATGAAAATTAAAAATTAGCTTTAATCTCATTAAAGGAGCTTTGGCCTGCGTGTAATTAAAATGCGTTTATTATGTATTTATTAATCAGTCTCATTAAAAGAGACAGTTTCTTTTAAGAAATAGATCGATCAGTTGAATTCCGAAATTCAGGTATGTAATGACAGTGACAGGTAATGTATCTAAAATGTATGTAAATTAAAATTCATAAAAGTTATAAAACTCTTTACTGGTATATAGGCAGTTTGATAGAGGTATATATCTATAACCTTGTCTTAGAGGAGACCTGCGCTAGTGTTGATGAGTTGCTGATGATGATGATGACGACACATTTTAGGCGACTCAGATTTTGCACAGAGACATTATATTATAATAACTCCATATATCAATCTAGTTACTGATTCATCTCAAGAGTATTTTATTTTACATATTACAACGGTGCAGCAAAAAAATCTGTTCTAAAGGCAGATTCAGTTCATAAGGTGTTTCGTTATGACCCAAAGATGGTGGGCAAAATTATTTTAGCGTGTTGCGTACTACACAATATCTGCAATCGAGCCGCAGCACCATCACCACCACCAGTCTCACCCGGGAATCGAACCAGCTAAAAATTCAAAAAATAAACACTCGCTAACGCTATGTTATTCCACTAGTCGATCCAGTCAATGGTATCGATAAAGTTTCTCTAAGAAACATGAAACATGAGGTCTTACTCTCGTCTGTCATACACTAATATCCATAAAATCGAATAGGTATTTTGAACACAAGATCTTTAATCTACACTAATATTATAAAGAGGAAAGATTTGTGTTTTTGTATGTAACGAATAAACTCAAAAAGTACTGGACCGATTTTAATAATTTTTTAGGGTTCCGTACCCAAAGGGTACCAACGGGACCCTATTACTAAGCCTACTCTGTCCGTCCGTCCGTCCGTCCGTCTGTCAGCGGGCTGTATCTCGTAAACCGTAATAGATAGACAGATGAAATTTTCACATATTATGTATTTCTATTGCCGCTATAACAACAAATAATAAAAATTAAATGAAATTAAAAAAATTAAATTAAAATATTTCCATGGGTACATGGAAATATTTTTATTTAATTTTTTTTTAACGGAACCCTAAAAGAGCGAGGCCCGACTCGCACTTGGCCGATTTTTTTTCATTAGAAAGCTACATTATCACTGAGTAACATAGGCTATATTTAGTACTAGATTACTATAGAAATCTTTAGAAATTCCTATTAAAACCAACCGAAGGTGTAAAAAAATTAGCCATAAAATGTCTTTCATCGCATACGCTGCGAAGAGTATTAATGATAGGACAAAAAAATGTTCGACAAAATTATAGAATATATCAATATCTACAAAAAACTTCGCGAGATACGTCACTATAACTACTTTTTTACATTTAACAAATTGATAGAAATGCCGATCAAAATCAGACCGTGTTATCCATACCATTTATAAATTTTTATCCAAATAAATAATTTAATATTCAAGACTGTCTCAATACCTGATGATTACTTTTTGAATTATTGAAATCGGACATTCCATTCATAAGATATCATGAAATTAAAATAAAAATACATGCCGGCGGCGGCCGCCACGCAGCGCATCGAGTAACTAACTCTTCGTGAGAGGGGCAGTGCGGGAGAAGGGGGTGCACCATTATGAACTAGGTAGGCATACAATTTTTTTCTAATTTAGTGATTCATGGTCGTTTTAATTAGCATGCTTATAACTTAAATATCTGTACCTATTTATGTCTACCCGTGCGAAGCCGGGACGAGCCGCTAGTCAATAATAAAGTAAAAGTAGTAATAAAAGTCGGAACACGTACATGTGAATTTAGTTTCTGAACTCTCTATAAACGCCGTAATAATAATAATAAACGCCGTGTGGCACCGGCAGAGTAGAATGTTGCCACCTCTTCTCACCTTCTTCTTCACCTCTCCTTTTATGATGATGGAAATAAATAATGAGAATGCGTGAACAGGGCCGCTGCCTGGGGGGCGCCAGGGCGCGTCTGGGACTGGCGCGTCTGGGACTGGCGCTGGACGTGACAGTATGCGGACCGCCACTACCATCTCGGCGGCCAGCCAATCCATCATCCCCACCAGAGGGCTTGGCACCGACAGGGTCCTCAACCTCAAGGACCCAATCTTCGGAGCCCGCCGCTGGTGGAGTGCGCCGCATGAGATGGACATCTTAAATGAAGGAGAATGTCATGCGTGCGTACTACAGGGCGACAGGAGCTGTACAAAGTCGATAGTACAGTTCGAGACTTCCTCGGAGAGTGTATGGGGCAATGGAGCACGATTCTTTGTCTCCATGGCGAGCGGTTGGCGACTGTGGGTGACCGGATCAAGATACGGCGGGGCTTTCAGTTTCGGAGAGGAGGGACAAAAGTGC
This sequence comes from Oeneis ivallda, assembly GCA_029955525.1. NCBI lineage: Eukaryota > Metazoa > Arthropoda > Insecta > Lepidoptera > Nymphalidae > Oeneis > Oeneis ivallda. The sequence goes on from JARPMR010000021.1 coordinate 12,788,405, forward strand.
CTCACCTTCTCTACATGGATGACCTCAAGCTGCTAGCACCCAATGCCACCCGCCTGAAAGAGTTGCTGAATATCACTACTGAGTTCAGTAACTCCATCAGGATGGAGCTTGGACTAGACAAGTGCGCGGTCTTACATGTGGAGAGGGGACAGGTTACTCATTCGGCCGAGATCAATCTCGAGCCATCCAACATCAGGAATCTCTCTGAAGCTGGGTCATACCGGTATCTGGGTATGTCACAATCCGTGGGGGTAAGGGAAGCGGACGTGAAACAGTCAGTTTGTGAGGTCTTTTTTGGTTTGAAAAGTTTGTAAAAGCTATTTGTCGGCCGCCAATAAAGTCCGAGCTAATAACGGCTGGGTCATGCCCGTTCTCATGTACACCTTTGGCGTACTCAGATGGACTCAGACCGAATTAGATGCACTGGATAGAAAAGTCCGCAAGACTATGACTCTCTATCGCATGCACCACCCAAAATCGTCTGTTATGAGATTGTATATCCCCCGAAAATGTGATGGTCGAGGCGTATTAAGTCCGGCTCTATTGGGACCGGTCCATCATCACGGACAGGACGATTCTGGCGAATAAGCCTGACATCGTGCTGATGGACCGGGCACAGTCGAGGGTGTTTTTAGTGGACATCACCATTCCACATGACGAGAACCTTGTGAGAGCGTATTGAAAGTATCTAGATCTGGCTCACGAGGTTACTGGCATGTGGCATGTGGAGTCCACTGAAACCATCCCAATCGTCATATCTGCGAATGGGTTGATCCCAGTCAGCCTCGCTCATTATCTGAGGTGACTGGGGTTCCGAGGCAGTTCGCTCGCGGCCAAGATGCAGAGGGCAGTGTTGTTGGACTCGGCTAGGATAGTCGGAGATAGTCCGTCGGTTTCTCAGCCTGTCGCCCTGACCCCCGGCCGTCTGGTCTCCCCTGCCGGGGCGTAATCCTCCGCCCGCTACAAGTATTTATTTGTGTAAAGTATAATATGTAAGTTTATTTATCTGTGTGTATATTATATTTATGTTTATGTTTATAATATAAATTTTGGCCCTATATCTATTTATTTTGTATGCGGGTGTGAGTAATAATATATAGATTATAATATTTTTATTTCTACAAGTACCTTGTTGAAGACTAAGATAATATAAGATAAAAATAAAGGAATCGAATAGAAGGAATTTGATATTAGTATTCAAATTCTGCAGAAAGTGGGAATCCGTTTTTGAAAACATAACTGATCGGAAAACGCATAAGGCAAGAAAGGTATATTATAGAAAGGTATATATTTGAAAAAGTCGATTCAGATAGGTCACAATAGGTATAATATGCGTTATCATGGGGTTACCCATTCTGTGGAGATGTTCTTGTGCATGCTGGACTGGACTACCTTGGAAATATTATCTATCACTGAGATAGCAATGTCATTTCCAGGATATTTCCTCTATCTACGATTATATCTCTCACCAAAAACTAGATATTGATGGAAAAGCCGGACCTAAAGATGTGTCTGATTTCTTAATGGATTAAGTCCAGTAATTCAGGTCTAATATCGTATCAGTGCATAATCATATACCATCATATCACCAGGCAGCCCTTTGTGGAAAACTTAGTGCAACACTAAAAGAAGTGATGGGCGGCTTAGCCAAGTTGGTTGATTTTATTAGATCTCATTTTGCTCTTCAGCACCGACATTTCAAGGAGTTTTTTTCTGAATGTGATTCAGCGTATTCTGAATTACTGCAACACAACAATGTTCGTTGGCTAAGTAAAGGTCAAGTTATTGAACGTTTCTGGCTAATAAAATAACAAGTATCCTCTTTCTTGCAAAACTTAGATGCGCAGGGAGCCAGAACGCACTTTGAGTTCATAACAAACAAGCGTAATATGCTGATTGTGGCTTTTCTAAAAGACATTTTGAAATATTTAAATGCGCTCAACACAGTTACAAGGAAATGGAAAATTAATATGTGACCTGATACAAAGCGTGTCTGCCTTTCGTCGCAAGTAAAATTGTCAAAACATCAAACTTTTGTCTAATTTGTGACATAGAACGTTTTGTTCTTTTTTATATGACTAATTCTAGGACCCCCCAAGGACAATTAGTCCTTTAACAAACTTAACTACTCACTAATTACAATTAATTAAAATAACCTTATTCCATAGATGGTAATGGACATATTTTAGTTAAAGGGTGTTTTATTACATTTTCTTTACATTTAATAGTCACTACCTGAGTTCTTACTCAGACCATCTTTTCCTAGGTACTTATCAATAAATAATACGACCAAGTAGCCATTTACCTTGTTTTAATTAGACCAATGGTGTTCATCTCGATATCGGATTTTATTTCGGCCCATTTGTGTCGATTTTGCAAACTTGTGAGATATTCAAGACTCCATTTAGCCCACAAATGTTTCTATAGTGATTGAATCAATTTCGATCATTGTAAAAGTGAATATGAAACCAACAGAATAGTTGGTTCAGGAACTATAACAGGTGACTCCGATACCAAAAAATGACCAGGGGTAATGGGTAATTCGTCGTCTTTAGAAGAAATAATATACAACGGTCGTAAATTAATACATGCTTCTACTTGCTTTAATAATGTATAATATTCCTCAAACGTTCAAACCCATCAATTGATTGATAGTTAGTTACAGGACATTGCTTGAAGCAGAACAAACACGCGTGAATAACCAGACCGTATAACGTTTAAGGTTAATAATTGTGGACCGCCATGTAATGCTCTAATATGCGCATCAGCGCATCCAAAACAATTAACTTTGCTAAGTGACATTTCGAACTCAAAATTACACAGACAACCACATACTCGTGAATATCCTTCAACATCAACGTAAGGTGAAAGACAGTACAGTTTATTTGTTTTGGGTAATGTGCCACCTTTTCTCAATACTTGAATCTCTGCAGAGAAATGAAGCTCTTGTGATATCTTAATACAGCAATCTAAAGCCCTTTTTAATTCATCCGTAGTCAAATGTTGAGGAAATTTTTGGCGTCCAATGTTAGCAGTACCAATTTTAGTTCTTAGTTTATTTCTGCAAATAATTATAAATCTTAAAATATAAGCAGTAACTCGTATTAAACTTGATAAACGTGAGTATCTTTCAATGTAAGTATTTAATTTAATTTCATTAACTACAGCACAAACATAAAACTTATTTGATTTGCTTTCTTCATTTGTAGTGTCTGGAATTTTACGAACCTCAACACGTGTTTATGCAAAGTTTGCAAAACGTAACCAAAGTAGTAAAGTGTAATTTTAGTGTCCAATACTATACGGAGTCTTTATTTATTGGGTTGTAACATCCCAATCCCTTCAGTGGTGACCCCATTGTGAAACACAAACTTTTTAAAACATGAGCAGTGTCAGCAGCGATGCGGCGCATTTGGGAAGCTCGCAGAAGGCGGCTATTAAAAAGAGCACAAAAAATCGAAGGAACCAAACCCCTTAGCTGAACTATGTGGTGTCGGCATTTGCGTCCCTCCATTTTAGGCAGAAAAGCCATCAATATGGTTCGCCCAAATCGAAGCCCAGTTCAACATAGCCCTACTATGTGCTCTCACACTTGGACGGTAAATATTCAGCCATCATGGAGGACATAATCGAAAATCCACCAGCGACCGGGAAGCTCGACAAGCTAAAAGCAGAGCTCATTAAGCGACTTTCCTTGTCCAGGCAAAAAAAGGTGAAACAGCTGTTGCAATCAGAGGAGCTGGGCGACCGCAAGCCGTCCCAGTTCCTGCGACACCTACAGCAACTGGCAGGGCCTAACATGCCAGACGACTTCATCACGGACGTCTGGACAAGCCGACTACGGCATAACCTCCACACTATAATAGCGTCGCAGACCAACTTGACCCTTCAAAAGCTAGCGGATTTAGCAGACAGAGTCCACAATATCGAATTACTTTATTTATTGGGTTGTAACATCCCATTCCCTTCACACTGGTATCTCAGACACAGGATCAGTTACTTCAAAATATCAAGTTAAACTTGAATTTTATTCTAGATATTCGCAACCAATAACAACAGATGCATACGTATTGCGAAAACTTACTTCGTTGTTACCCTCACATAAATTTTCACTTGATACTTGGCCTTTGTTGAAGACACTTGAGCTTGCCGATTCACAATTTCACTCGCCAGGATCGGTAGATGTTTTATTGGGTGCTGATATACAGGGTGGAAAAAAATTATGGGCCCTGGAGGGGAACTACCTTAAATCTTTAACTTAGATCATTTTACTTGTATGACCCTCAAAGGTCATAAAGACTTCGACACTTGTACACCCCCATCCTAGTACTTCAAAATATCATGAGTCGGGGAGATCGACCTCTTCTGGAACTACCTCAACGACGCAAAGCAGTGAATCTACTGAAGATGACATAGACATGGAACACAGTAATTTGTATCAGATACAAGACTACAGATTCAAAATGATTAACCACATGCCAATGAAGGATGCCACGGTTAAAGAAATATGCACTGAATGGGACGATTAGATGGCCTGCAAGAAGTCCAGATCTGACACCTCTGGACTATTTTCTATGGGGCCATGTAAAAAATGTTATTTACAAAACGTCTTATGAGACTGCACAAGGTTGCGGTGGAAAATGTTATTAGGAGCATACACCACAACACTTTGCAGAAGGCTACACGAAATAAATTTCAACGAAGAATAAATTTGTGTATCCAGAACGAGGGGTCTCATTTCGAACAACTAGTTAAATTATTAAAATGTATGTATGCAGTTTTGTGGAAGTTTCCTTTCATTTATGGATATCTTGTACGACAGACGAGTGTCAAACCTAATGTTTCTTGGCGGTATTTTATCTTTAACGTTGACTGGATCGACTAGTGGAATAAAATAGCGAGTGTTAATTTTTTTAATTTTTAGCTGGTTCTATTCCCGGGTGAGACAAGCGAATTTTAGAAAATCTTTGAATGCAGTTTTGTTTCTTTTTAAAAATAAAAGAATGTTTCCTTTAAGTAAAATGATCTAAATTGAGGATTTAAGGTAGCTGCCCTCCAGTGCCCATAAACTTTTTCCACCCTGTATACTCACAAATTATAATAGACGGAATACACAAACATAACTCTCATTGCCCTCAATTTCGTATTAGGATGGTTAATATCAGGAAAAACAGCACAAACTGATTCACTTTCGCACAATATATTAGTTTCTCACACGAAGTTTGAAGTGGATCAGCTACTGAGGAAGTTTTGGGAGATTGAAGAGCATTCGCCTGAAAAGAGGCCAATGACGAGTTTAGAAGCACAGTGTGAAGAGCATTTGAGATACTCACACTCGAGGCACGGATGGACGCTACGTTGTGCGGCTTCCATTTAAGAGTAACATTGATGTACTTGGAAATTCATGTCCTCTAGCAGTGAAATGTATAAGCAATATCTGCGGGATTATCAGCAGAATTTATGTGATACCATTGACTACTACTTGTTATATTTAAAATTTCCGTTGTGCAGTTAGCTACAAAATCTTTCTAGGTATTTGGGTTTTTCTTAAGCCAAGCTAGTACAATTGTAGCATCTGTCCACGTGAATATATTATCATTCTTAATGTTTAAGTTAAATTTTGCATCTTGTAACATTCTAGCTAAAAGAATGCTGGCTGCGCAAGAAGCATCACAAAACCCGTGTAATTCTACTCTTGAATTTTGAGCATTCGTTCCTAACCATCTTGGAAATATAATTGATTTCATATTTGTAAAGTTGTCAACGTCTGAATACCATTCGGTTTTTACATCTTGGTGCAGTTCGTTATCTCAATTAAGACCAATTAACCACAATTTCTGCATAAATATCTTTAAAGAAGACTATAGAAGCTAACCAACCCATAATAGGTCAAACTTTTTAGCGATTGCTGCAAGCACAGTTCGTTTAGTTATAATTGCGTCATTACTGTGTTCAATATTCAGTTCAAAACTGTCTAAAGTTGGATTCCATGAAATGCCTTAAGCCTTAACAGATTCATCTAGTGAAATATGTACTGAATCTGATGTGACTATCATTTTCAGGAATTTGTTTCAAGAGACTTACTGTTAGAAGACCATTTGTGGAGCATGAAGCCATCTCGTTTACATAATTCTGTTATTATACCTTGCAGCGAAATAGCTTCCTTTTCAGTAGGTCCTTCCTTTTCTTATCATTATATCATCCATATATAATTCTGTTATAACTAGAGGAGCTTCATCAGGGAAATTTACTTTCTCATCACTTCTGTCCCATTTCTCTATATCTATATATATAAAAGAAAGTGGTGTTAGTTACACTATTTATAACTCAAGAACGGATGAACCGATTTGGCTCAAAATTGGTGGAGAGGTAGCTTACAACCAGGAGACGGACAAAGGATACTTTTTATCCCGTTCGACCGCGTTTCCGTCAAGTCAATATAAAACCTGGTATAACAAAAATGCATCTGATATGGAATAAAAAAACGAAAATGACAGTGGAAGAACAAAACGTAAATGACAGCTAAACGTAATTTTGTATTTGGTTAATTATGGTAAAAACAATTATAAAAATTATAGTTTAACGTAATTGATAATATCATCAGTAATATGTTTTCTCTTTGAATCATCATTAACAATGCCGCGAGCAAGACGATCAAATGTTTCCTGCTACAAAGCTACGGATTGACGTGATTTATTGGATAGATATAGTTGAGAACCTGGAATGACAAAGATTTCCCGCGGGATGTTATGAACTAAATCCACGCAGACGAAGTCGCGGACATCAGCTAGTTGCATATAAAATTTCGAACACTAATAACATATTAAGAGATCCCTTAATAATAGACCCTAGCTCGTGCATGAAGGAAGGGTTCATAATGTGCGAGTCGGACGCAATAATACATAATATAATACCGGGATTGACAATCAATAAAGTATGTACAAAAATCTTAAAAAGTTATAAGAGGAAGAGGGATATTGAAGACCTCTTTCTGCAAGCGAGCGCTCCCGAATATGACTTGGAGAGAATCCTCAACAAAACCATTAGTCGTCAGGCGAACCCAGAGCAAACCAAAATTAGACTGACTGAATTAACAAACGAGATTGATAGATTGATTGTGGAGTCTAGGAGGAACCAAGAAGGCTACAAAACACTGAGATCAGAAGCAGAGAATCAAGACAGACTCTTATAGTTCTTAGTAATCATTATTTCTATACTCTCTTTAATTACTGTAATATTCATATCGAGATGGATCATGGGTGCAATTAGAGAGTATAGAGAAAGAAAAGTAATTACAGACACAAGAAGACTAAAACAACAGATTGAGAAGTTGTTATACTTCTCCAATATCCCAATCTCATTATTATCATACACTTTCGGTTCCCATTCAACATAATTCAGTAATTGGAATTTACAATTTAATTTTGGAGAATCACTGGTATCTCAGACACAGGATCAGTTACTTCAAAATATCAAGTTAAACTTGAATTTTATTTACGAAAGATCATACATATTCGCAACCAATAACAACAAATGCATAAGTATTGCGAAAACTTGCTTCGTTGTTACCCTCACATAAATTTTCACTTGATATAATAGCTTGTCGATTATCTTGTTAGTGAAGATTGAAATTACTGTTAAAATTCAGCAGCATTTTTTATTTGAGTACGCAGTTCCCTTAGGCAGAAGTTAAAAAATCAGAAATAAGGGATTGAGGTCTTTCAAGCCACAAACAATTTAGGTCAGAGATAACCCACGCTGACAGTCCTGGGTTTCCTTTAATTGTACATATTATACGAAGTATCAGCGTTGCAAGGTCAGTGACATAAAACTATATTCGGCGCAAATGTTTTATTTCAATGAGCTAATAAGTTTAGTGGTGTCTGCGCTAAAGAAAAGTTTTAAGTGACTGATAATTATAATACACTAGTAACTATTAGGTACTAGAAGTGACTATAAAAGAAGTAGAATTCATTAGACTGTTACTTAACTTTCTAGTTAGAAATTCTGTGCACAATTTATTTTAATTTATTTTTATAATGTGGTAGGTAGTAGGTACAAATAACCCCACAGGACACATTTCACAGAAAACTACTTATGTACTACTGTAGTAAATCATACATATAAAATAAGTCTGCCATTTCACATCAGGTGTCTTTGAACTTAAAACTTGACTTTAAAAGTGAACCAAGCGGTAGATACTTGTATCAGTATGATCTACTGAGTCAGTTTATTTATGAATGAAGATCGTGACTAAACACAGCGCCTTAATAGGATGTTGACTTTGTATAATGACATTAATAAAGTTCTTGACATAGACATAATAGGCGATAGTCTTCCTAAATTTAAAACTAAGAAATCACTTCCTGTCGCAATATTGTTGATGCGGAAGTTTTACCTTAGTTTTTTACTTCATTTTTTTTTGTCGTAGTCTAGATATATTTGTTTCGGTTTTTAGTTTCTGTCTGCATTTTTTACATGATTTCCATTCATAATTTAAGTTTTTGGTGTCATTTTTAATTTAGTTTTAATTTATGTATCTTTTTTCTGTTCGTGGCTCTAGATCCAATTAGTTGATCCGCACAGCTTGCTGGATCTTATAACACCTATTTCTCTAGTCCCTTTTCTTTTCCGTTCTTCTCCAACTAACTAGTTTCTTTTTCTATTTCGCAAGCTGTGGCCAGTCTCTAAGTGGGTCTACAGTACTGTAAAATATGTTTTTTCTTTTCGTTTAGTTTATAATGATTTATCGTAACCCGTCGACTGTCCTATTAAATAAATAAATAAAAAATAAATTACAGCTAATTTCAATGTTGTGTCTGAATTTGATCCATCCGTTACTAGTCAAAATGTTGAATGGTGGTTACAAAGTAGGCGAATGCGCCAAAATATACTCCTGGGATGATATGCAAACCCGCCATTATGCATTACCTAAACTTGTAGGGCTCGCTAAGAAATGCGAATTCGCATATGCGAATACACAAAACCTTAACAAATTATACACTAAAACCTTCCTCACGAATCAGACTATCTATTGGTGAAAACCGTTCCATAAACCAACATCAAACCATGAAAATCCGTTCGGTAGTTTTTAAGTTTATCGCGAACAGACAGACAGACGCGGCGGGGGACTTTGTTTTATAATTTATATAATGTAGTATGAATATAAACATTTTGACTATAGTCAAATACCCAATTACCATGAAGCTGAACACGGTAAGGGGGCTCCTGATGGAGTCTGTGCTGTTTGCAAGAGAATAGCTGACCGATTGGTGGCTAGTCGCAAGGATATAGCATCTCTGAACGATTTGTCAGATGCTTTTTAGAAAAACTGTCCTAGCATCAATGTTTTCGTTATTGACGACAAAAAATATCCTACGAAAAAGAAGGTTTGCTTGCTAGTGCTAACACAAGGACTTTTCCCGGCACTATTGCATGTCCATCAGGTGGTGTCCACCATTGAAGAATAAAACAAAATGAAAATGAGCTGCTTTTGCAATGAAAGTAAAAATTGTGATCATTTCAAAATTGGTGTCATGTCATACTAGTCTAATAAAAAATCTCGACTCCGAGTCGAGGACGTTAACGGACGGAGAACGAGAATTCATCTGACAATTTTATTAACAAATGAATACACCAAAAGGTGACCACACACCTGACAGAGGATGAAGAACAACCGTCGACATCCAAAAACCATTCAAGAACGGCGACTTTATTCTTATCTAACTATCATCAAAAACGATAGAGTACTGTTACATGGCTATGTGTACAGGTTTGGAAGAGGGTGGCGAGATACAGGTAGTTTTCTGTAAAATAGGAGACAAAACCGGAAATTATTTAAAATTGATGAACAAGATATTTCATTCATCTCAGAAGATCCTTTAATTTTTTATTATTTTATTAAAGATCACACAGTGTGATGGATGGTTATGGAAGTTTTAGATTTTGTTTAAATGTATAAATTTTGTGTTTTATTTCCTTAACTAGTTTTTTTAATTTTATTGTAAAAAGGCGTCAAGCCAACACTGATAACTACTACTAATAACAGAATAGATCAAAATAGGTTATATCCATTTATGAATTACAGTCAAACCTGGGTAAGTGAGAACTGGATAAGTGATAAAACTCTATAAGTAATAGCCGTCATTTTAAGCTCCCAAAACCTCTATTAGCGAGAAACAGAAACCTCTGTAAGAGAGAGTCGTTTTTCCCTCATGGACCTCCGTAAGTGAGACTGCTACTTATCTATACCTCTATAAGCGACAGTCGAGCTTTATTTATTTATATTATTTAGGAGGAACTATAGCTACAATAAAAAAACATATTACAAATTTAACATCTGCTATTTTATGACTCATTCTTAACTTTCGTGGAACTTCCTACCATTGTTTTTGTATTGTTTTCTCGTCAATATTGTACCTATTCTATTTCGTGGAACTAAATAACGTTATTTTATCGCATTATTTTCGAATGGACACATGGAAAATGATGTTGAAGTTGGACCTCTCAACGAGGAATGGACTAAGCTTGTGTCTCACGAATCCAATATGTTAATGCCGAGCTTCGAAGATTTCGTTCAAATTGACGACGACGTAACTACCGCTGGAGAACAAACCGACGACGATATCGTTAAGAATTGTGTGAACACCTGTATTGCTGGAAATGACAGTGAAGACGAGGCACAGATTCCGGAAACAGAAATAAAGATCATTCCAATGAAGCTAGCTCTAAATGCGTTGGAAACGGTCCATCAGTACTTTGAATACGCGGCGGTTGTTGATCAAGCAATATTCGACAAAATTTATGAGTTAGAGAAAAACATTCAAAATACAAAAACAGAAACCCAAACGAAATTGACGGATTTTTTTAAGTGTAAATAAGTTCTAAATAAAATTACATAGTGCATGAATTTTTGTTTTGTTTCCGTAAGCATCTTGATACCTAGTTAAGAGATCTACAATGTAGTTTACAAAGTTTATTTTAAATTTCAACTTAACACCTACCAACTATTAAGATATCAGGAGTTGCGAACCATTGTTTTACCAACTGCTTGCTTTACGATTGTACACATATCGGTAGTATTTTATGAATTAACAATGGAATATTTAAACAAAGTATCAGGACAAAGTTTTTAAGATTATATTTTATAACATTCCTCTCGGTAACAATGGAATATTACTTCTGCATGGTTTTTAAGATTAAATATTAATATTTCTCTCGCAGAGTGCAACATAGTAGTTGTCAGCGTAGGCAGGCTTAGAGCTCCCTACCACCTTATGAGTAATCGAAGTGTTTACATACTGCGGGCTAACTCCTTCCAACTCATTCTTGTTCGGTACTCTCTCATCGTCATCACGTATAAGTGAATTCTAAACTTTCAAGTAATTTTTATATTACTTTATTAATTATTATAATTATTTTCTGTATTAACTTGTGTTAAGTAAAGTGTTAAAATTAAATTCAGTTTTTAATCGAATTTAAAATCTTTAATTGAAACTCCAATACGTCGTCTCCCACGTAAAACAAATCGATAATTCGATAGTCGATCCCGTCGCGATCATAACCGCATCGAGTTCGCGACGAGTCTACAGAGCATCGAGCATCACCAGCACGCTCATCACCGCTTTCACGAACCATCACTACCTACCCTTATAAAGTACTTATATGTCGATATCTAATGAACGTAACATATACACACTATTAAACATATATATATACATAATATATGTTGTGCATATTATGCACATAATTTTATCATACTACATATTTACTATTGTTGTTATTGCTGCGTACCTCTACAAGAGAGAAACGCTACCCATATGCCTGCATTAGCGAGAAACTCGGGTTAGTGAGAACCTCTATAAGCGATACTGAGATTGTGCTCCCTTGAACTCTCGCTTATCCAGGTTTGACTACTTCAAATCAAATAAAGTAAAATTCACTTCTAAATAACGAAATAGGAAATATCCAAACTTAATTAATGTTTTCCAGGAAAGTCATATGACATATCATTTCAATCAAATTGAACTACATACATTAATACTTAATGTTATTCTTTTCAAATGACCAGGACAGAATTCATCTCGTAAGTAAATTGAATTACCTACAATCATCTGTTTTAGAGTAATACTAACCACGAATAACGAGTTAGTTGGGATGTATCAATTTTTGATGTTAACGGACAAATTGTAGACAATCTTTGAAGTGACAGCTCTAAATCTCATGCTATCCTTTTCCACAAGGAGCATAATGAAAAGGAAAGCATGAGTATTATAATAACATAATACTGAACTGTTTACATCTTATTTTACAAATCATTGATAAATTTAATTGAGTTAGACACTAGTAAATGTGTTCTACTGAATGAGTTTTATACTTCTATATTAATTAGGTTGGTATAGAGATCATACCTACAACAGAATTGAGGACTAATCAATATACTTAGACCATTTTGACATTAAAGAATGTTGAGTGACATGGAATGAATTTCAGACAAACAAGACCATTCTCAAATAACTCAGCATCAAACAGCATCTTGAGTTTGAAGCGCAAAGTTTTCACAGATTTTACAAATATTTCAGTTTTCACGTAGTATTTTTAATTTTATATATTTTATTAGATCAAACATGAGTAAACGCAAAACCGAAATGGACAGCCCGCCGGTACTACGAAAAATTTTCAAACTGCTATGGACCACATACACTGACAGAGGTTCGCAAACAGAAACAACGTCAAATGAAGAAATCGAAAAAAGGGCAAATGAAGAAGTGGTTGCCGCAGCCGCCGAAGAAGAGCCCGCAAAAGAAGAGCCCGCAATACAAGAGCCCGCAATACAAGAGCCCGCAAAACAAGAAAATACGGAACAGGCAAACATAGAAATAGGGGCCGCGGCCGCCCAACAGACAATAGAAAAAATTAATTCACATTTCAGTGCTGCTGGACAACTACCGCACCGCCACCGTCAACAACTAGACCCGCCCCCGCACTCATCCGCAAAGCGAGTGTAGGAATTGAATAGAATAGAATAGAATAGAAATATTTTTTATTCAAATAAACTTTTACAAGTGCTTTTGAATAGTCAATGAATCTACCACTGGTTCGGAATGCCTTTCCTGCCGAGAAGAACCAGCAAGAAACTCGGCGGTTGCTCTTTTCAAAACAGATTTACAATACATTAAATACTATGCTATATATGCAGTGTTTCCACAATGAGGAAAGTTCCAAAAATGCATACAGACTAACTTCTATCTTAAGAATAAATCTTGCATCTTGCATAAAATCTTGCATCGCGGCGACAACAGAATTTGAGTTATTTTCAAATTTATTGGACCACTAGCTGACCCAGCGAACTTCGTACCGCCACTTTATAAATGAAAAATTAGTTAAATAAACATTTTCCAGTGGACCAAATTGTGAATCTAAGCCATCCTCGAATCCCCTTGAACTTACACAAAAAATTTCATCAAAATCTATCCACCCGTGTAGGAGGAGTTCAGTGATATACACACGCACACAAGAAATATATATATTAAGATTACCAAACTGTTGTTACAAAATTGTTGTAACAAAATTGTTTTAAATGAAACCAAAGTAACCAAATTGTAATTGTTAAGCTTGGTGTACAATATTGGTTCGACACCGAAACAATACTCTTAAATTCTCAATTTTTCTTTGCTTATTTCATAGATTTGTGTTGTGATGATGTCACGTTTACTTTACGACACGCCCAAATTACTGACACAGGTCAATTTCAATTAATCGCCCACTCAGCTTCATGTCAGTTGTCTATGGGAAATCATTGTTCCTGTGTACCTCTGGAAAAAGTTAATACAGTGAAATACTTAGGAATTGTAATCGATGGACAATTGTCTTTCCAGGCTCATATTAATGCTATCACACAACGAGTCCGCAAATTAACAGCCGTTTTTAAAAACATCAGACACGTTGTGGATACAAAGACACTAAAAAACGTTTACAGTGCTCTTTGCGAACCAATTTTATCATACTGCAACACTGCTTGGGGTGGCGCATGTGTAACACATATGCTCCCACTGGAGAGAGCTCAAAGACTGGTGCTAAAAATTGCCACCTGTAACCTTTTTATTATCCAACCTGCGACCTATACCAACAATATCAGGTCTTGACGGTCAGACAATTGTTCATTTAAAACACCATAACGCTACAACATGCCAAAAACAAATTCAAAGAAAATTTTATAGAAAAGCGAAGACAGGACAAAATTTGTGGAGTTACACGCTGTAGAACTCGTTTTGCGCAGAGACACCAATGTTTTCTCGGACAATATTTATACGATACAGCTAGTAAGGAAATGAAGATTCATTCATTGTCTCGATATAACTGTAGACTAAAGGTGAAGACTTGGCTTCTAACACTGTTGTGATACTCTGTGGTATACTTTGTTGTATTAAGTACTCTCTACTGTAGTCTGTGTTGTTCTTTGGGTCTTGTCCGTGTCCGCGATGGAAGTATAATTGTACTTGTATTTAAGTAATGTTTTTGAAATAAAAGTAAAATGATATTGTGAGAAAATGTTGCTTGTTATTATCATGTGAAGTATCTTGCACCTAAATATATAAAAGGTTATGGGCGGCACCGTGGAATTCGTGGAACGTAACACGAATAAAATAAATTTTTTGGAAGGCTGCGAAAATGGCGTCGGATTACACTCGAGTCGTTCAAGGTTTGCCACAACTCACGGAAAAAACGAATTATGGAAATTGGAAGTTCAGAGTAGAACTATTGTTGGAGGAAAAGGGAGTATTGTATGTTTTGAAGGGCACAAAAAGTGAAAACTTCAAAAAGGATGATGCCCGGGCGCGGTCAATTATTGCGCAATGCGTTGAAGAGAAGTACATACAAATTATAAGAAAGGCAGAAAGTGCTATCTCAATGAGCATGTTTAGATCAATTCTTAATCTCAGTGATGATGTTTAGATCAATTCTTTGAAAGAAAAACCGTTTTCACTAAACTAAATTTACGGAAAAAATTAATGCAACTTAAGTTTAATTCAGGGAAATTGCAAGATCACTTCTTGACATTTGATAATATAACAAGCCAAATAGAGGGTATGGGCGAGAGTGAGAAAATCTGTTATTTGTTACTTGGCATGCCACCACAATATGAAGGTGTGATAACAGCGTTAGAAACTATGAGTTGTGATAAAGAATTGACCATAGATTTTATAAAAACTCGTCTGCTGGATGCTGAAATTAAAATCAAAGGAAAAATTGAGGAAACTAAGGAAGAAGTAAAGGGAATAATGATACAGACACTGCAGTTGATTTTAGTGCACAAACCTGCTACAGATGTGGCCGCAAGGGTCACAAACAATTTCAGTGTTTTTCTAGAGGCAGAGGAAATAATTATAGAGGCAAAGGAAACAATTACAGAGGAAGAGGAAATAATAGAGGTAAAACAAATAACTATGGTGAAAGATATCAAAATGCAAATGTAAGTGAGACACAAGTAAGTGATGAACAAAGCTTAAACTTTAACATGCATGCAAGTACATATGAATCTACAGCCAATTTTATTGAAAGCGAAGGTACAATAAAGTACATAATTGATTCAGGCGCATCAGAGAATCTGATTCAAGACAAATTTATGCAGTATATGGCAAAAATTGAAAATTTAAAATGTGAAATAAAAATAAAAATAGCAAATGGATCTTATTTAACTGCTACTAAAAAAGGAATATTAACAGCTCATTGTCAAGGAGCAACATTAAATGTAGAAGCATTAATTCCCAACTAACAAATTATCGTCGTACAATAGTTTAGTAAACGTTATCTTATTACCACAGCTAAGTCACACTAACGTTTTAATAACGTTTGCTAAACGCGAAAAGGGCCCCATTTATACGACGTACGTTGTTGTATTATCGTCATACAATAGTCATAAGATGACTTCGTTGAAGTCATTTAAAAGTCGTAAAAACGTTAAGAAATTACCATTTTCATCGCACAGTAGTTTCATTATAACTTTACAACGACTAGTTCGTCACATAGTGGTCATACAGGTGATTTGAATGACTAAAACGGTTTATTAGAATCAAGTAACAACACCTATATGACTGATTTATATTTCTTGATATAGTCTTGCGTGTTCGTGGCTTTGAAGGTGCAAAATAAATAATTACAAGGAAATAAAAGGTGAGTGTTATTTAATTTTCATATCTTGCTAACTGTGACTGTTTCTAATTCCGTTTAGTTCGACTGGGAATTTAAGTTTTATGATAATATACCTATGTAAATACTATTCATATTTTCATGCCCCTTCATAGTTTTGTGTTTGAAACATTATATTATTATGAATAACAATAGTGTTTGTTTCAAAAAATGCAAGACATATTGCTTTTGTCGTACACTTATCTCTATGTGACGTTGTAAAGACAGTAAGTCATATTAAGGTTATTTCAAGACCTTGTATGGTCTTGGAAATAACCTTTACGCCATTGCTGTTAGGGTTCCTCAAAAAACTAAAAATAATTTTTAATTTAGCAATATAAGTAGTAATTTCAATAATCTTTACCTAAATTTATTTCAGGCATAAGCTGATTGTAGTAAAAGCGCAGTGCAGATTACAAAACATTTTAATTATTATTCATATTATTCAAATACCTTTTATCTGAAATAATGATACTCGTACAATATTTGGATGTAGATAAATTTTTAACTAAAGCAGATTTTAAACTTCTTAATAAATTGATTTGGCCTTGGGAAAGCACTCATTTTATATTATCGGACAAGTGCTATGGTTGCCAGAATACCATTGACTTTCATTCTAAACGGCTATTCCATTTCATTGTATCAAATAAAAATCAAATTCGTAATTTATTGCATTTTAGGGATTTTTGGTGCAACTACTGTTTAAAGTTTACCGTCTACAATCATTTTGTGCAAGATGAATGTGACTATTGTTTCTACTCAGTTCCGGAAGGAACTAAAAAATAGTGAATACCTACCCACATCACTATTTTACCCTTACCTACCTTAAATTTCAAAAGTTCTCGCTTATCATCTCAATGTAAATTTTATTTAGTAAGTAGGTATCCAATGTATTCTGTCTCATAATATTTTAAATTTATAAACAAATTTAAATTGATGACCATGCAATACACAATCTAAGTACCTACAATTTAACAAATCAATAAACAAAAATGTTTACCACGACCACGACACAAACATGCCACCTCTGCCGCTCTTCACCTCCCGCCGCTGCCTGCCGCGCTCCCGCACTTGCCTTCTGTTCTGTCAGTTCAGTAGCGAAACACATTTCTCCGTGAGTGAACGTCCCGCTCGCGTCAAAACGTGCAGTTCCGAGAATATTGGTTAGTTTTTAAACTTAATTAACAATAACAGTTATAAAATAGATCGAAAACATAATACCTACTATCTAGCACAACTATCTAAGTACTTTGTCACTTACTTACCCCATTTACGCCAACAGTAGGGAAAAATAGGTACACGTTTCTTCAAAATCGGTTAAGTAGTTTTTAAGATATGAACTAAAACGTATATAATAAATAAAACCGACTTCATAATAAAACGTAACAAATAAAAATTTATATTTGGAGTCGGTAGCATACCAGCCAAATAGATAGGTACCTAAAAGTGCCCGGAGTGCCTAAAGTAGTACCGCGACTCCAAATATAAATTGTTACCTATCTCTTAAGTTTTATTATGAAGTCGATACATTTTTGTTAAAATGTTATTATATAATAATAATTAATTCAAGATTGTAATGAATTTGAATTTGTTTACCCGCTCAATGCCGTTAGTTGGTGCCCGCAAATAATGCACATGCAAGCAAATTCAAATTCATTACAATCTTGTCATGGAATGCCACGGATTACCGCCTGATATCATTAACAATAATTAATTCATATAGAGGGTGACTATGCATGTATTTAATTTTAGGTATTGAATGTACTCATCAATATGAACAGTTTTTACTATGGGAGCAACTTCGAAATCTCGTCACGTCACGACCAAAATGTATGGAACACTGTTTTTTTTTCGAGATTTTTAAGTTGCTCCCACAGTAAAAGTTGTTCATATTGATGAGTAAATTCACTACCTAAAATTAAATACACGCATAAAAAGTCCCAATGTATTTTTAATTAACACTTTTTTAACATAATGGTTATATTACAATAGGAAATAAGATTCAGTAATTTGCAGATTTAATACGTGATGTAAGTAGTCCAAGTTTGTTAGTTTATGAGATGGGTTATTATATCGTTCGTTTTTTTGCAGCGCAAACATGCCCTTCAAAATAGTTCAAACAAAGGAACGAGGAAAATTTCAACTCACAATTGTCCCCGATAAATGGGAACAAAATACGATTCTTCATTGGCCAAAACGGAGAGTAGAAGAGCTAATAGAACAAGACTTATCTTACCCTGACGATTCGTGGCTCACTATGAAGTGTCAGGTGAAAAGGACCGGATTAATTTCCAAAAGAAGCGCAGAAGCTGAACTAACTACCATGTTACTAGAAAGTGACACAGATACTGAAGGAATATCACCACAAACGAACAAGACACAAATAGAGAACTCTGTTCAACAATGTTTTGATGAAATTGCTAGCATTTGTGTATCTGTAAGTACCAACCTACCAACAAAGTTATATACCTACTTAGTCATTTAAATTGAAAGAGTCTTGGTGGGCTAGCGGTGAACGGGTCGGAGGACTCTTGAGCGAGAGGTCTCGGGTTCGATCCTAGTGCCGGACACCATGTACCAATGACTTTTCTGAGTTATTAGATGTTTCACTAACCGATGCTCTAACTGAGATAAAAAACATCATGAGGAAACCTTCGCATTCAGGTGACTGAATGTGTTACCATGATCCGAGTTGATCAGGTTACCCTGGTAACAAGGTCACAGAGGTCAGACCTGATCTGTCATATCCTGGATCATGTTCAAAAGTGGACCCCGGGCGCTTGTGCGCGAGTGCAAGCGGGATAACGCTGAGATAGTTATTATTATTTTAGTAATTTAAATTGACAGCGTCTTATAATACTTTTTTATCAACAGAACCAAACCACCGAGGCGCCGAACAAAGAAGAGTCAAGCAATAAGGAACAGGCCAGTAACATCGTCTACCAATATATTACAGATACACCTCAAACATCAGAACAGGTTACCTTGCAAGTGGAAGATGATAATTTTCAGAACACTGAAGCTATTTCGAACATTTTAGCAATAACCGGAGTACTGCAACAGAATCAACAAATCATTTTAGATTATATGAAAAAGATGGAGGAGAACATATTGCATAAATTATCATATATAAGTACACAGGTAGACACCATTGCAGAGCGGAATATGATGGTCGGCAAAAAAGACAAAATAGAAAATGTGGCATTTAAGATCATATCTAACAAGGAAGATTTAAATACTTTTGAACAACAGTTAGAAGATCCGATGTATCGAGCAAATATTAAAACCCAACTGTCGTGTGTTTGTGGAAAGGGAAAAGGACGCGGACTCAGTAATGCTTATTCATTAGCAGACGTAATGTTCACAAGGCATTTTATGACACAATGTTCTTGGGGCGGCGGTACAAAAAAAGAGATAAGCAAACTTTGCTTTAAAACCTACACAAAAACTGTTGAGTTATTCTTTAGTGTCATTCATGAATCGGATGCTGATTATACAAAGAAAGAAAATGAATCATTTTTCAAAAACATAATGCGTCATTCAGTCAGTAGAAACAAACAGATTATTCTTCGAGCTGCATCAAGTAGACGTAGATCGCAAAAACAGTCAAACATTTCGACTCTTTCAGCACCAACAGCTAAGGATAATGATGCATTAACAGATAATAATAGTGATTTATCAGCTAACACAACAGTTGACAACGCTAAAAGCACTATTGCAGCACCTGCAGCAGAGCCAGCAGAAGTGGCAGCTGCTATTAGTGACTAGCATTATGGCTTCTGAAATTAATTTTCTTTTAACGTTCTACCTAATTATTTAGTTTGTTTGTAGGTATACGAAATCGAAAAATTTGTTAGTTCCGGGCCCTTGTTTCTTGGGTAAAGTGGTTTAGTCTATATGACATATTAGAACATTTGCACTGAATAAAAAATACCTCTGTGCAATAAGTAAAAGAAATACTATTTGATTTTATTTTATTTGCTCAAAATACTTAAGAATGTAATTTATGACTGTACTTAGTTACCTACTAAAGTATGGAATAATTTTTGTTATCTTAATTTTAAACAAATTTTAACCACATTCTTAGTATAGGTAAGGGTTGATAAAACAAAAGTTTATAATTAACACTCATCGTATGTGATTTAGAATACTTAAAAATTAAACTTAAGACTAGATTGTTATCATATATAAAAGTAATTAGTACTTTTTGTTAAGTATTGTGATTATAAAGACTCAAATAATGATTAATGACTGAATAAGTATGTAGTACAAAATTATTGTATAAGTGGTACTATCTGTTGATAATGCTTAACGTTTTCTATTCGTGATTTTGCATGTTTGTAAAAAAACTTAATTAAAAGAAGTTTTTATAGAAGTTTCGTATTTCTTTTATTTTAAATAAATCCTTTACAGAGTATGGATGAGAGGTACAAAATATATATGCTCATTATGAGGAATGCCAACAATTTTACATTTGATATTCTCTACAAGGGACGTATAATCCGATTTAATGGTGTTGTTAACATCACACATATAAATGCCAAGGAATGAAGATTTCATAGGAACTTCAAATGCATCAGTGCAATTTTCCAAGCTATTCCCTTTGATCTGTATCTCTCCACCATCATCATTTATAGACATAATTTCAATGACTTTATTTTCGGTACTTAAAAACCATTTATTATGACTTTCTGTTGACAAAATAAATTTTTTTAAATGAACAATAGACACAATACCATTCTTATTTCTTTTGGTACTATAAAAAGGATATTCTGTACGTTGCTGGTCACAGTTTTGTAATTCTATATGTCTTTGCTCTATAAGTCTTTTTGCAATTTGGCTTAAAGGTTTGTTTCCTTGTCTTACCATTTTTTTAATACTGTAAAGTTTATTTTCAAACGGGTAAGCGTTAAAGTTTTGCAAAATACCAAATCTTTTTACTTCATCTATAAGGTGACAAAGGTTATGTACATTACTAGTCATATATTGTTTTCCATAAATTTTCGCATATGTTGTAATGAAGTACTTTAACATTTCGTCTGCAAGTCTAAGGTATGTAAAATGTTTCTCATTGAAACATACTGTAATAGCGCAAAAAAAAGTTAAAAAGTGGTAGTATACTTCAAAACACAACACATCCTTTAAAATAATGAAGCTAAGGTACATTAGAAATGAGTGGAATTCAGAGGCTTTCCAATATGCCAAAACATCCAAAGATCTAATGGACCTATGAATTTCCGTCGGCAATTTGCAAGAAAGTAAGAAGTCAGATATTTTACATATATTTCTGGAGCACAATTTCGTTAAGTTTTTGTTTCCAAAATTTCCATCTCGCCAACCCATTAGAAGTCTTTTCGTTATACCTAAGTCTATTAAATGTAAGGAATCCCCTACAGGTATATCTTCAATAATATCCATGGTTTCCAGCTGAAGTAGAGGAGAATCATACTTATGATGATCTCCATATTTTTTTGATCTGAAATCAGCATCATTACGTTTGGAACAGTCTATCTTAAAAAATATAACAGTGTGGGATATATCTGAGTACTCTCCAACTACTGTGCATTTCAAACATCCATGTTTTCCGTTAAAATTACAAACTCCTGGAACGAAATTAAATTATATAATAACAATTTAAAAATATTCCTAAATTCACTTCTATTAGGCTGCTTACCTTTGATTAACGCTCTAGCTGGAGAATCGCAAATAAAAGCCTTAATTTGAATGGTGCAGATTTTTTTAAAGGCTTTTCTTTGTTTCAATTTCCATAGGGTTTTGAAGAAGATCCTTCAATTCTTTCACAAGATGCGTTAAGTAAGCATCTAAGTCGCTTGGTTTGCCTGTTCCTTCATATATACCAACAACAATTGGTGAGAGATGTATTTTTTCATAAATTTGGCAAAGTATAGGCCATACTTGATGTCGTGAGCTTTTATAAAGAGGGAGACCATCTATATTAAATATTAATGAAATTATATCTGGAACATCATCAATATGTTCTAATGTTTCTTGTAGTTGCAACGATAATCCATTATGCCAATATTTACCTGCACCTACTGAAAAAAAGTACAAATTGGTCTCATTTGTTCCGAGAAGAGTTCTTGGATCTTTTGGAACAATGGTTGGAAGTCTTTTGTTGAGGATTCCGTTCAAACTTTTGAGGGCCTGATGCGGAATATTAAAGTTAAGAGCCCATTTTTTCAAATCTTCCCGAAACATGTTGTCTTTGTCGTCATCTCTATCAGATGATTCACTAATTGATTCTCTTCTGCTTGACAAGTCTGAATTTTCACTATATTCATCTAAAAATAAAAATAAAACATTACATTTCAAATAATAATCATTATGTAGTAAATAAAATAAATTTAAAAATATTGAAAAACTCTCATGAATATTCTTGAAGCGGTAATAAGTAATGAATAAAGCTTACCATATGTTACCATAGCAGACCCACTAGGAACACTTTTAATAACGTCAACTGTAAATAAAATAAATTTTCGTATAGGTATATAATGTCAGCATTTATGTATCTATTAAAAACGATCTATCAATACAACATTTAGGTACTGATAAAAAAATAATTTAATATCGGATAAAATCATAGTAGTATAAAATATTTTATAGTTACAAAAATAAATATTGATACTGAACCCTTTTGTTGTTCTTGTGTTGTATGCTTTTCTTCTTCAGTATTTGTGACCAGTGCCACAGTTGTTGCTGTTGTACTTTTGAATAAAAGGAAATTGCGATTTACTTTCCTTTTGAAAGCTCCACTACGTTTAAGTTTTCTCCACGAATTTTTTGCTTGCATTTTTCGAATTAAACAATGGTGTTAAGAGTGTAACTTTTCGTTAGTATGGCGGCCAAGTCGCTTAAAAGTAAAAACTTGTCTCAAATGCGACAACAAGGCTGGTTAAAGTCAGGACATGACCTTTAATCGACATCTTGTAATATAGAGATCATATTTAAGTCAAAATGAACAACCAAGTCATTCAAGTGTCTCAAATTAACTGTTGTAAGACAAAATGGGGGATTGTTTTACAAACGTCATTTTCAAAACGTGTGTACAACTGCTTCATTATATAAATGTCACATACAGGTTTTTCTATCACCTAATTTGGTTAGTTGAAACCGTTTATTGGACTGTAACGTTAGTATGACTATTGCATTATCGTACTAACGTTATAGTTAAAACTGTAATATAACGTCGTGTAGTTTAGTCTTGCTGACGTTGCTATGACCAGTTTATTATGACATATAGTCGCACGACTAAGAAGTTAAATGGAAGACGTCTATAGGACCTAGTAGTCATCTCTTTACTATTGTAAGACTGCAATACAACTTAAAGTCGTACAAGCCTTGTCTTATATGATGTTTTTGTTTGTTGGGTTGTACCTGGGTTGTGTAATAATTTGTTGTCTGTAAAACAGTTAATGAATAAAGGCTATATGTTAATATTCAAGGATAATACATTAAAAATAATTAAAGATGGAAAAACATTTTATGGTGAAATGTCAGGAAAATTATGTATATTAAAAATGAATATAAATAACAAAGAAATTTGTAATATGACAAAACAAGAGAATTTATGGCATGAGAGATTGGGACATCCAAATAGAAAATATCTAAGCATAATGCAGTTACCATATAGTAAAGAAATGTGTGATGTGTGTATGAAAGGCAAGAGTACCCGCTTACCATTTAAAACTGTGACCAAACCGAAATCTAGTCAAATTGGTGAACTTATTCACACAGACATTGAAGGACCAGTGCGTACTCCAACTAAAGTTTGTAAGTAAACATTATCCGATAATTATCGGATGATTATCTGATAATTATCAAGAAGCGTAATTATCTTGATAATTTGGAACCCTGGCCAACGGGACCCTATTACTAAGCCTCCGCTGTCCGTCCGTCTGTCAGCGGCCTGTATCTCGTAAACCGTAATAAATAGACAGTTGAAATTTTCACATATTTTGTATTTCTATTGCCGCTATAATAACAAATAATAAAAATTAAATTATATTATATTATAATATAATATTAAATTATATTATTATATTTTAATTTAAATTTTTTTAACGGAACCCTAAAAGAGCGAGGCCCGACTCGCACTTGGCCCAATTTTTTTTTTATCTGTAAAGGCTTTTCTAGGCATTATTATTTTGATGGTACTCCACCCACTGCCAACTATACTTATATTGGTGAGTAATCCATTTTTTCGAGTTGCTGAAATAGCCTCAGTTATGACACGTAAACGATTCAAGAATGTATTAGAAAACCTACATTTGAACGTTAATTCAGAGATTTCATCAAGAGGAACTCATGATTATGACAAATTGTACAAACTTCACCCACTTCTTGAGATGCTCAACAAAACTTGTCAAAGTGCTGCAAAAACCACAACTTCCCAGTCTATAGATGAGTTGATGATACAATTCAAAGGCATGTCACCACTGTAACAGTACATGCCACTAAAAACTATAAAAAGAGGTTATAAAGTGTGGACTAGAGCAGACAATGAGACTGGCTATGTTTTTGAGTTCCAAATTTACAAAGGTAAATGTGATGACCAATCAACAGAATTCAGGTTAGGAGCCAATGTTGTCAAATCTCTTACACAGAAGCTTATCCGCACGTTTGGCGTTTGCCGCAAACTCCAAACCTCTACAAACGTTTGCCTTGAATTTGCGCCTAGCCAAACCTACGCAAGCCAAACGTGTGGATGAGGCTTAATAGATGAGGGGTTCCTGGATATTTATGACATTTTAACACCCTAAATTCTAATCCTTAAAGGCCTGTAAAGTTTTTAAAGTCAGACAAACTGCAGGAGAAACAAAGAAAAACTAACTTAGATCAAGCTGTGCCAAAAACATAGTCAAAACATACACAGAAGTAATGGAGTTGTAACATTTGCTAGCTACAATGCTCAATTGAAAAGGGTTGTGTAACGAAGAATTCGCACTGATTAGAATGGACTTTGTACTTGCTTGGTTATCAGATTCAGTATCTATGTAAACAGTGCTATATATATTACAAACTAACTAAATTGAATCAACACATACAATGTTCCTCGCAAATTAATTTTTTCATGTTAATTTTTGTGTGAATAGTAATAAATTTATATTCTTCAGTTACAACCCGATCACATAGTGGTTGTAAGAGGTGATGACGATCTTTCAATAAGAAGGCTGCCTCTGAGGCACTAGCGCTTAGTAGGAAAACCTATGCATTCTAGTGCGAGCTTTGGCGGGACATTGTGGACTAAATAGACATGTATAACCTCAAGCTCCAGGGCTCAGATATATGCAGGCTCTGCCAGGAATCTGTGGAAACACCGTTGCATATTATCTGTTACTGCCCCGCTTTAATGCATAAACGAAGCATCCATCTAGGGAAACACATCGTGCACCCTGAGCAGGCTACACTCATCCCAGCCAAGGAAGTGCTGCTGTTCCTGGCGGCAACGAGTATCGGAGAGGAGCTTTAAAAAGTGGCGAGCACAATGGACCGGCGACGGTCGACGTGCTACAGGGCCTCAGGACCTGCATAGCCGCAAAGAAGAAGAAGAGGTGACAACACTTCTGTTTGATGAGGCTCTAATATGTATGCTGGGTTCTTCTACCACTTGCATTTATGCATGTATAGTCAATCTGAACTTAGAATTCAGATCAAGGAATGTCATAGTACAAACCTCCAGCTCAACCTTCACCACACCATCACCTAACTTAAACTGAATATTTTAATTATTGATACACCCAGAGTCTCCCTAAAACCTTTTTTCTACTGAGTTCAGAACTCTCAAACCTTACAGGGTCCTGTTAAAGAATGGATTGAGAAAATCACTGAGTCTGTACTACTGGCCTTTTTACTTGATCACTTCAAATCTAAGCCTTCTTTTTACACAACAATCCCTTACGTCTGGCACTTTTTTGCCTTCTTTTGTTAAGTATTCACTCACAGTACTCTTCAAACTTTGCTACACCAGACATCACAAATTCGAGTTAATTTCAATGGATTCTCAGAGGGGTCCTGATTACCAGAGGAATCACGAAACCCTCTTAACTCTGAAGGGGCCAGAGCCCAGAATTTGGGTGTTTATTTTATGCCAAACTAGTAATCTTACCCCTATTTTAGACTCTAGAGCTCCCTCTTCACATCTCCTTCAATTCAATTCCGCCATCTTGTTACTTCAGTTCAGTCTTCAGTCAAACTTCAAACTTCAAAGAGAAACAATATATAGATCAAAGAGAATGTAATCACTAATCACTACGTTTTAAGGTCGCTACATACGTAACGTGGACGGGACGGCGCGGCGTTTAAACGTGGACGGAATGGGGACGGAAGTCGGAACGTGTTTAGTAAACACTGACGGGAATTTTTAATGCACACGCACCGTGACAGTTTAGGGTGGAACCACACCTGTGAGGATCGTTTCGGATTTCGCCCATACAAAACTGTCAAATTCCATAGAAACGTGAACGGATCAATTCGGCTTTTCGCATCGATTCGGCTTTCGCATTTTTTGTACCTAAAAGTGCCTAAAATCCTTACAAGTGTAGCTCACGTTTCGCATGCGAAAGGATCCTTTCGCATCCTTACGGATCCGTAAGGATGCGAACGGATCCTTACGGACGCGAACGGATCCGAAAGGATCCTTACGGATCCGTAAGGATCCTTACGCGTGCGAAAGCGTCATCGGCAACTAGGGAAATGCATGAAGTGCCAAAAAGTATCGATATATCGATGAAATTAGTTTTTATCTCAAGTATGTATGCAAACACAGGTGCCACTTTTCCGCCATGTTGAAATTCTTTGTTATTGGACCGATTTCGTTCAAAATCGATATTTGGGCTTCCCTGGGCTCAAATAAGAGGAAATGATTTGCAAAATTATAAAAAGTCGCCGCCATATTGAAATTCTTTGTTATTGGACCGATTTCGTTCAAAATCGATATTTAGGCTTCCCTTGGGTCAAGAAAGAGGAAATAGATGCCAAAATTTTAAAAAGTGACCGCCATATTGAAATTCTTTGTTATTGGACCGATTTCGTTCAAAATCGATATTTAGGCTTCCCTTGGGTCAAGAAAGAGGAAATAGATGCCAAAATTATAAAAAGTCGCCGCCATATTGAAATTCTTTGTTATTGGACCGATTTCGTTCAAAATCGATATTTAGGCTTCCCTTGGGTCAAGAAAGAGGAAATAGATGCCAAAATTTTAAAAAGTGACCGCCATATTGAAATTCTTTGTTATTGGACCGATTTCGTTCAAAATCGATATTTGGGCTTCCCTGGGCTCAAATAAGAGAAAATGATTGGCAAAATTATAAAAAGTCGCCGCCATATTGAAATTCTTTGTTATTGGACCGATTTCGTTCAAATTCGATATTTAGGCTTCCCTTGGGTCAAGAAAGAGGAAATAGATGGCAAAATTTTAAAAAGTGGCCGCCATATTGAAATTCTTTGTTATTCGACCGATTTCGTTCAAAATCGATATTTAGGCTTCCCTTGGGTCAAGAAAGAGGAAATAGATGCCAAAATTTTAAAAAGTGACCGCCATATTGAAATTCTTTGTTATTGGACCGATTTCGTTCAAAATCGAAATTTGGGCTTCCCTGGGCTCAAATAAGAGAAAATGATTGGCAAAATTATAAAAAGTCGCCGCCATATTGAAATTCTTTGTTATTGGACCGATTTCGTTCAAATTCGATATTTAGGCTTCCCTTGGGTCAAGAAAGAGGAAATAGATGCCAAAATTTTAAAAAGTGACCGCCATATTGAAATTCTTTGTTATTGGACCGATTTCGTTCAAAATCGATATTTAGGCTTCCCTTGGGTCAAGAAAGAGGAAATAGATGCCAAAATTATAAAAAGTCGCCGCCATATTGAAATTCTTTGTTATTGGACCGATTTCGTTCAAAATCGATATTTAGGCTTCCCTTGGGTCAAGAAAGAGGAAATAGATGCCAAAATTTTAAAAAGTGACCGCCATATTGAAATTCTTTGTTATTGGACCGATTTCGTTCAAAATCGATATTTGGGCTTCCCTGGGCTCAAATAAGAGAAAATGATTGGCAAAATTATAAAAAGTCGCCGCCATATTGAAATTCTTTGTTATTGGACCGATTTCGTTCAAATTCGATATTTAGGCTTCCCTTGGGTCAAGAAAGAGGAAATAGATGGCAAAATTTTAAAAAGTGGCCGCCATATTGAAATTCTTTGTTATTCGACCGATTTCGTTCAAAATCGATATTTAGGCTTCCCTTGGGTCAAGAAAGAGGAAATAGATGCCAAAATTATAAAAAGTCGCCGCCATATTGAAATTCTTTGTTATTGGACCGATTTCGTTCAAAATCGATATTTAGGCTTCCCTTGGGTCAAGAAAGAGGAAATAGATGCCAAAATTATAAAAAGTCGCCGCCATATTGAAATTCTTTGTTATTGGACCGATTTCGTTCAAATTCGATATTTAGGCTTCCCTTGGGTCAAGAAAGAGGAAATAGATGGCAAAATTTTAAAAAGTGGCCGCCATATTGAAATTCTTTGTTATTCGACCGATTTCGTTCAAAATCGATATTTAGGCTTCCCTTGGGTCAAGAAAGAGGAAATAGATGCCAAAATTTTAAAAAGTGACCGCCATATTGAAATTCTTTGTTATTGGACCGATTTCGTTCAAAATCGATATTTGGGCTTCCCTGGGGTCAAATAAGAGGAAATGATTTGCAAAATTTTAAAAAGTGACCGCCATATTGAAATTCTTTGTTATTGGACCGATTTCGTTCAAAATCGATATTTGGGCTTCCCTGGGCTCAAATAAGAGAAAATGATTGGCAAAATTATAAAAAGTCGCCGCCATATTGAAATTCTTTGTTATTGGACCGATTTCGTTCAAATTCGATATTTAGGCTTCCCTTGGGTCAAGAAAGAGGAAATAGATGGCAAAATTTTAAAAAGTGGCCGCCATATTGAAATTCTTTGTTATTCGACCGATTTCGTTCAAAATCGATATTTAGGCTTCCCTTGGGTCAAGAAAGAGGAAATAGATGGCAAAATTTTAAAAAGTGACCGCCATATTGAAATTCTTTGTTATTGGACCGATTTCGTTCAAAATCGATATTTGGGCTTCCCTGGGGTCAAATAAGAGGAAATGATTGGCAACATTATAAAAAGTGACCGCCATATTGAAATTCTTTGTTATTGGACCGATTTCGTTCAAAATCGATATTTAGGCTTCCCTTGAGACAAGAAAGAGAAAATAGATGCCAAAATTTTAAAAAGTCACCGCCATATTGAAATTCAAAATCGATATTCAAAATCGATATTTCGGCTTCCTGTGGTCAAGAAAGAGGAAATATTTGCCATAACACATCTACACATGATGTAATCCATCCCTAATCCCTAATCCCTAAGAAATTTTCTATTGCTAATGAAAAACTTCAATAACTGTGGTTATCCTACTTGATTGTTGAATTGGAATTTTTTACTTATTCTCGATACTGCGGATAATGTAAGCGTGATTTAAGTACAATCAGCGCCATCTATCAGTGGTTTTCCAAAATCCCGCGGGAACCTTGGATTTTTCCGGAATAATTTGTAGCCTATATGTTTATCCAGGGTATAATCTATCTCCATTCCAAATTTCAGCCAAATCCATCCAGTAGTTTTTGCGTTAAAGAGGAACAAACATACATACAAACTTTCGCCTTTATAATATTAGTAGGAAGTAGGATACGCTCTAAATCGGGAGTCCCAGTAAAAGGTTTAGCACTTTTATCTTGAAGTTTTGATAAAGCATCTATTAATGTTGCTTGAAGTCGCGCTATGCTAGGGAGAAATTTTCGATAAAAATTAATCATATCTTCTAAATCCCTGTACTGTTTTAGGTAGAGGAAAATCCTGTAAACTCTTAATGCGGTCAGCAGGAGAGCCAATCCCTGGAGCGCTTATTTTGTATCCAAGGAAACGAACCTCTGGAACATTAAAATACCATTCTTCTCGTTATTAACTATACCGTATCCTTCAAAAACGTTTGAAAAGAATACGTAAATGTTTTGCATGCTGTTCGCTATCTTTTGAAGAAACTAAAATATCATCGACGTACGCGAACTAAAAATCTAAACCACGAACAACTTTGAACCCAGAGAAGCCTAAATATTGATTTTGAACGAAATCTGTCCAATAACAAAGAATTTCAATATGGCGGTCACTTTTTAAAATATTGGCATCTATTTCCTCTTTCTTGACCCAAGGGAAGCCTAAATATCGATTTTGAACGAAATCGGTCCAATAACAAAGAATTTCAATATGGCGGTCACTTTTTATAATTTTGCCAATCATTTCCTCTTATTTGACCCCAGGGAAGCCCAAATATCGATTTTGAACGAAATCGGTGCAATAACAAAGAATTTCAATATGGCGGTCACTTTTTATAATTTTGCCAATCATTTCCTCTTATTTGACCCCAGGGAAGCCCAAATATCGATTTTGAACGAAATCGGTCCAATAACAAAGAATTTCAATATGGCGGTCACTTTTTAAAATTTTGGCATCTATTTCCTCTTTCTTGACCCAAGGGAAGCCTAAATATCGATTTTGAACGAAATCGGTCCAATAACAAAGAATTTCAATATGGCGGCGACTTTTTATAATTTTGGCATCTATTTCCTCTTTCTTGACCCAAGGGAAGCCTAAATATCGATTTTGAACGAAATCGGTCCAATAACAAAGAATTTCAATATGGCGGTCACTTTTTAAAATTTTGGCATCTATTTCCTCTTTCTTGACCCAAGGGAAGCCTAAATATCGATTTTGAACGAAATCGGTCCAATAACAAAGAATTTCAATATGGCGGTCACTTTTTATAATTTTGCCAATCATTTCCTCTTATTTGACCCCAGGGAAGCCCAAATATCGATTTTGAACGAAATCTATTTATTTATTTATTTATTTAATAGATATGCCAGCGATAAATTGCAATATACACTTTAAATAATACAATGTGCTTAATAAATTCTAATGCTGTTACAAATTACCAATTATAGGCATATTCAACATTGCCAGGGTAACTCCGATCAAAATTTTAAATAATTAATAAATATTAACAATGTCATAGCACAGAGTAGGTATATTAAAGTAACAGAGCGGAAGCTACATACAAACGGCTCGCGGCGGGCTCACCCATACATAGCGCAACGCTGTGTGCGTGAGCTCTCACCGACACATTCACCGACACGCCGCGGCGCGCCGCTCAGGGTAAGTCAGGGTCAGGACGTAAGGGCTGACGGTCGTGCGTTTAGTAGAAATAAATAGACGAAGAGTGAGTGTTTGTTTGTTGTGAGTTTAGATTTATTTGTGTATATGTATGTAATAGTGTAAAAATGCCAAACTCTGTAGGACTTTTTGGATGATGAGTTTAAGATAAGAAATCTAGTAATAATTTCCTTTCATGTCGTGTACATGTTCAGTTTCTTAATTAAAATTGTTACAGTAGTTGCGATATATTTTATATATTATTTTAAGTATGTTATCGTCAGGATTAGTATATTTATTTATTTATTTTATTTATTAGGTTTGCTAGTGATTTTTACAACAGACTTATGCTACTTACAAGTAAATCTCATGCACAATGTATGCAAAATCGTTTTAAAGCAAACACTGCATGCATATATCAAGATCCAAGTATATTGTTAGTTATTAACTGTTACCTATGTAAAGCCAATTTAAAATTGTTTTTTATTGAATGAGTAAAATGTAATTAATAAAGATTTTTTTATAATAATCCAAACTCTATTTTCTCACATGTGCAGAATGCGTTACTGTATTAATATTGATATTTTATCATATTATATCGATACATGACGACCAAAATTGACCCATACTTATAATTTTTGGGAACATTAGCAAAGGGCCCGCCAATTCAAATTTAATTATCTGTGCACAGCGTCATCTATCGACACAAACACAATTATTTGTAAATTGTAACGAATAAACTTTTGCAAAAATAACGACGTGACGTTATTAATAGTTTTATTGATATTTGATAATTGAATAACATAATTATTAATACTTGTCATACAAAACTAGTGTAAATTAAAAAAAACATTTTTACAAGACAAGCTTTTCGTAGCTGGCTACATTACCCATGGACCATAATTTAGGACCAAAGAACTTGTCAAGACTTGTCAATCGAGCCCTAACTCGATGAGGTTACGTCGTTTAATTACTGAGTTCCTATAGCCACCTTAAGGCTCAATCGTCAGAACCTGGATATCATCTAGGACCAGAGTACTTTTTAAGATTAATCAAACGAGCCCAAACTTGTTAATAATAAAGTTATATTACTAAAGTACATAAAGGTTTATTACTAAAGTTGCCAAAACCACCTTCCAGCTTCATTATCAGACCCTGAAGGTCATCTCAGGCCAGAGTACTTGTCAAGACGAATCAAACGAGCCCAAATTTGATGAGGTTAGTGAGTTTTTTATAGAGTTCCTATAGCCATCTTCCAGCTCAATCATCAGAACAGCTCCATATCCCAATAATATTGCAGGGTCATCCGATTTACACATACACGCAAAATTTCAGCTCAACCGGAAAAGTGGTTCTATCTCATCTTGTAAGATTTGATACATGTATGTTTACATGTATGTATGTACGTTTAATACATATACCCATGTATACATACATACATACATTGCAAGTTAAATAAAAGCTTGTAATAATAATAATAGTCGATAGTAAATGACGATGCCATCTATTAACATTAATTGTGAAGTTAGGGCAAAAATACTGATGTTCATTAAAAAAAATCGTTTCTTTATATTTTTGTTAATTTAAGTATTTGTTGTTCAAGTTCAGGATTTAACTGAAATTATACATAATTATACAAACTTCAAAATATTTTTATTTTTCCTTAAATTGTTGACATGCATCAGGTGACAACCCTAGCAGAATAGGTATACTTCTTCGCC
The DNA here is from genome assembly GCA_029955525.1 of Oeneis ivallda. Classification (NCBI taxonomy): domain Eukaryota; kingdom Metazoa; phylum Arthropoda; class Insecta; order Lepidoptera; family Nymphalidae; genus Oeneis; species Oeneis ivallda. The sequence goes on from JARPMR010000021.1 coordinate 12,821,563, forward strand.
CTTGTTAGGAAGCTTCCTCTCTGTTCGGTTACTCGTGTGGTCATAGCTAGTAAGATACAGTTATTAAATATTTACAATTTACAATTACAAACCGATCAAAATTTTAAATAATCAATAAATATTAACAATGTCATAGCTAGCAAGATACAGTTATTAAATATTTACAATGTCAAAGCTAAGGAATAGATATTATTAATTTGAATTAGATGATATTAACATAAATTATTCATGCTGATATGTACAATTTTTTCTTAAAGCTAAACAAACTATCATGGAATATGTCAATGTCAGGGCACGTCGAGTTATTGTATGCATTAATAATTCGATTTATTGGGGCGAATTTGCCTAGGTTAGATTTAGAGAAGTGGGGCTGGAAGATGTTTTTGATAGGATGTCTAGAGGGTCGTCGAGGGACATGAATGCTGACGTGGTACAACAGGTCAGGGGAATCCAAGGTGCTGTGGACTATTTTATAAAGTGTTATGAGGTCAGTCACCAACCTGCGTTTTTCCAGGGATTGGATTTTAAAATGTTTCAAGCGTGTGTCATAGTCAGCTTCTTAAGGACAAGAGTTGTCTTTGAAGGCTAGGTACCTCGTGAAGGAGCGTTGAACTCGCTCTATTCTTGAAGTGTGGATTTTGTAGTGCGGGTTCCATGCCGGGACTGCGTATTCCAGGATACTACGCACTAGTGCATTAAATATTTTTATAATGCAGTCGGTTCTCATAAAGTCACTCGTGTTACGTTTAATGAAACCCAGTAGCTTCCACGCTCGGGAGACTATTTGGTTGATGTGTTCCTTGAATGTAAGCTTACTATCGATCATAATACCGAGATCCCTGATGACTGAAACCTCCTCAAGCTGATGGTTGTGAATAAAGTAGCCAGTTCCTAGTATGTTCTTTTTACGGGTGAATTTTATGTGCGCGCATTTGGAAACGTTAAGAGTCATTCTATTTTTAGCACACCAGTCTACAATAGAGTTGAGATCATCTTGTAATAGATGATAAATCGGTCCAATAACAAAGAATTTCAATATGGCGGTCACTTTTTAAAATTTTGGCATCTATTTCCTCTTTCTTGACCCAAGGGAAGCCTAAATATCGATTTTGAACGAAATCGGTCCAATAACAAAGAATTTCAATATGGCGGCGACTTTTTATAATTTTGCCAATCATTTTCTCTTATTTGACCCCAGGGAAGCCCAAATATCGATTTTGAACGAAATCGGTCCAATAAAAAAGAATTTCAATGTGGCGGTCACTTTTAATAATTTTGCCAATCATTTCCTCTTATTTGGCCCCAGGGAAGCCCAAATATCGATTTTGAACGAAATCGGTCCAATAACAAAGAATTTCAATATGGCGGTCACTTTTTAAAATTTTGGCATCTATTTCCTCTTTCTTGACCCAAGGGAAGCCTAAATATCGATTTTGAACGAAATCGGTCCAATAACAAAGAATTTCAATATGGCGGTCACTTTTTAAAATTTTGGCATCTATTTCCTCTTTCTTGACCCAAGGGAAGCCTAAATATCGATTTTGAACGAAATCGGTCCAATAACAAAGAATTTCAATATGGCGGTCACTTTTTATAATTTTGCCAATCATTTCCTCTTATTTGACCCCAGGGAAGCCCAAATATCGATTTTGAACGAAATCGGTCCAATAACAAAGAATTTCAATATGGCGGTCACTTTTTAAAATTTTGGCATCTATTTCCTCTTTCTTGACCCAAGGGAAGCCTAAATATCGATTTTGAACAAAATCGGTCCAATAACAAAGAATTTCAATATGGCGGCGACTTTTTATAATTTTGCCAATCATTTTCTCTTATTTGACCCCAGGGAAGCCCAAATATCGATTTTGAACTAAATCGGTCCAATAAAAAAGAATTTCAATGTGGCGGTCACTTTTAATAATTTTGCCAATCATTTCCTCTTATTTGGCCCCAGGGAAGCCCAAATATCGATTTTGAACGAAATCGGTCCAATAACAAAGAATTTCAATATGGCGGTCACTTTTTAAAATTTTGGCATCTATTTCCTCTTTCTTGACCCAAGGGAAGCCTAAATATCGATTTTGAACGAAAACGGTCCAATAACAAAGAATTTCAATATGGCGGCGACTTTTTATAATTTTGCAAATCATTTCCTCTTATTTGAGCCCAGGGAAGCCCAAATATCGATTTTGAACGAAATCGGTCCAATAACAAAGAATTTCAATATGGCGGTCACTTTTTATAATGTTGCCAATCATTTCCTCTTATTTGACCCCAGGGAAGCCCAAATATCGATTTTGAACGAAATCGGTCCAATAACAAAGAATTTCAATATGGCGGTCACTTTTTAAAATTTTGGCATCTATTTCCTCTTTCTTGACCCAAGGGAAGCCTAAATATCGATTTTGAACGAAATCGGTCCAATAACAAAGAATTTCAATATGGCGGTCACTTTTTATAATTTTGCCAATCATTTCCTCTTATTTGACCCCAGGGAAGCCCAAATATCGATTTTGAACGAAATCGGTCCAATAACAAAGAATTTCAATATGGCGGTCACTTTTTAAAATTTTGGCATCTATTTCCTCTTTCTTGACCCAAGGGAAGCCTAAATATCGATTTTGAACAAAATCGGTCCAATAACAAAGAATTTCAATATGGCGGCGACTTTTTATAATTTTGCCAATCATTTTCTCTTATTTGACCCCAGGGAAGCCCAAATATCGATTTTGAACTAAATCGGTCCAATAAAAAAGAATTTCAATGTGGCGGTCACTTTTAATAATTTTGCCAATCATTTCCTCTTATTTGGCCCCAGGGAAGCCCAAATATCGATTTTGAACGAAATCGGTCCAATAACAAAGAATTTCAATATGGCGGTCACTTTTTAAAATTTTGGCATCTATTTCCTCTTTCTTGACCCAAGGGAAGCCTAAATATCGATTTTGAACGAAATCGGTCCAATAACAAAGAATTTCAATATGGCAGTCACTTTTTATAATTTTGCCAATCATTTCCTCTTATTTGACCCCAGGGAAGCCCAAATATCGATTTTGAACGAAATCGGTCCAATAACAAAGAATTTCAATATGGCGGTCACTTTTTAAAATTTTGGCATCTATTTCCTCTTTCTTGACCCAAGGAAAGCCTAAATATCGATTTTGAACGAAATCGGTCCAATAACAAAGAATTTCAATATGGCGGTCACTTTTTAAAATTTTGGCATCTATTTCCTCTTTCTTGACCCAAGGGAAGCCTAAATATCGATTTTGAACGAAATCGGTCCAATAACAAAGAATTTCAATATGGCGGTCACTTTTTAAAATTTTGGCATCTATTTCCTCTTTCTTGACCCAAGGGAAGCCTAAATATCGATTTTGAACGAAATCGGTCCAATAACAAAGAATTTCAATATGGCGGTCACTTTTTAAAATTTTGGCATCTATTTCCTCTTTCTTGACCCAAGGGAAGCCTAAATATCGATTTTGAACGAAATCGGTCGAAAAACAAAGAATTTCAATATGGCGGTGACTTTTTAAAATTTTGGCATCTATTTTCTCTTTCTTGACCCAAGGGAAGCCTAAATATCGATTTTGAACGAAATCGGTCGAAAAACAAAGAATTTCAATATGGCGGCGACTTTTTCAATTTTTGGCATCCATTTCCTCTGTGTAGAAGAAGATTAATATCGTGGTTGAGCTAGCAATTAAAATATCGATGCCATCATCGACCATCCCTACGCAGACAACAATGTTTATAGGCTTTCGCCTCCTTACGGATCCGAAAGGATGCGTACGCATCCTTACGGATCCGTAAGGACGCGTACGCATCCTTACGGATCCGTAAGGACGCGTACGCATCCTTTCGGATCCGTAAGGACGCGATCCTTACAAGTGTGTCTTATAGCATCGGCATAAATGCGAATCGATCCTCACAGATGTGGTTCCACCCTTACTCGGAACTAACGTGCTAGTGTTGTGAACAAGGTTTGATTTGTTGATTGATGATTGGATTGATGATGGATTTTTCATTTGAAGAATTGGCTTTAATTGCTATTGTTTAGATGACGAAGAAGCTACGGCCGTCAAAAGAGATCCGGCAGTAGAGAGATCAAGAAGGAGAATACCACACTCTCTACAAAGAACTTTTGGATGACGAGACTCAATTTTATAAGTATCTTTGAATGACAAAAGAATACTTTGAAGAATAATTTGTTACTTTTATGATACAAGAGGCCAATTTTACGGCCTTTACCCATGTATAGTCTGAAATCGTAGAAAATCGTTATATTTCGGTAGAAAAGAGCCCATATCGGTATAAATACCGAAAAATCCAGACCACTATTTATTTAACGGAGCGACTGTGCATACGCAGCGGAATCACGGACGGGACGGGGCACGCACGGGGTGGGACGTGCTAAATATCGTCACCGACGGTATTTTTCCCGCCCCGCGCGTGTCACGTTCCCGTCCCGTCCGTGCACTCGTGACGTATGCACTTTCGTTTACATTTTCTATGAAACGATATTTAAAAAACTTCACGTCCCGTCCCGTCCGGATAAAAACGTTACGTATGTAACGACCTTTAGTTCAATTGCAATTTTGGCTGCCATAGACCACGAACTCTAGGATATTGCCTACTTTCTAACCACAGACCAGTGAACACACACTGTGAAGCCGTTCTATTCTATATATATATATATATCCTATTTCGTACGATAAATCATCATCCTAGAAATATGATACAAACACAATCGTCCTAGTTGCTCATATCTCTGTGCAATTAGAATTACCGCTATATTCTGTCAAGTAGTAAATATAATTCGTCTCGATTCTATGATGATGATGATGTATGCTGATTGCTGTAAGTACCTAAGTAGGTACTTGTTGTGTATCTTTCAAAAATATCTTAAAAAATCGGCCAAGTACGAGTCGGGCCTCGCTCTTTTAGGGTTCCGTTAAAAAAATTAAATTAAAATATTTTCATGTACCCATGGAAACATTTTAATTTAATTTTTTTAATTTAATTTTTATTATTTGTTGTTATAGCGGCAATAGAAATACATAATATGTGAAAATTTCATCTGTTTATCTATTACGGTTTACGAGATACAGCCCGCTGACAGACGGACGGACGGACGGACGGACGGACGGCGTACGCTTAGTAATAGGGTCCCGTTGGTACCCTTTGGGTACGGAACCCTAAAAATCAAAGGTGTATTCTGCAATAAAGGCCGATAAGAGGGCAATTATTGCTGCTACAGCTGCTTCTTTATTACTCTTTTTACTGATGAAAAAATTGGTTGTCTGTAAAGTCAGCTGTTTACGGACGATAGTTTTACGTGATAACGTCATAAAAAAACATTGATGAAAAATTGCATACTTTTATGAATTTAATTGAATTATTATCACTGAATTATCATTATTTTGTATAATACAAAGAAGGAGTTAATTGAAAATTAGAATTTTCTCTAGTCACAAGCCAGCGCTTGAGCCGATCGTGCCTCTCTATCGCTTGTTCCGCGCTCTCGCTTGCACGCGCAGGCTCAGGCGGAACGTGACACTTTTTCGTGCGTGCAGCCGGTGTTCATAGATTTATAAGACGTTATCACTTCAAAAGAAAGCGAAGTAAAACCGTAATAAAAGAAGACTAAGTGTAAGATCCATAGAAGGCAGTCTCACTCAGCTTAGACTCAAGACTGAGTTAAAACGAGACAGATTTACGCCAGGACATATTTGTCTCTCATTGTACCTAACTATCTTGAGTCTTGAGCAGAGCCAGAGTACGATCTATAGTTAACAGCCTTATTATTATTATAATACTAAGAAAGCAAGTCTTTTGTTACGATCTTTATATTCCGGGTGTAAATTGTTATAAAGCAGCTTATTCTCCTGTTATATTATGCATAGTAATTAATAGTTTTGTAGTTTCAATAAATATCCCACTCAAGTGGAACACCATTCGCCATTTATTTATAATTACTCTCAAAATATTCTCTGTACTCTGTGTTCTCAAATAGGCCTGGCGATCGCGTAGCTTTTATCGCTGTCCATAAAGGACTATTTCAATGTCAAAACATGGTTTTGGCCAATAGGACAAGCCCAAAATCATATTTTGACATTGATGCAGTCCTTTAAGGACTGAGAAAAAGTTACGCGATAGACCCCTGGATCTAGGAGCAGTGCTCAGCAGCAGCAGCGGAACATACCCACTGCACTCTTCAGCATCCAACTTGTTGTTCGTCTGTGATCAACCACAGACCAGAAATAAGCACAAGCAACACAGACATGACATAGACCATAGACCACGAACCAAAGAATGAAAACTTTCTAGTCAGCACTAGTCAGGCTGGCGCAACACACTGTAGTCTTTGCTTCGAAGACAATTTTTTTTGTAAGAAACGTGCGCTGATTTTAATATGACGGCTCCTGTTTCTCTTACTCTAAAGTGTTTGTCTCTGTCGCACTTACCAAGTTCGCCTAGTTTTTGAGAGATACCAGAAAATTAGTTTTTTTATATTGGTGCTGTTCGATAACGCACGTTAATTTTTTTTATGGGAGTCCCGAATCTTAAAACCACAGACCAGGAAGAACAAGACTTAAAACGTAGGTAGTTGTTTTCCTAGTTCCATGAGTGAAACGTACCTAGTGATTACATTCTCTTTGTTTCTAGTAGGGATGTAAAATGGATATTTACTCGGACGAAGAATCAAGATATTTATTTCACACTAGCGCTACCTACATTCGTCATACGACATCTCTTTGAAAGCGGAAGATTCAAATCTGGAAATAATCTACATATATTAATTTATCGAATTAGTGTTTTTATTAATATTATTGTGACGTCCCATAAAGATTTGTATTTAATCATTTACGAACGAACGAGCGGTGAGCGGGGTGCGGCGCCGTGCGCCACGCCTTTGTGACCGCGGTCGCGCAAGAATCGCAACCTTATTTACCATGCCGGCTCCCCTCTCTGCCTCAGCGCGCGCAATCAAAACTGTGACACAGTTCTTATTCCAATTGCCGCTCTATACATAGAACTCTTTGCCATTAGTAAGAATGAGCAGAATGTACAACGATTTGGCGTCCAAGGCTCAGGAGGAGTTAGATATCTTTGACCCTCGCGAGGGTCCCTACAATAAAAACAAAAAATGCCTTGTTTCGCGTAGCAAATAATTCCCCAAAAAAATATTATTGTAGCAATCTGTTTTAGGCTTAGTAATTCAATTGTTTTTATTTAAATTTGTGTTAACTTGAATATGAAAGGTCGCAGGTTCGAATCCCACCCGTTGCACTATTGTCGTACCCACTCCTGGCACAAGCTTTCCGTTTATTTGGAGGGGAGAGAAGAATATCAGTCACGTTCAACTTGGTTGATATTCTTTATTAAAAAAAAATTGTGATTCTATTAAGTAATTGAACACACATATTTTGGCGAGCAGCACACATATTTTGTGACTGATCTGTTATTTATTGTAATGCTATTTTTGTTGGGTTTCCCTCGAGGCGAATTTTGTTGAATGTCACCATAGCCGTCTCTAATCTCTATATCATAGACGGCTATGGCTATGCATTCGCTTAAATAAGTATGAATAGAGTTTTTTAAGTTAATTAATTAATTAATTATCATAAGTAGGTAAAGTAACTACTTACACGTGAACACTGCAGGCATGCACTTTTAGAACATAGCTAACACGTAGTTATAATTTTAATATTTTCCATTATAATTTAACAGTCGCAATAAATAAAATCTAAAACAGCCATTTGTTGTAGTAAAATATGAAAAACAATTGTACTGAATTTTACCAAAATAAATGTATGCATAACAGAGAACGATGGGAGTTTATGTATTTGCAGAGTCAACTTTGCAATTTTTTTCTATCGAGTAAAGTTTGCGTCATCGTGTTTAGGAAACAGCCATCAGGCCAGAAATACGATCAATTATAACTACTTTTTTTTTCCATAGTATTATGACCCATAGATTTTAAATAAGACGATCTTCATTCGGCTTGTGATTCGGCTCACGAATGATGATCGTGACTGCACACAGCGCCTTAATTGTATATTTTTTTATAGTTTCCCAAACTTTCAGTGTCAAATGTCTGCACCTGAGGTGAACGCTTTTACATCGTGGCATCTGTCAGAGTCACTGATAGGTTCTGTATTGAATGTGGTGTCGAATCTTAACACCAAAAAATAAACGCTCGAGGCCATTTGGGCTTCACTATAAGGTATGCTCCTGTCGCACTGTTTTAATGTGTCAGTTGAGGAAATCCCAATGCCAATGATGCCCTCATAGTCTGCTGAAGGCATCTATATGACTTATTGATTGATTCTTTCAATTTATCGAGACATAGTACTTTACTACACCGGTTTGATGTGTCTCAAACAAGTTAATGTCCATCCCATAAAACAAACTCTGACGTCATTTGAGGGAGAAGATGCCACTCTATGGGAGGTTTTTCTCATGACCGTTTGTCCCAACTATGTTGTATCGCCCTGAAAACTATTTGAGCAGATTATAAATGACATAAAAAATCCAGTCTGGTGTAGGAATTCGGTCAGAGTTAGTAAAGTCACTACTTTACTCCCATTTCGAATGTACGCAATGAGTGTTGCATTGTTGTCCAATTGAGCCAGGACGTGATTTTCGCAGTTTGTTTTATTTGTGATTACCAATAAAACTTGTTACTGTGCCATCATTTTAGCTGAACGGTCAGTTACTAACATTAGTTTTTCGTCTAAATATTTGCAAGAGGACCAGTGTGTTCAACATAGTATGGAAATTGGCTCTCATTGGACACCCTTAAATTTTAGATTTATTGGGACATGAGGCTCTCGCCACCCTCAATTCCTGTTCCACGCTCCTGGAGCGAGATACAGATGTTTCCTATCGAAACTTTTCTGAATATTTGAGGAATCCCCAGGGAATTACAAAGTCCTCTGCGGGTTAAAGCCTCAGTAGTCCAAAGGTTAAGGGCGCGGGATAGAAACTGTACTGTACTTGATATACTCGTCATAAACAAGTTTTACGTTTATTTGAAGAGGGGTGGGGAGAGTTAATAAGGTTCAGCATGGCTAATATTACTTATTACTTAACTGTCCCAGCAACCCTTGCAATTCACAAGAGCTAATGCTACTTTACAGCAATTATTATCTCAAGGACTCGATGAGAATATTTATCCTTTTGAAGGGAAAGGAAATTGAATTTGCTGTAGTTGGCAACGATTACCCCTTCATGGGTGTTATTGATTTAGCAGCTTAGATGTTC